>OY743170.1:15297595-15897595 GCA_963555705.1 Ligustrum vulgare | reverse complement strand
ACATAAAAATCAAATTGGATAGAAAACTCAAGAAAACAAAATAAAGATATAACCTTGATTTTTGGAGCCTAAGGTCTGATACCAGATGATGCAAACCACGTAGCAATTGTAGCTACGCAACCCACAAATTATTGGAATCGACCCAAGAACGTCAAAGAATCACGATTTTGAGATTGATTCAAATTAATTGAACCAAGCAACCAACACAATCAATAGATATGCTGACCTCTTGATCACAATAAAAGCAAATCTCACCCAAGATTTGAACAAACAAGATTAACTCGCAAGTTCGGATTTTATTCAATGAAGAATAAGGATATGAAAGCAAATAGCCTCTCAATTATAATGTCAAAGTTGTGTTATGAATAATGAAAATTACATCCCTATAAATAGGGTCAAAAACTAGGTTAAAGAGTTCTAATTAAACAAAGAAACAACTGCTAAAAATAAGGAAAGAATTAATATTCCTAAAATCACGCAATTACTCATTTACGACCGTGACTAACGTATTTACGACCGTAAGACGTTTTCTGCTTAACCATTACGGCCGTGAGACGCAGGTTACGGCCGTAAGTCAATTTCTTCAAATTCTCTATTTTCTTCAGTGGTATGGTTACGGCCGTGACGAATAGGTGTTACGGCCGTAAATTTTGAAATTCCATAATTTTCTTCGACGGCTTGAATGAGGTTGATCCATTCGTCGTCTCGACTAGCTTCCAACATGGAAATTGTTCATTTTCCTATGTCGAATGTTGTTGCGTCGTCCATGACTTGACTTCTCCTTTGAGCTCCTATCCCGGATCACATCATGTTTGTAACATTATCATATAATTATTTTATTTATATTATTAAAATTGTTGTATAAAGTCATTTCCTAGTAATATATCACATTCTAATTTGTCATAACTATATATCTTATTTACTACTATTTGTTTACTTCCAAGTATTATATTGATTTTATTAGCACTGTTGATTATTTGGGTACTTTCCCCTATTACTTGATGTGATAAATCGCAAGTGTATGATATAGCACCCAAGTAATAAAGTGGACAAAAGAGTCCGAGTTACCGTCCCACAGAGATTGTTATTGAGTATTGAAATGTGTTAGTTCTTAACTCTACTTGAATCGTTAAAAGATGATATTTTTATCTAAACTAAATAATCTAACTAAAAGCAAATAAACAAAACGCAATTTTTATTTTAAGTTATGAATAAAAGGTTGGGATTCACAATTTCACATAGTCTATACTTTTAATTCCACTATTCAAGTTTTAATCCTAATAATATGTTTGATCGAGTTCACTTATACATATGAAATTTCTCTCTCGAATTTAAATCAACTCTACCTAATTCAGTTAACCTTGTATCTCTATAACTGATCATAATAATTAAGTACATGAAATACAAGAACTCATATAAAGATCGTAATAATAACAAATATATATCTTTATCGTTCATTCAATTACCGAGTTTTATTCCTAAATCTAAATTGTTAGATCATCTCTCGGATTATGAAAACAAACCATGATATCAATGAATTAGTTCCTAGTTAATTCACGTATAAAAAAAAAAAAGAAAAAAAAAAGAAAAAAAAAAGAAACACATGCAACATGTATGTAAAACTTGGATTATGAATTTAAAAGCGTAAAACTATACTAAATCCCTAATCCCAACAATGAGTTTAGTTGTTAATCATGGGATAAATAAAAACGTAGTAAATAACATAACAAAACATCACGAGTTTATCAAATTACTCAATGAAAAGAACTATTGCACCAAGAAGTTGCTCCCCTTTGATAATCTTTAATGCTCACGCATTTGCCTTCAATTTACTTCCAAGATCTTGATGATAGATGTTGAATATAGACTCTTGAATATGTCTGCAAAGGTCCCAAATTCGTGCCTTATAAGTTGTATTAATAGTTAATCTGAAATCTAGGAATGCAAGGAAAGAAAACAAAACAAAATTTGCGCATGGACATGACTTCGCTGTTGGGCTGAATACTTGTGCAGTCGCGAAGGCCAAATGTTGGTCGCTGCCAGCTTTTTTATATTCTGTGAATTTGATGCGTGGCCGCGCGACCACCTGGGTGAGAAGGCATGGCAGAGCAGTTCAATCTTTCAGTAGGATTTCCAACTTTCAAATACGTTTAAGTAGGTCCCTATTCATTATTTGCACGTCCGGTCCATCAACTTTTGATTCCAATGATTTAGTCCTTGAACTTTCAAATCTCTTCAATTCCTCTTCCAACTTCAATTCATCTTGAATTGAGCCCTTCAGTTTTGATTTCTATCACTTTGCTCCTCTTGTAACTCCCGGTTGACATCATCATCCACTTGTGCACTTTAACTCCAATTCTCATCCAATTTCACGTTATTTCCATGAATTCCTCCATTCTCGTGATTATGAGATGTTTTCTGCAATATAAAAAAATAACAAAATAATTATGTAGGATTTATTCTAAAACGACAATATAATATCCTAATTTATACAAATAAATAAGTTTATATGTAACGACCACAGACTTTCTCACATCTTGTCCTCTGTGACTCAGGGCAATTCTATGCGCTATTAAATTACATACCATCCACTTTGGGAGAGCCCAAGCCCATCTTACCCCTCATGGCTTTTTGGATGCTTCCCTAGGATTCGAACCCAAGACCTCTGACTTATGAGAGATTTAAGTTCAATCCTGGTATCAATTGGGCAAATGTAACATCCCAAGTTTAAAATCTTAAACCTAGATGTGTTAACTTCCTTTCACTTTAAATGTGGGAATAAATCATTTTTAAATACTAGAGTTATCATTTTCTTTTGTAAAATGCTACAAAAAAATCGGCAGAGTCTCCCCTATAAATTGGACTTGGCCAACCGTAGAGGGACATCACAGCTGTTTTAAAATATAAACCTTAATTCATTCAATATTCAACTTCCAACATTCAACTACAATTCAAAATCAAATCCAACACCACCACACTGCTCCAAAATCAATCCCAACTCCTCAACAAACATTTCAACTCAATAAACTATAATAAATGAAATAAGAGATAGTCTAACCACTAAAATGATGCCATAACTTAGTTAAAACTGACCCCAACCAAATACTTATCAATAATGAATGAATAAGAAATAATTAATGAAAAACTTAACTAAATTCTAATTTAAATTTATTTAAAAAGATTGATAGCGTGTACTGTCTAAGTTTGCCACCAAATGCTCTCCTCGTATCATCTAGCTTTCATAACCTAAAATGTTGGGAAATGATTGTGGTGAGTTAAAGCTCATTAAGTAAACTTTATGCACGTGATGCATGCCCATGACATGAAATGCTTTAAAAAATTCGAAATATGTATCCTCATTTACTTAGACTTATTAGAACTTTCATACTTTTCAAACTTTCACTTAAAAATGCAAAAAATTTACTTCAATTTCATCGTGAGCTCACTTGGTGTATCTTCTAGCGAATCAGAATGCAGTGGGCCTGTGACACCCAGGCCAGGAAAAATACTTAAAAGATTTGATAGGTACTACTAATACCAACAAGGTGCACCTTTTTTTCCCGGAAGTCCATCGTTAGAAACTCCACAGTTAAGCATGCTTGACTTGGAGAAATTCTATAATAAGTGACAAGTTGGGAAGTTTTCTCGAGGAGCGTGTGAGTGAGGACAAAGCATGCTAAAAAGACTCATGTTGGTACAGTGGGGACAATATGTCATCATCTAACGATCAGGACAACCTGTTAAGTTGGACTCGAGTCGTTAAAAATGGTATCAGAGCTGGTCGCCAGCCGAAAATTGAGAACTAAGTGCTATACTGGACAAAGTGCTACGCCATAGGGCGGGAGCCACCTCTTGAACCTGTAGGATCCACCTCTAGGATCCCAACGCCTGACAATGGATCCTCAGATAGTTTAAGCACGATGAGGACGTCGCTAGTCTAACGGGGGGTGATTGTGACACCCTAGCCACAAAAAAACTTAAAACATTTGATATGTACTACTCATAACAAAAATGTGCACCTTCTTTTTCGGAAGTCCATCGTTAGAAACTCCATAGTTAAACATGCTTGGCTTGGAGCAATTCTATAATGAGTGACCTACTGGGAAATTTTCTCGGGGGGCGTGTGAGTGAGGACAAAGCATGCTGAAAAGACTCATGTTGATACAGTGGGGTTAATACGTCATCATCTAACGACCGGGATAGCCCGTAAAGTCGGACCCGGGTCATTATATCATCACTTTTCCAACGCAAAATGATTTAACATTTGCCACCGCAAAGCGATTTGGCAATCAGCATCGCAAAGTAATTTAATATTTGCCACCGCCAAGTGGTTTAACAATCACCACTGCAAGTAGTTTAAAATAATCAATTACATAATTTATAATGGCATCAACATGAAACTCAAGAAAGCACGTAAAACAAAAAGTGGTATTACAGTATAAAATACACTTATGAAACACTCCCAAATTAGAATTATTGTTCGTCTTCGAACAAACTAGAACTAAACAATAAAGAAATAATCCAAAATAACAAATATTTTTGTTTTGTCATGTTTATCACATGCCTCAAACATTTAGATCAACACTACATTTTAACATATATTTTTGAACAATAAAATAAAAATAGTTATAGTTATCCCATGCTGGACTTTCAAATGTGTGTGTGTGTGTGTGTGTGTGTGTGTGAATAGCCAACGTCAAACGCATACTCAAGCAATAATGTATTTAACATAGCGTTTCTAATTATGGGAAAACAAACACGAATCCCATATAATCAACCTATGATATTTTAAAGGTTTTCCTTACATCACTCATAGATGATCACAACTTTCACTTTTCTCTCAAATCCCATGAACCAGTTATTTTATGTTTTTATGTTATTACTGGCTTATACCCGTTGACCAAACCACTGCAAAACCAAGAACCAGACTCTCAACCCATCAATACATGCATACACTAACCTTTTCACCCCCAAACTGCTTCTTGAGAGGTTTGGTTCTAATTTAAGGCTGGGATGTCTAAAGACCTAAGTTTTGGGATTAAAAATTCATTTCTAAATTCAAATTGCATAAATATGCCCCACATAGGTCAAACACACTCCTACACATTTAATAATTTAACAATGACTGTGTGCTAAAAATATGAAAATTTAACATGAATAACAAGTCAATAAAATTCAAGTTTTTATGTTGTCCATTACTCTAGCTAAAGCATACAGTTAATCCACATTATTTTTTAGACAATAAACATGCCAACAAAATTTTCAAAATTTTTAGTATATATATACCCAAGAATCGAATGAATGAGTAAGAGAATATTTAGTGAGTCAAATAAATGAATAAATGAGTAAATGAATGAATGAATCTCTACCCCTAAACTAGAAGTATACATTTTCCTCAATGTACGTCAAAAAGTTATAATAAATAAATAAGCATATAAAAGAGGGGTTGAAATATTTCTCGAGTTTGGAGATCTAATTCTTCATTTGGAGTTTTCCTTTAATGTAATTTGGACGATTTCAACCTGTTTATTTCTTTTCCACGCTTTCTTGATGTGTCACATGTGGTGTGTTCCTTGCAAATAAGAGATAACTGACATTAGAGCACATTGACTTCATAGGAAATCAGAGGCAAACACTCTCACAACCCCCAAACTAAAGATCGATCATAAATCTGAATTTTTCAAGCATGGTTGACCACCCATATTCAGGCCCTGACATCATCATGAAAACTAAAATTTCCCTAAGCCATTTTCGGACACATGAAAGTACATAACATGGTCTATAACATGTAAATAATTCAGAGTATTTGGAGTTCCAAATGGTTGTGACACGAGGTGGCAAAGTGGTCACTACAGGCTGAAAATCAGTGAAATGCTCTGCAGTGACCTTGTAGTGGTGCCTAGAGGTTCCTAACATTCCAAATCCAAGTTTTGTGCATTGTGAAGATTCAAATCATGAAGCAATGATACATAATCGATGCTAAGCATGAATTGAAGATGGCTGTTCAAAATTTTTGCCAAAAATTGTCAAAAAGCTCACTGTGACATTTAATCAAACACAGGTGTGAATAAGTTAAGACAAAGGGAAATCATAGAGTTGGGAGATTAAAGCCATCCCACAATTCTCACCTAGTTTTCACAATCAATCTATGAGCAAAGCCTAGCCTAATCCACAATCCAATTATTTATGAAATCACAATTTTCGTAAAAGCAAGAAAACCCTTAAGAATTGTAATATTTTTTTCCAAGTAGGGAAGAGTATCATACCCTTAAACTAACGTACCACACTTGTGTATATGATTTAACATTTACAATTTAAGCATGAATTAAGATCAAATTTTCAATTGAATGAACATGCTATGAATGTTCAATATGCGCCATCCTATGATTTCAATTTTTAGGACTGAAATCAATGACGAAATTGATGCTTAAACACTCAATCAAGGACAATACACTTGACAACTTCCTAATGTGATGCAAAGAGTGTAATGCTAACATGATAACTCATCGATGCTAAAGAATAAAAATTGATGCAAATAAATGCTAAACGACTATTAAGCATTAAATAAAACATAATAAGTAAAATGATAGAAAATTGGGTTATCTCCCAACAAGTGCTCTATTTAGAGTCTAAAGCTCGACTTTTGGTAGAGTTCCTCATGATGGTTCAAGACATGGTGTTGAAGCATAGTCTCCTATCTTGGATTTTCTCTCAACACTCCCAAATGCCTCATGTTGTGACTTGGCTTTTTGCTCCCCTTTTTTGCACAAGGGTGGTTCCACCTTAATTTTTGAATAGTTTTCAAGATTTGGATCATCGTTCCCCATTTGAATGAGATTAAAGGTCACATGTTCATTTTCAAACCTAAAAGTTACCTCCCTTTTTTCTACATCAATTAGAGTCTGTGCAGTAGCAAGGAATAGTCTCCCAGGATCGAAGGTAATTTGTCAGGATCCTCTATGTCCAAAATCATAAAATTAGCAGTAAATACAAATTTTTCTGTCTCGACCAACACATCCTCAGCCACTCCATATGAATATCGAATAGACCGATTAGCTAGCTGCAACCTGATTGTCTTTGGCTTTGGATCACCTAAATCAGTTTCCTGTAGACAAAAAGAAGCATTAGATTAATGTGGCACCTAAATCACGTAAAACTTTATTGAATTTCAAGCCACTAATAATGCAGGGAATACAGAAACTTCTTGGATCTTTCAGCTTCGACAGTAGCTTGTTCTGAAGGATTGCACTGCATTACTCATTCAAAGACACCAATTCGCAATCTTCTAGCCTCTTCTTTTTGGACATCACCTCCCCTAAGAACTTAGCATAACTTGGTATTTTCCTGATGGCTTCTATAAATGGGATGTTGATGTGCAATTTCATTAGCATGTCCAGAAACTTATTAAATTGTTGATCCAAAACATGACGTGCCACTCTCTCTAGATATGGAAGTGGTGGAACATAAGCTTCATAGGTGGTCTTGTTGGCCTCTCCTCATTACTTGATTTTCGTGGTCTATTAGTCCGATTCAGTACTTTTGGTTGCCTATCCTTTTCTTTACCTCTGTCAACAAACTTTTTCTAATTTGTCTGCTTTCTTCACCTAAACTTCTGGTAACTGAACTCCGCTCCTTGTAGTGATTGAGCAAACATGCTCCCTCAGGTTGTTTTCAATATTGTTAGGAATTTGTCCAGGTTGTCTTTTTGATATGCTCGCTGCCAAATGTCCAACCTGATTCTACAATTCTTTGATTTAAGTCTGTTGAGTTTGCAACACATCTTGTTGACTTTTCATGAGCTGCACAATCATTTTCATATTTTCCCTCATGGTAAGTTGGATTTGTTGCTGCTTTTACTGCTGTTGTGGTTGTTGGAATCCCCGAAAATTGCTGGACATTATGATTATTATTAGACCAAGAAAAGTTGGGATGCTTCCTCCATTTTAGATTGTATGTCTGAGAATATGGCCCTTTCTGCATCTGATTGTTCCCCACATAGTTTGCTTACTCAACATTTGACTGATACTGATTGTAGTAGGACAATCATGTAAACCATGATTTTCAAAACAATTTTCACAAAACTGATTTGCTTGTACATCATGAACTAGCTATTTTCCCAAACTTTCCAACTTTTTAGCTATAGCTTCAAATTTTGCAATCAATTTTGTTAGTCCATCCACTTCAAGAATTCTATAAGTCTTTTGCACCGATCGATCAGAATACCACTGGTAACTGTTGGCTGCCATATTTTCAAAAAATTTAGAAGCTTCCTCATAGATTATATCCATTAACAAGCCTCCGGCTGCTAAGTTTGTATGTCTTTTGTTTTCATATGTCAACCCATTTTAAAATTGTTGGACTAAAATCCAATTAGATATATCATGAACGAAACACATTCTCTGTAGTTAATTATATCTTTCCCATGCCTTGAAGATCGATTCCCCTAGCTATTAACTGAAAGTTAAGATCTCTCTTTTGAGTTTTGACATTCATCTCGGTGGGAAGAATTTGTCCACAAATTTCTGACTTAATATGGCCCAAGATGTAATGGATTCGTTTGTAATGAATAAAACCATGATTTCACTTTATTTGCAAGAGAGAAAGAGAATAACTTCAATATGTCTGCTTCAGCTGGAACCCCATTCATTCTTTGCACGTTACATATTTACTGAAAATTCATGAGATGTGCATGTGGATCCTCTGAAGATAGACCATGAAAGACACATATGTGCTAAATAAGTGTAATCAACGATGTCTTGATTTCATAGTTGTTAGCTAGAATTTGTGGTGGAGCAACAAAAGTCCTAGGTATCTGCGACTGTTCCAGTACAATCGCTTACTGCTGATTTAACTGACTTGCATTCATAAGATCCTGTTGATTGTTTGTAAGTTAAAGATTGTTTGGAACTTCGTCTTCTGCCATTTTTTGTTTAAATTCTTCTAATTTCTTTCATCACCTCTGTCGAAGAGTTCATTCGATCTCTGCGTCAAAAGGAAACAAATTACAGTTTTTAGAACTTCTTAACATAAACTATAAAAAGAAGAAGAAAAAAAAGAAAAAAAGAAATTCAAAGTAAAGAAAAAACTAATTAGTATCGATATCAATTAACAATCCTTGACAACGAAGTCAAAAAATTGATGTGAAAGATTGCAAGTGTACAATATCACACCCAAATAATAAAGTGGATAAAAGAGTCTGAGTTATCATCCCACAAAGATTGTAATTGAGTACCGAAATGTGTTAGTTCTTAATCCTATTTGAAATGTTAAAAGATGAGATTTTTTATTTAAACTAAATAATCTAACTAAAAGCAAATAAAAAAATGCAAATTGTGTTGGTTTTTTTTTTTTTTTTTATGAATAAAAAGGTTGGGATTCATGGTTTCATATAGTTAATAATTTTAATTTCACTCTTCAAGTTTTAATCCTAATAATGTGTTCGATCGAGTTCACTTATTCATATGAAATTCCTCTCTCGAATTTAAATCAACTCTACATAATTCAGTTAACCTTGTATCTCTATTGCAGGTCATAATAATTAGGTGCATGAAATACAAGAACTCATATAAAGATCGCAATAATAACAAACGTGTATTTCTATCATTCATTCAATTACGAGATTTTATTCCTAGATCAAGTTCGTTAGCTCACCTCTTGGACTGTGAAAACAAACAATGATATCAATGAATTATTAGCCAGTTAATTTACACATTAAATACAAAATAAAACCAACACATGCAACATGTACGTAAAACATGAATTATGATCTACAATAGGTGGTTGATCACGGTGATAGTGGCACCACATGTGTTACTGCGAAGCCACATTGCGCTCCTGAAAATGGTAGCACCCATGGTGCTGTTGCTGCTTTTGCTCCGTGGGTTAGGCCACTGTAATGGAGGTGACGACGGTGGTACATGGGTTCCGGCAGATTTAGTGGTTGGTGGCTGCATTCTTTGTTAGGTTATGTAGCTATGTAGAAAGAGAGAGGAAAGGATTCTAAGAAGGAAAAAAATACACAAGTAAGGTGATTATAAATACAAATTTAAAAATTGAGATGAAACCTATATAATTTAAAAAACCAGGTTGTAAATAGAATCAATTAAGTGAATTAAATAATTAAAATATTTTATTAATTATATATATTAAGGTCACAACACTATATATTTTCAAGTCATAAAATATAAATCTTTTAGGTCACAAATTATCAAAATATTAGGTCATGAATTAAACTTATTTTTGAGTCTCAATAACAAAAAATTTAGGTAAATTTCAAAGTCACATATTATCAAATCAATAGGTCACAAATGACAAATTAAATTAATTAATAGAATCGACATATTTTTCGGTCACAAATTATCAAATTATTAAGTCATATTTATTTGATTTCTAGGTTACAATTTACAAATTATTAGGCAACACATTTTCTCAAGTCACATTTAATAAATTATTAGGTCACAATTAATGTTTTAAACACAGTCTTGACATCGCAACAACTGTCACGGTGCTGCCGCCATCGCCATCGCCAACACGTGACTTGAGTCATGAGACCACAAACTAATTACTCTTCATTTATTTTTTGGTGAAAACTAAAAATAAAATAGAAAAAATAAAGATAAAGTAATAAATTGGTGAATCATTTCTATTCATTTCATTACTAAACATCATAACAATGGGACCTTTTCAAATCAATTTTTTATGTCAGAAGCAGCCCCCAACTCGCAACACCATCTCTTCTTCAACTCATCTCCAGTGTCACCGACATTCCATCACCGTCGACACCTACACCTCGAGGGTATCACCGCCACATGAACCACACAAGCACTAGCCCTAGTTTCAACCACCACCACCCCCGATTTCAACCACTCCCCGATTCCACTGCAACACATACCAATACAAAAGTACAACACCAAAACCCTTCAACTCCACCTCCAAACACACACAAATGCGAAACCTAAAATTCACGAAAACCACCACCAACACAACCCAAAAAATAACAGAATTTCCATGTTCAAGTTCGTGAAGACTGCAGCACTGGAATCGCAAGTCTTTAGAGACGGCGGCTCTTGAATCTCTAGTAGTGACGTTTGTCACCGGTGGAGCTAGCGTCGTTAAGGGTGGGGAGGAGTTTAGCTTTGGTGTGGTTGTTCGAAGCATGAGTTGGAGTGTGGCGTACGTCGGTCATGGTGTGGGCTTTAGGATGAAGTGGTGTCGTGTGGCGATCTTGCTGGTGGCAGGATGAGGTACGACCATGGAGGAGAACATGTAGACTGTGGGGGTGTTGGATTGAGAGTGAACGGATGATGAATTGAATGTAAATACAAATAGAGACTAATTAGGGCACTGTGTATTTTAGAACATTATTATTTTAATTAATTTATTATTGCAACCTGAATTTTGAATCTATATAGGTTTCACCTCATTTATGAATTTGATTATTTAAAAGTAGGGATGGGTGTAATCCAAAGTATTAAGACTCCTACTTTAAATTTGAATCGCATATTGGACTAATTTGATAATGGACTGAGAAATATTATTTGAAGAGTTCAAGTAATGAGCTGGACACTTGTAAATGGAAACTGAAGAATTTGGTTGGCTTGTGGTTCAATAGATTCTTTAATTAACTTGTATTTTGTATCTAGATTTGGGTCATAAATTATGTTCTTTTTTATTTTATTATCGTAATTATTTATTGATTTAATTAAATTGTGAATGAATGACATTAAATAACATGTCATATAGATCGCATATAGACCGCTCTAGGTACTAAATTGTCATGCATGGTTTTATATTTTATTTTATTTTCTAAATGTTAGATTAGAAAATAAATGTGATTATTAAAAATTAAATTGATGGGTAATTATCAATTTTTTTGAACCCACAGCCTCCCCTATTAGCTCATTTGTAAACTTTTGTGTATGCCTTGTGCTAATTTATTAGTCTCCCTATCGGAGAGTTGCACTGTTTTGGTTATTTGATTGAGCCCAATTAGGTTATTATTTTTTAAGTGTGAATTGATCATGATTACCCTAAAGGTAACATAATTAATTTAATATGTGAAATATTATCAATATAGGGGTTAGACACTTAAATCAAGGATATTGGGGAGACTTCCTATATAATATCCAAACGATGTCAATGATGACCAAATTTTAACGACAATAAATTAAATATTGCATGAGATGTTGGATATATTTAAT
Organism: Ligustrum vulgare; assembly: GCA_963555705.1. NCBI lineage: Eukaryota > Viridiplantae > Streptophyta > Magnoliopsida > Lamiales > Oleaceae > Ligustrum > Ligustrum vulgare. The sequence continues at coordinate 15,885,395 of OY743170.1, read as the reverse complement.
TTAGTAGGACAGTTCCAATCAAACAATAAATCACATTTATTTCTCCTATAGAGTGTTTAAGATTTTGAGGTTTTAGGTTATCATCATATTATAGAAATTTTGGGTCTACTTGTACATAATTTTTCTTCATGAATCATATGTGAAAGTATTCATCACATATATAAGTGGTGTTTAATACATTTATTTTATTTGAATGTCGTCTTTTCCACAACTAGTTATATGTTTAGATATCACCAACTGATTGACTAAAACTGTAACATGTCTCGTTATAATTCTTTTCACTTATAACATTTGTTCATGCTAGGGGATCCGTGTTCAATAGTAATCATAAAGCTTCCAATGAAAATGATGTTATTTTGATGAGATCGTTTATTGCCTAGTTTTGATTCTTATATAAAGTATTTCACAATAAAAAAATCAAAATAGGATGACCATTTTTATTTCGTGATGGAAGGGTATTTATGGTAAGTTTGGACATCTCAATGATTAAGTTATACAAAAGGATGCTATCAAGCTATGATATATCTGTACTTATGAACCAATCACTTTTTTCAAAAGACCATGTGGTAAAACATAATCGGTCACTTTAATGTGGTGAAGGTTCCACTTGGAAACATTGATTCAGATGAAATAATGCTTGAGAATTTTTATCTCTCGTAGTTCGGTGTGGACTAAGTTTACCATGGTGAACGTGTCTCTAAAAGACTCAATGTAAGCTATCCATGGAGTAGAGATTATTTTAAAGCAACTGATTGTATGGTGGGCCCTCTAACATTTTTGCATTTTAGCAAATAAAGAATTAATGAGGAGGTATCCTTTCCTGGAAACTCTATAGTGGAGTAAGACTCTATTCATTGTGTTCTGGTTAGTAATTAAGTCTATCTTGATTATATATTTTAGAGTAACTAACTAGTGTTGTAAATTATTGTAATAGGTTCCAGGTGACCAAATGACTCAATGAGATTGAGTGTACTACATGGGCACAATAATATGGAAAGAGCCATTGGACTTTTGTATTTGCGAAACAACTTTGATTGTTATTTTATCTCTTTATTATTTCAGTGGATAATCTCCATTTTTCAATTGGAATTAAGTTGAATAATGCTTTTATTAGTGCGAGACAAATAGTTAACAATCTCAAAGTCTTATAAATGGTTTCTTTGTGTAATATTACCACAAATGATAAGGGATAGATGATTCCTTGTATTAATGAATTATTTGATAATAGCTTAAGAGAATCATATTTATCTAAATAAGATTCAAAGACTGGTAAAATGAGGGCAATTATGGACGAGTCATAATAATCCAAGAAGAAGAGGAAACAAGAATAATAGCACGAAACGAAGAGCCATATTTATTGGAGGCCCTTACGGAGTTATTTACCCAAATGATGCCAAACCTAGTAGTCTTTGAAGAGCTAGTTTTTGGTAAGAAAATAATCAAAGATGCATAATGCAAGATCAACCGCAAAATGTTTTGGTTAAAATCACGACTCTTAAGACCAAATTGATGGTCTATACCGATAAGTTTGTACGAGGATGGAAAGAGAAAAGGCACTTGCATTATTGAAGGACAAGATGACTGTTTTCGACCTAGAACTTGATCTACAAAATGAAGTCAACAAAATGAATTATTTGGAAGAATAGACTTCTGCAGACTTGGGGGTAATTTCATAAAGACCTAATAGTCGGATGCGTCGCCCAAAAAACATTGATTGGGCGTGGGAAAGGCGACACAACATGTTAGTAAAACAACTGAATTAATGTGAATGCATTTATTTAGTTGTGCGAAAGTTTTGCCTAAGTTATCTTGCTTGTAAAGGCCCATTTTGGCTGATATTTGGTCTTGTAATTTAAGCATGTTGCTCATTACTTTGTTTGCTCATAGAGATTTTCAACACCTATTTCTCCCTACAAGAGTCACTATAATATTCATCACTCAAGGGTGTTTGCAACTCAAATGATGATAAAGGATGCATCTTCCAGGGTGAACATAGAACAGTCAAAAGGAGAAATGCATAAATACTATGAATATGGCAAAAATTAATGATTACACATTAATTCAGCCATATTGGGGGTAATTGTTAACACATAAAAATACTCAATCTGAAGGCCCAACATGAAAGTCCAAAACATAAAGCTCATTACAAATGACAGGACAATGTGGAGGAGCTTGGGCGATTGGGTGATCACATAGGCATAAGGGAAATTGGATGATCAAATTAGCCATGAGTAAAATGACAGTTCTTACAACTCATTCTGCGATCCACTTGGCCATCCATATGCAGTTTTCACACATCATAGGAAGTTGAAGGAAATCATGGGAGGTTACTTGATACAAAGTGGTGGATGACAGTTATATGAAGAAGTGGACGACGGTTATACAACATGATGGACAATAGTTATTACATACAAGTTACAAAGTTAAGGCGGCAAATCAGATATTCAAATAACAGTAGCTAGTTTACTTTGATATGTATATATATTAGATGTTTAGAGGGACCAACAAATCAAAACTCTCAAAATAGAGATGTAATATTTTATCTTAGATCTTAGAACTTATCCTAGTTTAAATTGTGTGCTTGCGCTCCTTGGAGGCGTCTTGTGTAATGAACATTTTCTTAGTGCAAACATCCATTTTTGAAACTTTGTCTCAAGAAGTTTATCCCTTACACTTTCGTCTGATCCCTTTTAATTATTAGCTCGAGCAAAACTACACCTGCGCGAAAGAGCATGATTTTAATATCTATGTCTATGTCCTTGAAAAGATCATTGAGCAAGCTGGATTCCAGCAATATTACGGATTTCAATTTGGACTTCCATACTGAAAGTTATTAATATTTTTCTCTAAAATTGTCAATTAATCAGTATATACTTGGACCTTGGTAACATAAGAAGGTTTCACATTTTCGTGTTCTAGGAGAGTTCTTAATATCTTTTTCACGTGTCAGTAGTACTCATGTATACAAAATAAACGTATTTGTTTAATTAATGAATACAATGATACATGTATGTATACAAATTAATTAAATTGCATCCTAGTATAATTAGTTTTTGATGGTTATGTTTACAAATTTATTAAAGTAACTCTAACTATTGAGAAGTTCGAGATTATAAATGTATTGAAATTTTTCTACTTGCTTTCGAATTCAACCTCTGTCACTTATTTTTTCAGACCTCAAAAAAGAGAAAGAGGCACGCGTCAATATAGGAAGTTCAACTGTGCAGTGAAGTAAAATTGTATCTATTCTTAGAGAGGTTGACGAATTGTTATGATCTACATATTTCCATCTTAATTCAATCCCTACGTTTCCCTCTAGAAAACTATGTATCTCTTTAGTGGATTTTAGTGAGTAGCTAGTGATTTTCCTAATTGTGTATCACTCGTCAGATTTCTAAGGTAGATAGCCTAAACACTAATATTGAGGTTTATTGTAATAACAAGGTCACAAATAATTATAGAAGAAGTTGTCCAATTGTGGAAGTATTGCATATTTTCGTGTGCTTTTCTTGTAAAAACTTAAACTCAATCATTGCATCGAGGTAGTAGAGTGTATCAACTATATATTAGTCAAGTCTAGCAAATAATTGAATTGAATGCGTGTTTACAAGGAAAATGGCAAAAGAACATATAAGTTATTTTTGATACATATGGTTAAATTGAATATTCAACTTATTTTTTTTTTTTTTGAAATCGAACGTTCAACTTATCTAAAGGAACAAGAAGAAGCTAAAAAGTGATTTTTTTTTTCTCTCTAAAGATCACTTTCCAACTTTGACTATTGTCACTTGTAACGTGGCTGTTTGAAAATTGAAATATTGTTTTTTGGTACTGAGCAAATCAATAAGATTAATTAATAGACTAGACATATGATACCTAAATTTCCATTAATCGTATTGAAATGTGAGAGTGAGAAATTTTAATTGAACTGACATTTGTAGGATGATAGTTCGAATCTTAAATTTTGTATGAATGATGCTCATTACAAGTACGGTGAAACAAAAAATTCTCAACTATACTTCACTGAGATACATCTCGCGATTTATATCATTTATAAATTCTCAGGGAATGGACTATAAGAATTCCTAAAGTTGGAGTTCAACTTTTTTAGTCTTGGTCCAACACAATATGTATAGTCTTGACACGGCATACCAGTCCCTCCAAAACGTAACTAAAATGCGTAATTCATTGACCGTAGTAACTCAATAAACCCTAAATCCATTGATCGTGAAAATGTTGAACTTGCAAATTTAACACACAACCCATTTATGTATGTTTGGCGTCGGGTGGGTCAACTCGGATATTTAAATACCCGAAAACATTCATTAAATTAATCCATTAAATGCAACAGTCTGACATGAGGCGAAAGATAAAAAAGTAAGATCAATTCTTGATTTATTAGTCTTAGAGTCTAAAGTTTTAGAAAGGTTACGACCTAAATTAGATTTTTAAAGTTTTGTATTTTTTTGCTCAGCCTATAAATTGTAAGAAAAAAACTATATACAAAATCGATTCCATTCGGGTATTCACGGTTTTGCTTCAGAAATCAACAAAGCAACCCGAATCCAATCGATTTTTACACTACAAGAAAAATGAGCAAAAAAGACGAAAAATTAGAGATAACACGAAAAGTCGTTGTCTTTATTGGTTGACCAATAGAGCGACGTTATATCGTCAACTAATAGAGACGACTCCGTAATGTCGTTTCTATTTGTTTCCAACTAATAGAGATGACGTAAAAAGTCATTTCTATTGGTCGACCAATATTCCGTTTTTAAAATTTTTTTATTCTTATTTTTTTAAATTTCTTTATTTTATTTGTTGACCTGTTTGATTATTTACATTTATATAATTAATATTAAAGTTAATTTGTTGAGAAAATATTAAGTTAACTAATATATATTATTTAAAACAAAATTTAATACAAGAATTCAATTGCCTTAGTGGTTGAGACATCACCATTCAACACTTATGTCCCGAGTTCGAATCCTATCCATGCACAATTATCATATGAATTATAGAAAATTCGCGGGTCGACGATTCGGGTCGAGATTTGGGTAGGGTAAAAAAGGGATTGAATGAGGTCAAAATAAATAAATAAATAATTAATTAAATATTTTCATAAATAGAGAGATATTGTCGTCTCTAAAGGTCGTCGCAATTGCCCCGATATCTTCAGCTACGGGCCAATAGAGACGACTTTAGATCCTTTAGAGAGTCGTCTCTGTAGGGTCGAATTCTCGTAGTGTTAATTCTCGGTTCCGATTCCTTTTTTTTTTTTAATTGAATCAGAACCTTCGATTTTAGTTCAAGAGTTCCGACTCCTAATAAAATGCCCAGGCCTACATTTACTTGTCTAGTTGTAATAAATATATAGTTCTTCCAAATTCAAGTATTAGTGCATGTTTGGTCAAGGAGAAATCTATCAATATTTTTCTAAATTTATTTTTAATCACACATTTCTATATGATCCACTACTTTACACACTTTTTAATCACAATAAATATTAAAAAATTATCAAATCTCTCCAAACAGGAAGTTAATTGGACAAAATTCCACTTTATTGCATGCCAGCCTAGTCCCAACTCTCATCCCATAAACGCAAAAGTATTATTGCAAGTAAATATGCAAAGAGACCATTCCACACATAGGCATGTGAGAGAGTTATTTTGTCAAACAAAAGGATCTGCAAAGGTAATAAAGCAAACGTGTGGTCGGTCACATTATAAGGATTGTATTCTTTGTCAAAAGTGCATCATTCACTAGTGACATTTTGTTATTCTTTGTCAAAAGTGCATCATTCATTAGTGACATTTTGTTATTCTTTGTCAAAAGTGCATTATTCACTAGTGACATTTTGTCATCTATTTGCCTATCTAGTCTCTGGTTTCTCAATCTGTTGAAAAAGTGAAAAAGAATCTTCAGCAAAAGAAAAGTGCCCAATTTTTTATTTTTATTTTCATTTTCATTCGTCTAACTTTAATTAGTCTGTGTCACCTATTAAAATATAGACACAACTATTTGTAAAGAACTTACCAAGTGTGAAATATAGGTTTCAATAACTAGATGAGTACAAACAGGAATATTTTACCAACCGAAGAGAGAATATGGAGTAGATCATTGTGTTATCAATCAATGAAAGAACGTGGAAAGACAACTATAAGGGGACATAGAGAGCCACGTGACTATGTATAAAGTAATGATTAATGCTACTTGTACTTTTACGTTGACAGGAAGATGACATAATATTAGGTTACGAGATTGTGTGTGTTGATTTAGAAATTGATGTGATGGGTAAAGTGATATGATTGTGTCATATATGTATTATGTTAACCTCTTTGTCAACCTTTAAAAACAAGTAGATTGACTCGTAAGTAAGTTTATGAGACAGTTTGACTAATGAATTTGAAATTATTCATTGTGGACAATGTAGTACGATCACATTATCTTAAAAACTGAAAGTGCTGAAGATGAACATTATTAAGTGAATTTAGGTTTTGGAACAATTTCTCCAAATTTTTAACTACTTCAAGAAATTGAGCTCGACTATTTATGATCACAACATGGTGGAAATTACGAGTCGATTCATGGTCTTGGACCCTAGACCTAGATCATTGTAGATAAGCTCGAGCTTTTGGGCCTATGAGCCAAGCCAAGGCAGGCTTGGCTCATTGCTCATGTCGATTTTCAAATTAAAAAGAAAAATAAAATGTATTATTTAATTAATTAAACAAAGTCTCTGCTGGAAATTTTTTGAAAAATGTTGTTTGGACATTGGTATATGAATAGTCATGACTCATATGAAGTGTTACAACTCTTAGGAATAGTCAAGTACAATGCATACAGGATGAGAGAGTCTCTTCCAACTTTATCTACATATTAAAGTGGCTAATGCGGATCTTACACCAACAATCTTAAGACGATATTTTATGTTCGTGTGTTGGCATGAATCTTGTTGACTCTCCAACATTTCTCGGTAGATTTATCAAGTTGGAACTATTTGATAAAGACAAATGGGGCCCCCAGGGCACATCTCCAAGTGGCAAAGGGGATGGGTGGTAAGTGCTCAGCGCAGCTGTGTGCTTGGTTCGATTCCCCGCAAGGTGGAATTGGCCTTGTGGCAAGCGGGAGTTATTGAGCGTTTCTCATGCTTACCATAAGCCCTTCCACCCTGGCTCCTTGGAGGCATAACCTGGATTTACCTTCCCGAACCAATGGCCTTGGGCGTGGTCGGTTCGGGCCCTCAGGGTGTGGGCTACACCTTTTTCCGATCAAAAAAAAAAAAAAAAAAAAAAAAAAAGACAAATGGGTCTTTCAACCATCAACTGGAGATTGATATTTAAATGACTTAAATGACACGTCTTCTTCATACAAATGGAGAGGTGTTGACGTCAAATGATCATCATCGTAAAACAAACAGAGTTTCTTACATGTTTAAAAGTCTAAAATATGACTTTCTACATATATAGATTTTGAAATTAAAATGCATTTAAGATGATTTATTGATTGCATTCATTGGAGATAAAATCCGATTTTTCGCACATAAAACGATTTGTGCAGAAATTAAAATGGCAAAATGATATACTATCATGTTCTTATATTACATGTAGTATTTTATATTCTTAAGATTTATGTATGATGTTTGATACAAAATTAAGTGACATATTTATTGTATTGAATTGTCAAAATAAATATAAAATTTTGCATTATAGTACTTGTGATTGGAAAGAAATTTCAAAATGAATTCATCAAACATGGTATGCATGTTTGAGGAGGAATCCAAGTGAAAGAAAAAAATGTTAATCAAAACTAGTTACAGACACTGTTATTTAGAATAATAAAATTTCAGAAAAGAAAAAACTTATCGATCGAGACTCGTGACAGCACGATGTCCTAAAGTGAAATTGCCCGCCGTAATTTGCTGCGACCTCTTTGGATAATCACTCCCAGGATACAACGATTTAATCACTTTGTGCAGCAATTACAAATGATTTTAGAACTCTCAAGGTTACTCCATAATAGCGTATAGAAATAATAGATGAATAAGAAAAGAATATTTTCTGTCTGTTTTGTCTGAAAATAACTTAAATTTATAGAGAAAATATTCATAACTTCCACAGGATTAATGAAGAAAAAACTGAAAATTTATGGATTTCATTACTTCAAAAGAAACTGCCTCAACAGTCAAAAATAATAAAAATTAAAGACTTTTTAAATATGTGCGTGGAATGTGAATCGAACCACCGACCTCCCACATAAATTCCACATTTTCCACCATTTTGGTACTTTACATAATTTATTCATTTCTTTCAATTAATATATATATATATATATATATATATATATATATATATATATATATATATATATATATATATATATAACAAAAAATTGTCCAGGAAGGCCGCCCAACATTGGTATTTTGCCATTGCATTTGCAAAGGCTAGCTAGCCTAAGGCCTGTGCGTCAGCTCAGTATAAAAATTTCTAACCATTCACAGTTTCTTCTTGACGCTTTTTTATGATACAATTCAAATTTTGACTTATTTTTTGAGTAGTTTCAAGTATGAATTTATGCCTAAATTATGGGTGTGACTCTTGAAAAGAGGTGTGTCCAATTCATAAATAGAAATGGATTTTTCTTGGATTAATACATAAGAATTCAATTGTTCTTTCTTACTTGTTCTTTATAAGTTCTTGTGTTTAGTTTATTAGTACATTTGTTAATTATTGGTCTAATGCATGATGTATGTGCTTCTTCAATTAAGAAAGTAAAATCTTAATACGGGATTATGGTTTTACTTCATTTGATTTTCATTTCTTGAATATGAAAATGTGTGGGTTAATATGTATGTTCATTTTCATATAGCCAAACTGGTAGAGTTTGAGTTTTATATGCAAAATTCAATTTCAATACTCTTTAAATGATAAGTTGTTAAATTGGCTTTGCATTTTTTATCATTTATTTGTGGTGACAAAGCAATTAGTGGTTTATGCTTGTAGATGAGAATTGATAATTAAAACCTTTATATGTGGTTTTGTAAGGCCCATGTAGTACCATGACCGATGGATGGTGGTGATGGAAACTGGGGAAATCCATTTAATGGATTTAGGGGTGCCTACTGATATTATGTTCATATTCAAGATATATGATGGATATTCCTGTATGGTTTGACATTTTTGATTTAGCTCATAAGAATCAAGGTTTCATTAGAATAAAAAGAAAACGGATTCTTGAACCCCTTTCATGCTTATGTCAGGATGTTATCCAAACTCATTTCAAGTAATTGTAGTAAAACTTGACCCGTTGACCTCTTGGCTGAATTTAAAAATTGGTTAATCATGCCAATTTGGAGCATTAACAAGGAGCTACTTATCGCGGTTTGGTGACATCTAAAGTTCCGACCAATAGGGATATAGACCCTAGTTTCTTTAGGAACGAGGTTTAGAATTCTTTATGAATTTTTTTAGTTCTTTCGTTTACTATGTTTTCCAGTTTCCACCAATTAAAGTGTTAGAACGAGTGTTACTCAACATGGAAATAAATATTAAAGATTCTCACAAAAGAGATGGTTTTGTCAACATGATATCAAGCTTGTGACTTGAAAACCGCTTGTCTCTAACTCGAAAGTTAGAATGGAAAATTATGTCCCAAACTAAATAAGCTAGAAGGGTAAGTATTTTCTTCTGGAAAGGAATGATTTTGAAAAGAAGTCATAAACACTATTTTGTTTTAGTTTGTCTTTAGATATGAAATTTTAAGTTGGGTAAGTAAATAACAATGCTCATTTATATCGAATTATATATAGCTAAATCTATAGAACATTTTAGTTGCATGAGTATTCTTGATATAGTCGGCCTATATGTATGTTAGGGGATGCCGTCTCTAGGGTAGCTACTTAAAATATACATAAAAAATCAAGATAAATGATACATGGCCTATTCTCTTGTCTTATGAACACATAAGGGCGTTCAAACAAGTGCATAAGGTGTTTTCGATTAGCTATCAATTCAAAGCTTGCCTATCGTTTCACTTTGGTTAACATTTGATACATTTTGAATAGGTGGAGGTTCAAGTCCAAAAGACATCTTCATTAATGCATAAGTTTGGTGAAATCTTTTACGAGAGATTTTCCAAACCTCAATTTTTTGAAAATGGGGGAGGAATATTATTGGAGAATTTTCAAAAAAAAAAAAAAAAAAAAAAAAAAAAAAAAAAATCATTTGAATTACATCGGTATATAAATAGTCATGACTAATGTGAAATGTTGCAACTCTTGAGAATTGTTAAAACCTATAGTGAAAGGTTGTGTTGTTACAACCTTTGGTGAAATGTTGGATGATAATATATAAATATAGGTTCATTCCTTGAGAAAAATAGACATGATAAATGTAATGTTGACATGGACAATCACATTATTCTCCTTTTATCATTTTCATAAAAAAACATTGTTTTTGTCTTTTCAAACTTGTTTGTCTTTTGAAATTTCGGAAATACAAAACACGAAACTCTTGTAATTGGTTTAATCTCTCATTTGTATTTGCAATGTTTTTTGTTTGTTCACAACAACGAAGTAGCTTATCAAAATCCATTATATCCTGGAGGTGTTTTGACGTATACATGAAGAGGCGGTCGTCTCCAACTTGATTTACACCTTGAAATGGCTAACAATCTACACAATTATAACGAATATTTGATTTGTATATAAAACATGATGGAACTACAACAACAAAAAACTTATGAAAATTAATTATTCGACATACAATAATATATTAAGCCGTTCGATGTCAAACTGTTAGCTCGTTTTGAGCCTAGTGTCACAGACTTGGAGATTTCAAGCTCTATGCGGTACTTAGCTCCTCAATTATCACGTCGGATATTAGTTAAGTTAGCCTCGCTCTTTAACCAAGTACTACTCAAGTGCTCACAACCAAATAGAAAGAGAAAACTGGTAAACGATATTAGAGAGAAATTAATACAATCTTTGTATTAAACTCTCTAATATTACAACACTCGACCAATGCTTGTGACTCCCTTCCACAAGTACTTTATACAAGCTTTCAAGTCCTTTCTATAAGCTAACAACTTCAAATCCCTGTATAATTACAAATGATGACCCCTACCCCTATTTATACTACAACCTCCATTGAATGGATGGTAGGGATCAACTTGATCCAATGACTATAACCTATCTTCTAGATAATTCTACCATACAAATATCTATACAAGATTTATCATGAAAGATCTAGATAATCATTTAGAAACCATTTTTCTTTGAGAATTCTCTTCAATCTATTAAAAAGTTCTTTCGAGTCTGTTCCATGCAGTCTTCCAGATTTAGCTAATTCCATCGTATCACACCTAGATACTGCGAGAGACATTTAAAACAAAAAGAAAAAAGAGAATGTACTGTCAAAAGAAAATATTATCTTAAAGAAGCAAAGTAGCGAGCAATAAAGAATAAATTTGGCTTTAAGAATTGGCATAAAAGCTGCTTGCACATGAAGTTAAGCACCTTTCTTATCACTTGTAACTCTATATTCTACCCCTACTTTACTCTTACAAATTACAATCAAGAACTCCACTAATGCCCTCTCTCAGTTACACACAGGGCACACGCTTGATCTATATATAATTCTCTCTTTAATCACATAACCTCTCTTTTCCTTTCACTTCTAACAATGTTCAAACCCATTCTCTAAACATATCTCAATCTTTACAATGGCAACAAATAGGAAGCTTGTAGTGGAAGTTGTTGATGCTCGTAATCTTCTCCCAAAAGATGGCCATGGAACCTCGAGTCCATACGCGGTTCTTGATTTTTATGGGCAGCGGAGGAAGACAAGGACAGTGGTACGAGATTTGAACCCTGCATGGAATGAAACCCTAGAATTTAACGCTGGAAAAACATCAGACGTGTTTGGTGACATGTTGGAACTCGATCTTTTTCACGATCGTAATGTCGGACCTACGACGAGGAATAATTTTCTTGGAAGAGTGAGGCTGAGTTCGAGACAATTTGTGAAGAAAGGAGAGGAGGCTTTGATTTATTATACTTTGGAGAAGAAGTATATGTTTAGTTGGATTTCGGGGGAGATTGGTTTGAAGATTTATTTCGTTGATGAGGTTGTGCCTCCCCCTGCTCTGCCTCCACCACCAAATCCTCCACCGGCTGAGGAAGTGAAGCCTGAGACACCACCACCACTACCAGCATCGGCAGAAGCACCGCCTGAGTCATCTGTACCACCAAGTGATCCACCAGCAGCAGAGCCTAGAAAGACAGAAACGACACCAGAGCCACCATCTGATGGTGAAAAGCTCAATGAAGAACCACCACCACCACTTCCGCCGGCTGAAGCTACTCCACCAACACCGCCGCTGGATGAAAACCCCACTCCTGAAATGAAGCAACCTGAAGAAAGGAATCCAGTGGATCCAACTCCACAGCAGCCAATACACCTGGATCAAGTGATGGCATCTATATCATCGGGAACTCCATTTGAAATCAAAGTCAACAAAATCAACACTCCCGAGCCAATTAGCCGTGCATCATCAGTTAGTAGCTTTGTGTCCGATATATCGGATAGAACTACAATTGAACGGTCCACATTCGACTTGGTCGAAAAAATGCATTACATCTTTGTTCGGGTGGTTAAAGCTCGATCCCTTCCCACTATGGGCAAGCCAGTGGTTAAGATCGATGTTTCTGGTTGCCACGTCATTTCAAAACCGGCTCGAAAAACCAATTTTTTTGAGTGGGATCAAACATTTGCTTTTAGTCACGACTCACCTGATTATTCCTCCAGGCTAGAAATCTCTGTCTGGGACCCAGTTTGCAGCAGCATACAATTAGGGCCCACACCTGACGTGGCTGGACACGATTTCTTGGGTGGGGTATGCTTTGACGTCAGCGAAATACCTCTTCGGGACCCACCTGATAGTCCTCTTGCCCCACAATGGTATAGACTCGAAGAAGGTGGGGCAAACAAGGGTGACCTCATGCTCGCCACGTGGCTTGGAACGCAAGCCGATGAATCATTCCCCGAGTCGTGGAAGACCGACACTGCCGGTAATCCTAGTTCGAAATCCAAAATCTACCAATCGCCTAAATTGTGGTACTTGAGATCAAGCATAATTGAAGCACAAGACATTTCCTCGCTAGCGCCGTCGAAAGAAATATCATATCAAATCAGAGTTCAACTCGGATTCCAAGTTTTAAAGACAAAATTTGTAGCGACAATTAGCGGGGCTCCATCGTGGAACGAAGATCTAATTTTTGTTGCAGCCGAGCCATTTACCGAGCACCACCTCATATTTTCGTTGATCCAAAAGAGGCCACCAAAAGAGCAAGTAGTCATGGGCGTCGCAAGCATACCCCTCGCATCCATTGAGCGCCGTGTGGATGACCGCAATGTGGTGTCAAGATGGTTCACTCTTGAGGCTCCTGGTGAAGAAAAGAGAGTGTACCGCGGTAGGGTCCACTTGAGACTATGTTTCGACGGTGGATATCACGTGATGGACGAGGGGGTCCACATGTGTAGTGATTATCGACCAACCGCGAGGCAGCTTTGGAAACCCCCTATTGGTAGTGTTGAATTGGGAATTATTGGGTGCAAAAATTTGCTACCAATGAAAACAATTAATGGCAAGGGGTCCACTGATGCTTATGCAGTGGCGAAGTATGGTAGTAAATGGATACGTACACGTACAATTTCTGATAGTTTGGATCCAAAATGGAATGAGCAGTACACTTGGAGGGTGTATGATCCATCTACTGTCTTGACTATTGGAGTATTTGATAGTTGGGAAGTATTCGAAATGGACGGCTATAAAGAGGCCACACGGCCTGATTTTCGTATTGGAAAAGTACGTATTCGTATATCTACATTGACTACGGGCAAGGTGTATCGAAATACATTTCCATTGCTTTTCTTGTCACAAGCTGGTTTGAAGAAAATGGGTGAGATAGAATTGGCGGTTCGATTTGTACGTGCAACGCCCACCCTCGATCTCTTACATGTGTATTCGCAACCGGTATTGCCCATTATGCACCATCTTAAGCCAATTGGTGTGGTTCAACAAGAAGCATTGAGGGTGATAACGGTCAAGATAGTGGCCTCACACTTGTCTCGATCGGAGCCTCCCCTTAGGCACGAGGTGGTGACTTACATGCTCGACGCTGACTCGCACACATTTAGCATAAGAAAGGTTCGAGCTAATTGGTTTAGGATCATCAATGTGATTGCTGGGGTGATTGACCTATTCAAATGGATCGATGACACCCGTTCATGGAAAAACTCTACGGCTACAATACTCGTACACGCGTTGTTGGTGATGCTTGTTTGGTTTCCAGACTTGATCGTGCCAACATTGGCATTTTATGTATTTATGATGGGTGCTTGGAATTACAGGTTCCGATCAAAGACCTCATTGCCACACTTGGATCCAAAGATTTCACTAGCCGAATCCATTGACCGCGAAGAACTTGATGAAGAGTTCGACGCAATGCCATGTACGAGGCCTAACGAAGTCGTGCGTGCTAGGTATGATAAGCTACGAATGTTGGGTGCACGTGTACAAACCGTGTTGGGGGATTTGGCGACACAAGCGGAACGCGTGCAAGCATTGGTGATGTGGCGCGACCCGCGTGCCACAGCGATTTTCATTGGGCTGTGTTTTATTGTGGCATTTATATTGTATTTGGTACCATCAAAGATGGTGGCTATGGCATTTGGATTTTATTATCTGAGGCATCCAATATTTAGGGACAGAATGCCGTCACCAGCTCTCAATTTCTTCCGAAGGTTGCCTTCTCTATCAGATAGAATGCTGTAACTTGGAAAAAATTTAATCATTGATTGTGTTGCTTAGTTTATCTCTCTCTATATAAAAGTTCTCTTCTAAGTTGATGTTCTAAGTTGATGAGATGTGTAATTGAAAAGTTATGGATAATATAAAATGTGTGATTAAAATTAATTGTTAACTTTGACTTCAAATTAAAATCAAATTTTAATAACCTAAAGCAATGTTTGATAGGGCCAAATTTTCCAAGGAAAATGAAAAAAATTTCCTACTTTCTCTTGTTTGATTGCCAAAATTTTGTTAGGAAAACATTTTCCTTCTCTTGATTTCATGCGCCACTTTTCTTGCTTTCTAAGAAAAATCCTTTCTTCAACATTTGGTAAGAAATTGTTTTCCATCGTGCAAGGAAAGTCTCTCGCTATCAATTTTGTTATTGTTAATTGACTTTTTTTTTTTTTTTTGAAAAGCAACATTATTATTATTATCAAGTACAGATATGTTAAAAAAATAATTGATAAAAATAGTAAAATTTTACTGTATTTGCCATTAAAAAAAAAATCAATCAAACAACAATACTGGGAAAATGTCCCACTTTTTTCAACTTTAAAATTAAATCAATCAATCAATTCAATTGACATTTTTCACAAAAATAATTTCCAAACAAAATTATTTCCTTGAAAATATATTATTTCCAACCATTTTTCACCATCGCAATCAAACACGCCCTAATTGTAATTCATCGGAAAACAAGTTTGAATTTCGATTCACCATCAATCATGTCACGTGTATCAAAAGACTTTCAATTTGCTTATTTGGAAAGAGAAATTTGTAAACATATGAAATATCACGTTTATTGCTTCTTCTGTTTTTTTCTTTTTTCTTTTTTTTTTCTTTCCATATTGAGCTAAAGAAATAGTTAAATTTTACATATGCTTGATTTTTCAAAATATTCAAAACCCGCCACTGGTAACTCTAACTAAACTCTAAAGGTCACTTTAAAGTTTAACTCGCGTGCATAGTGGCGGATCCAGTTGGTGTCGAGCTAATACGGATTTGTTAGCTGGATCCCCCAACAAATCTATTTTTGACCGATATTTTCTTTTGCAATTGATATTAATTGCTATATAGCTCAAGTAAAGGATTTTGAAAAATGAAGAATGGAGTTATGGATTGGAAAGGGTCGAAAAATGGAAAACAAGGCAAGAGAAGCGAGGACTTGTTACTAAGTATATGATGGAGAAAATGATCAAGATGATGATGATGATTATCTGTAAGATTTTCCCTTTCTCAGTTTTGTATTTTCTTGATTTTTTTGTGTTAAGGGGGTAATGTTTTATACTTTATACAATTGATTGTTGATGCACTGTTCTATGCCGTCGACCCTCTTAAGGAACCTACCATTATTACTGCAAGCACGGTCCTTTCAATCTTGGCGATCATCGATCAATAGTCAATGGCGGTCGTTCTAGCTGAACTTTGATCTTGTATTCGTTTCTGCGTGTGCATGCTATATATATATATGTGTGTGTGTTAAAAAAAAAAATTGTACAATTTTTTTTAACTATATATTTTTTCTTAAGATAATAGAGTACTTTTTCATATTCATCATTTTGATGAAATCATTTTTGATATTGCTTGATTTAGTAGCTTTTTCTCTAGCGTAAAGGGAATAGAAAAGTCAATACATTTGTATGTCTTTTATTAAGAATCATAACCTTATATTTATAGCTATAGGTGTAGCGTTTCGAGTTCTAAATACCTGGTTCACCACGTCATTTTTTGGTATAAATTTTAAAATAATATTCTAGCGGAAGAAATAACTGAAATTCATTTTTGGCAACATTAAGTAAACTGTAATGGTCGATAAAATTCGAAAGCATTTATGAAACAATTCAAAATAATGAATTGAGCCATTAATAATACAAAATATTCGGCAATGTTATAATTTCTCAAATAATTGAAAATCTCAAAAATAGCCAAAGTTTAGAAATATGGATCATCAAAATAAGATTTTCGATTATTTAATGTCTATTGCCACAATCATCTATCATCTGACACTCTCTCTGAAATCTGCAAATGTTGTTAAAAATAGACATGAGCATTTCATAGAAACACTCAGTAGACTCATTGTCAAATAATTAATCTACAATATAATTGAACACATAAATGCAGGCTCTTTAGAAATCATAGGGTGTGGGTAGTCTCTTCTCGTGCATTAAAGCACATGGCTTCTCTTTGAAAAATCATAAGCTCTTTAAAATCATCGGGTGTGGGTAGTCTCGTCTCGTGCACTTAAGGCACGTAAGTTATGCATAACATCATCATTTATCTTGCAAGATATTCTCTTCTTTCTTTCTCATGCATTAAAGCATATAAGTTATGACAAGTATAACAACATAAATATTTCATAAGAAATATATTCTCGTCTCATTTCATGAAATAAATTTCACATAAATCACATAATATACACATTCACATGCAATCATAATTTAAATCAATTAATAGGGACAAGTTTACCTTAAATTCAACGAGTATAAAATCGAGTGGGAAATGACTTCAATCCTTTAAATCCATACGCCTCGTCTAGCCAATTAAAAAAATAAATTAAATTAGTCTTTTGAAATTTATAGTTTAAAAATGATAAATTACAATTTGGGGACTGAAATTGATGATTTGAAAGTTGGAGGACTAAAATGAATACTTTTCAAACTTGAGGGACTAAAATGTAAATTTTCAAAAGTTGGGTTGAAGCTCAAAATGAATATTAAACTTTAGTGCTTGAAATAATTAATTTTTAAAAATGAAGGGGTTGATTAAAATCATTTAAAAACTTAAGGGCTGAAATGATAAGTTTTAAAACTATATGGACCGATTTAAATCACCTTAAAAATTTGGGGGACTAAGCTGCAATTTCTGAAAATCAAAATATTAAAATCAAAATCAAAATCATTTCTCTTTCTTCACTTACGTGAAGCCAGAGAGAAGACGAGAGACAGAGGTGCGACCGAGTGGCGAAATTGGGGGGAAAACGGTGCTACAGCCGGCGATGTGCCGGCAGGTGGCGGCGAGCGACAACAAGGATGGGTGTTTGGATTTGGGGTTCAAGTGCGAGGTTGGGTGCAAAAAATCGAGTTGAAACGAGGCTTGGGGTTCGATCTTGGCTGCGAAATCCGGCGGTAAAACCGGTCTAGGGATGAGGTAAGTATGTGGGCTTCTATTTCTGGGTTTTTGAGTTTGATTTTGGATTGGGCAGAAATGAAGATAGGTTGGTGCGGTGGTGGGATTGTGGCCTGTCGAGTTGCTGATAATAATGAATTTGGTGGTACTGTGGTGGCGTGGATTGAGGAGGTGGCGGTCATGGTTTGGAGTTGGGTTTGTGGACTGTTTTGGGGAGGTTGTGGTCGAGGCGGTGATGGTGACGATTTCGTGGGTGTGGTGTATTGGTGGTCGTTGTGTTGGTGTTGGGCGATGGGGATGGAGGTGAGTTGGAGGTGGCGGTGGTGTTGCACGGTGGTGGAGGTAGTACTGAAGTGGGGGTGATGGCTGGGTTGTGGGGGGTGATGGTGATGATTTGGATTGATTTTGGCTTTGGTGCGTGAGTGGTGGTGGCTGTTGTCGAGGTTACCTGGCGGCGGGAAGAGGCTGTAATGGAGCTGAGGGAAGAGTTTGAGGCTTGCTGAGTCCAATGTCGTGAATGCTAGAAATCAGAGTGAGGTTGGTGATGGTGATGCTGAGGGTTGGATTGTGTAGTGTATAAGAGAGTTTGATAGGTATGAGATTGATGTGGTTGGTAGAAGTTGGTGGTAGTATAGGTTGATTAGACATTTGGAAGTCTTGACAAGCAAGTCATGAAATTCGAGAAAAATAATACGCGTGAATCAACTGAGTCGGAAAAATGAATCTGATGAAATGAGCTTGGCGTAATTTGAAACTTAAAACGATTTTGAAAATAATAATTTAAATAAATAAATAAAATAATAAAATTTTAGAAATTCGAAATTTATTTAAAATCGAATGGATTTTACATTTCTCGACTTGGCTAGAAGAATACGTCGCGACGTTAACTTAAAAATGGGTGAGATCGTAGCGGCATGTTTTTCATAATTTTAAAATAATTATTAAATGCGTAAAAATTCTTGATCGCTACAATAGGGATAACTAGGAAAATAATGATAATAATTAGGATTGTATGTGTATAAATATCATGGATAATTATATGGACATTACCTATTTTGTTAACCACGCCACATTATATATACACATTTATTAAAATACAAATTTTATAAATACACCACATTCAATTTTACATAAATAAATTACATTTACTTATCAAATGAAAAATAACCACCGTACACCACAAATTGAAGAGGCTGAACATATATTTCTCTCTCTAGAAATTAGAGAGACTAGAGGTGGCAATGGGTTGAGCCGAGCCGGCTCGGCCCATGGCTCGCAATGCTCAGCTCGTCAAACTGACGAGCCGAGCAACGAGCTCGGGTCAAACGAGCCGAGCTTACCCTGGCTGAGCTCGGCTTGGCCCACGAGCCGAGAGCTCGTGGGCCCAGCCGAGCTCGGCTCATTTAGCTCGGTTTTTTTTTTTTTTTTTAAAAAAAACTCTCTTACCGTTTTTTTTTTAAACCCCACTTGTCTTGCCGTCTTAAGTTTATTTAGTCGACAATCTTCGATAGCTAAAATATTTGAAATCTTGAGTACTAATAAATATAAATATAAGTATAATATTAATAACTAATAAGTAATAAGTTATGTATTAAATAAATTATTAATAACTTAATAAGTAAAAAAACAAAGTTTTTTTTTTTTTTTTTTTAAGTTTTCAACGTGAAAAAACGACGTTTAAATTTTATTTTTTTTTACACGAGCCGGCGAGCCGCTCGTGGCTCGTGCCAACGAGCCGCTCGTTGAACCACGAGCCGAGCCAAGCTCGACTCGTGGTTTAACTACATTGTTTGGCTCGCCCACGAGCTTGTCCGTTTGACGAGCCGACGAGCGGGTTAGCCCGTTTGCCACCTCTAAGAGAGACCAACATTTCTCCATCGGCTTCTTCCAGTCTCAGTTGTTCGGATCTTCGTTGGCTCTCTGTGGGCCATTTCATGCTCTCTCTCTCACCCAGCTTTGGTTTTCTTCTCCGACTTCCGCTACTTGTCACCAACATTGAGTCTTTCTTCCTTAGTTTCCATTTTACTTACCAACATCCTAGAAATCTTCTATTTTTAGCTTGATTGTTTGGACTGCTTTATCTGCAAATTTGAGACTTATTGTCAAAGTGCTCTACCCCAACACCTCTTCAACTTCTTCCATCTTCATCTCTCTACCCCCAAACCCTCTGTAATATAGCAACGATGGTTATAATAATAAGGGCGGCATCTAGGTTGTGATGGTGGGAGTGTGCAGAAGTCGGAGGAATTCTAAATTTCCAATCGATTTCAAGGTTTTAAGGTCTACCCATGAATTCGAATTTGAAATCCCATTCTATATTTTTGAGCTATCAAATTTTATTTCATTGTTTAATTGTTAATTTTTTTCTTATGATGAATTTGATAGGGCTTTATCCTGATTGAAAGGGCATTGAATTAAACATTGCAATTTTAAGAATTTCTTAAGTTCTGTTTATCTTAAATTAAAATTGATTAATATTGGTAAATATATTTATTAGTGGATGAAACCTTTTGTCAAATTTATTATCAATTCAAAGTTTTGTGTGATAGAAAAATAATACTTGTTTGGAAATTAAGTAGCACGTTTAATCTTCTAATTGAATTGTGTTTACTTAGAGGATATAATGAGAATCAAATCATATACATGTTATCTAATACTTACAAGATGAATATAATATAGAGTTACCTCAAATACCTTCTATCTATTTTATCTAACTTTGCATTTAGAACTTAGAACTAGTTCATCCACCCGTACGATGCACGGATTAATTTGACGTCATCAAATTTTTGAATGAGAATCATATATAGGTTTTTTTTCCCTAAGTTAAACGCAAATGCATGAATAGGTAGTATAATAACACGATACATGTAATGTTTAGAGAAAATAGTGTTACATCATTGGCTAATTCAAATTTTGAAATACTTCTTTGAAGACAACATTTGCAGTTGAATTGGATGATACTCCATCTTGATCACAAGTAATTATCTTCAATCCCGAACGATTTGTAACTCTAGAAACTGCCACGTATAGTTGACCATGACTGAAGACGGGCTTCTTCAGATACAGACTTACATGCGATAGTGATTGGCCTTGACTTTTGTTAATAGTCATAGCATACGATACAATTAATGGATATTGCCTTCTCTGGAACTTAAAAGGTAGTCTTGGATCCGATGGAGTTAAAGTCATTCGTGGGATGAACACTTTGTGTCCTATATTACTTCCTGTGATGTCCTTTGCTTCCAAAACATGATTACCGAGTTTTGTTATGACCAATCTTGTCTCATTGCACAATCCTGCAGAATGATCAATATTTCTTAACAACATCACAGGAGTTCAAACCTTCAATTTCAACTCATGATTAGGTACACCCGAACATCGTATGTTGTTCAAGAACTCTGGTGTGTGTAGATCATCTAGTAAATCAATATTTGAATCTGATCTAGAAGCTGCATCAGAGCTTAGATACGTATTTCCATCTGTTCAATTGAGAGAGACCATATGTTCAATTGAGAGAGACCATATGTTCATTGACCGTTTCAACAACATCCAATGTTGGGGCTAAAATGGCTCTTTCCTACAAATATGATGAGTCATTGACTTTTTCAGAGAAATTTGGATACGTACTCTGTACTATTGATGTAACTAAATCTTCTGTATCTTTTATCAGTAAGTCATCAGGTATTTCAATCAAAGTATGACCATCGTTTTGCCCACCAATTGTATCATCTCCAATATTTGAAATCCATTCTGAAAATGACTTGAACTCTTCAAGATCAACATCTGAGTTTGGCCTTTGTAGCCTCATGTTTTTTGTCAATTTCAAAACTTTACAATGTTGCCATAAATATGATGAGTTAATAGTTGCAAGCACGATATCTTGCCTGCTGCCCTTTGGAATTACAGGTAATAAATGCCTGAAATCTCCTCTAAAAACAACTGCTTTACCTCCGAATGGTTGTGTGAAGCTGAGTGGATTGCTAAATCTCAGAATATCCCTCATAGTCCTGTCTAACGCTTCAAAACAATACCTATTCATCATGGGGGCTTCATCCCAAATGATAAGATCAGTTTTGACAATTAGCTCTGCTAAAGGACTGCCCTGTTTAATGTTGCACGTTGAATCTTCAGTGGGAATTAAAGGAATAGAAAATCTGAAATGAGCAGTTCTACCACCCGGTATAAGAAGTGAAGCTATACCACTTGATGCAACAGTTAGTACAATTTTTCCCCTTGATCGTATTGCTGCAGATACAGTTTTTCATATAAATGTCTTTCCTGTACCTCCTGGCCCATAAAGAAAGAACACCCCACCATCACCCTTATCAACTGCATCGATAATTGTTTCATAGACATTTCGTTGCTCATCTGTTAGATTCGATACAAATCTGTTGTGTTCTTCTGCCAAGAGGTCTCTATCATAACGCAACTCATCGTGAATAAGTCTGTTTTGCCTAAAAGAAAGATCAACGACCACTGGGAACGGCATTGTAGCGACCAAGAATTTTTACGCAATTAATAATTATTTTAATATTTAGAAAATCGTGTCGCTACTATTTCACCCATTATTTTGAAGTTAACGCCGCGACGTGTTCGTCTAGCCAAGTCAAGAAATAATTGAGATTGTTCGATTTTAAATTAAATTCCAAATTTAGTAAAAATATATCAATTCTCCTTATTAAATTATTTTAAGTCCTAATACGAAATTCATTTTTATCTCAAGATTTATTATTCTTAAATTTATTTTTCAGTCCAAAATATATATGTTTTTAATACGATTCCAAATCAAAATTAGTCAAATTTTAGTTAATTATCTTAAATTAACCCTATCTACCTAAATCTAATCCGCTCCCCACGTTTTTTTTCCACCTTTACATATTCCCCAACACCATCATTATCATCACCACCACTCACACACCATTTGCATTCCACTCATCATACCTACCACACCTCTCCAATTCACCATCAATAAACAAAAATCAAGACTGCATCCAATATCAATTGAATCAAGAACACTGCCATCGTATTCAGCCTAGCAACTGTTCCATTCCAGCCACCTCCATTGCTCAATTTTCATCATCTCCGACCAGCAACACCACCATCCACACCACCACAACACCTCCACAGTCTCGGCCAATCACCATCGACGCAACCACCACCTGCAGCAAACTTCCACCATCACCACCGGTATCACCATCATCACCGCCACCTCCTTCATCACCCAAATCACAACCGCCACCACCACTTTCGCCCACTGCCCAGCCACGAACCGAATCACCTCCAAACCATCATCAGCCACCACCGTGGCCACAACCTCCCCTACCACAATACTCGACAACCAACCACCCAAGATCAATCTAAACCAAACAAACCCAAAACCCAGAATAGACAGCCCAGTAACTTACCTCGATCGCCGCCACCTACTCGCCGGAAAATCGCGATTCAAGCCTTGGTTTTACACCCATCTCGCACCCAAACCCCACAAGAACCAGCCTACCACACCTTCGCCGTCGGCTGCACCCTGCGCCGGCGTTGCGCCGGCGAACCACCGGCTGGAAGGCGCCATTCCTCGGCCGCGCCCTCCGTCTCTCGCCGCCTCGTCTCCCTCTTCTCTGATGGTAGGTAAGTGATGAGAGAGAGAGAGAAAGATTTGATATTATATAAATTTTTAAGATTTACCTTTTAGTCCTCTAAGTATCGAACTTATTCATTTCAGTCCCCAAGTTTTTAAAACAATCAATTCAGTCCCTTAAGTTTTAAATCTATTATTTCAGCCCTATATTTTAATATGCGTTTTGAGTTTCAACTCAACTTTCAAAAGTATTCATTTTAGTCCCTCAACTTTCAAAACGTAGATTTCAGTCCCTAAATTGTAATTTATCATAATTTTCAAAAGACTAATTCGACTAAATCTTCTAATTGGCTAGACGAAACGTACGGAGAATTAAAGAATGGAAGTCGTTTCCTGCTCAACCACACTCGTCAAGTTTAAGGTAGACTCGCCCCTATTAATTGATTTAAATTATGATTTCATGTGAATATCATGTGACCTGTGAAGGTCATTTTTTATGAAAAGAAATGAGAATGTATTTCTTCGGAAATAATGGTTGAATGTTATGTGACTTGTGAAAAGTCATTTTCATGAAAATGAGCCTATATTCCCTCGTCAGGAATAATGATGATATGAGTAAGATATGAGTATGCGGGCAAGATTGGGAAAATGCCCCTTGAGGGAGCCCAATCCGCTACAAGAAATGATGATGTTATGCATAACATACGTGCCTCATGAGCACGAGAGACGAGACTACCCACACCCGCTTTTCTAAAGAGCCTGCATTTATGTGTTCAATTATATTGTAGGTTAATTAATGGGCGATGAGTCTACTGAGTATTTCTATGAAATTCTCATGTCTATTTTTACAACACTTGCAGATTTCGGAGACGGTGGCAAGTGATGGATGATGGTGGCAATAATCGTTAAATGGTTGAAAGTTTGACTTTAATGATTTCCGTATTTTCCAAATCTTGAATAATGTCGAGAACTTCAGTTATTGAGAAATTATGACATTGTCAATTTCTGTACAATATTAATGGTTCGATTTACTATTTTAAATTGTTTCATAAATGTTTTCAATTTTATCGACCATTACGATTTATTTAATGTTGCCAAAATGAATTTCAATTATTTCTTCCGCTAAAATATTATTCGAAAAAAAATTAAATCAGAAAATGACGTGGTGAACCGGGTATACGGAACTCGGGGCGTTACAGGCATGGTTGGGAAATCACGTAAACTTTTCCCAGTACTCCGCAGTATTGTTTCAATCTCTACTAGAGTATAATCCTTTATTTCATCGTCACTGAGTTCCAATTCTGTATGTTTAAACATATAAAGCATTATAATTGCAAATATAATAATTTATTATTATTATTATTATTATTATTATTATTATTATTATTATGATGATTGTGATATGATGTTGTCGTCATCATCATCATCACCACCGCCATCACCAGCACGGTAATTATATTAATAGTATCATTATTACTATTTATTATCATATAATTCAATATTATTATTTTAAAACGGAATTAAAGGAGGATAGTAATACCTGTATGTTGTAAAATATTGCGCTGCCTATAGAGAATATCATCTGATAAGTACCGCCAGCACTCTTCCCATACAAATTCAGGCCTTGAAAGAGAATTAGAATATAACAACGTCGCAAATAGAATTCTCAAACAATGGGCGGATCCCCAGTGGCTTGCTTCAACTATTCCATCCATGTATTCTTTGTCATCATCTAACAAACCAAGGGCATAGCAAGCATCTCTAAAAGAATTATATTGAACATAATTTATGCATCTAGTCTCTTCATAACTTCTTGGTCCTTTCACTATATTAAGCAAAATTCTCAAATAATACCGTTCACCGGAACTAGGGGCACATAAAACACACGTCCAATTGAAAATCCGCGCTTCCACGGATGCTATTCCCTCAAAGATTGCTTCCATACAAATTGAGTTGGGAACTTTGCATACGTTAAAGACCTTGCCTCAAGATATTTACGATTAGCTTCCATCCAAGCTGAAAACATCGATGAACTCACCGTAGGTCTACTCAAGACATCATCTATTGCATCGGAATCTGAGAATATAATGTTTTGCTCATTAGGAAGGTGAAAAGGTAGTCTCTCAACTGGAGGATCTCTGAAATGAATATCAAGTCCAAATATTCTCCAAGAAGCCTCACATGGTGAAATGTACCTGCAATCATAATACATATCTATTTCATCAACTTGATGTTTATCATTATCTTTAGCATTGCCATAAAATGTTGCAGTAACGCGATCATGTCCTTTTTTCACATATTTGAAGAGATACTTTATCGACATGGACTGGTTGCACCATTCAACATTTATATGAGCACCGTATTTTAGAAGCAAGAATCGGTTGTGTGGCACTACATAACTATGATCCAACTCAATCCCATTTCTACTGATTGTTCTACCGTTATCCCTCCTACGGTAAATTGGATAACCATCTTCATCAACAACTGTGCAATCTGTGTAACGCTTTGGAAAATGCTTAGAGCATTTTCCGTCCAACATACATGGAGAATTTTTTCTCAAACTTCCGCATGGGCCATGCATCATCAAATTTTTCACTGCATCATAGTAGTCAAGATCCATAGTCTTATCAGGAATTTCCGCCGAAATGATCTTATCAATATCTTCACCAGATGGATATTTGTCTTCTTGGAATAGGAAAAGCAATATGTGTGCATGAGGCAAACCAAGTTTTTGGAACTCGATTGTATATATAACTGTAAGTAATTGTGAAAAATTTCCCATATTAAATCATATAAAGAATTAAATTGTTAAGAGCTAAATTATTTTATTTAATGATGATGTTAAAGAAAAAGGCACAAATAAAATTACCTGCTTTGACTCTTCCAAAGACCTTGTTTACTCTAAGATCTCTTATCAAATTTTCCAACTTGACCTTGAATATTCTACAAAGTATGTCTGGTCGATCCTCTGGTTTCAAAGCTCTATGTTCAACAAAACGCACAATCTCTGGCCACTTAGGATTGCATATAAATGTAATGAAAAGGTCTGGATAACCTGCCCACTTACAAATTGACATTGCGTCTTGATAATTTTGGACCATATATCGTGCACCACCAGTAAAAGAAGAGGGAAAAACCACACGTTCCCTTGAGAAGAAGGGCTTGTTTCTCCTCTTAATATTGCTTCAGTCAATCCTCTATACATATCATATCTCAAATCCTTTTGATGAGCACGTATTTAGGATAAACGCGAAGATTCAACCATGGTGTATGCATCAACTAAGAATTGCTGGAACAACCTTCTTGCCAATAAAATATTCGAAGACTCATATTCCCTTTCTTGCAATCTGTAAGAAAAGAACTCTCTCATTGTAATCTTCTTTCTTCGATTTGAAGGAGTGGTATTCGAGTATCTTAGTGGGACGTCCTCTCGATATCCATCCTCGCCATACGGGAAAAACAATGGATACTGAAGACCAAGATATGAAGCATTCAACTCATTTATTTGCTTCAGTTGCCCATTTTTAGTCTCAACTATTATATCCCTGTCGGCTGGAGATGTTTCAAAATCCCCAACTGTTGCAACTTCTGAGACGGATGGCAAATTATACGTTCTACCATCTTGTTCTCTCCTTCCAATGAGTCTCAGCCTTAGATCCGACGAAACATTATTTCGAATTGTGTCCCTCACCATTCGAAATGATTTCACCAACACATTGTGATCATCAAGCATCAACTTCAAATCAGAAACAATCTCAGCATGAAGCTTGTTAATGTCAACATTATTGCCGAGGTACCAAAAATACAACACATTTGGTAATAAGTATAAAACACTAATAAATTTGTTACTCGAAGAAAAAAACACATATAAGACTTACCAGACAGCTTGAATTCTATTCGACACTTCATTATCCATGTCATAAATATCGAGCTGGGAAAACTTCGGTGGGCAACCTTCGGGAGGCAGTAAACTTCCTATCATGTGATAATTTTGACCATGCATCCGAAACACAGGAGGTCCCTTTCCTTTATTTATACTTGAATCGATCTTTCCACCCATGGATGTAAAAGAAAACATTGTATTGTATAGTCGAATGTTGTCAAGGAAATGTTCGCTTTTTCGACTTGAACCATTTAGTAAATTATTCAGGACCTGCGGAGGATTACGCATTTTCGGTAGCTCTACTTTTCCTTGCATAGAACACAAAGAGAACTTTGGCTTTGATGTATTATAATGTTTTCCAATTCTTTCCTCATACCAAAATGAAGCACCACAATATTCACAACTATATATTGGATCTCCAATATCCCAATAATCTGCAAAAGTCTATATATGTAAAGGTAATGAATTGAGCCAAAATTTGATTACATATTGTAATAATTTCATAAGTTTAAATTTTTTGAAGCAACTATGTTAAGAAATAGAAGCTGAAAGTTATTTTATATTCACTTAAGGGTATAAGTAATTAATCGTATGTTGACAGTGTTGAAAATTGAAGACGTGATTTATTTAATATAACTAATTTAATACGATTAATAGTTTTCTAAAAGACTATAATTTTCTCAATGAACTATATTACACTACACTGTGTGACAATAAGTAAATTATCCAATTATTTATTTCAATTTGACTAAAAATTACTTGCATTTATGATAAAATTGATCCGTGGATACATTTAGGTATTACCAAGTATTTATAATTTTACATATCAATTGTAGTAATTATAATAAAAATATTAGAAATTCAAATTTCACTGTAAATAAACTTTGTTGCAGTTAAAAGTATTAACGTTTGAGGGTACTAAAATATTAGGACAATTGGCATTATAGTTTGAGGAGGGATTGGACAAAAAATTAGCGAAATGAACAATTTCTAAGAAACAGGAATTTCTTTCTACATCTTGTCAAAATCCTTATCATAATATGTTATATTTTGCATCCTTTTCCAAAAAATATTTTAATTTCCTAACAATTTTGTCTGTCCAATTTCAAATTACTACATTTTGACTAAAAATAAAAAATAAACCATTTTTGAACCAAACTTTATAATGGAACAAAAGCTAAGCCCCTATTTAATCAATGAGTGTTCACACAATTTCTCATCAAACTTATTTTCAACCACATTTTTTTGTGAAACCCATCAATTTCACAATTTTCAACTACATATTCTCAAAAAAAATTCACCTCTGTTTGACGGCTTAGGCAGAAAAAAATAGTTTTTTTTTTTTTTTTTTTTTTTTTTTTTACGTAGATGGATGGTTAAAAATTGGAGAGAGAAAATGTGTAGAATTGGAGATTGATTTGGAGAATTGTGTAGTTTAAAAATTGGTTTTTGTAGCGACCCAGAATTTTAACGCAATTTAATAATTATTTTAATATTTAGAAAATCGTGTCGCTACTATTTCACCCATTATTTTAAAGTTAACGCTGCGACGTGTTCGTCTAGCCAAGTCAAGAAATAGTCAAGATTGTTCGATTTTAAATTAAATTCCAAATTCAGTAAAAATATCTCAATTTTCCTTATTCAAATTATTTCAAGTCCAAATACGTAATTCAATTTTATACCAAAATTGTACCATGAACCCACGGTTTCATCATCACCTCACGTCTATGTCTATGTCTATGTCTATCTCAATCTGCAGAGACTTCAAGTCACAATACCATTGTTTTTCCTACCACTTTCCACTCAATTAATCTATCAAAAGATTCCTTCAATTATAATATTCTCCACCATTTTATTTTTACAAAACCATCCAACCCATGTCTCACCTACGTTTCATCATCACCAAACTTTCACCACATGATGATAACATGGAACATGGCTAGATATACAAAAGCATGAAATGCACGCTGTAAAGTTATAAAAGAGAACAAAGAAAGACATGAAATCACATGCTGAAGATTGGAAAGAATGTGAGAGGAGCTGGACTGTAGGATATATATACATATACAATGAATCACTACCGATTCAACTCGATCGAAGCAAGCTGCAAAATGCCAAAATCCAACCAGAATCACCACCTCCAGCTCCAGTCATCAATTCCACTATTAACTCCAAGATTTGCCTCTGCAGTCACTGCAACCACCGTAGGATTTCACCAAGCTTAACCATCACAAAAACAGGATCCGCCTGCACCACCACTTCCAAAATCAGAATCGATCCCAAAATCAAAACCCAGAATAAGCCAAACCAAGTACTTGCATCACCTCAGACCACCACTGCGACAGATTAATCGCCGAAAAATCACGAAATCAAGCCTCGGTTGCACACGGTTTCGCACTCAAAACTCGCACATAATCCCTCAAATCTGAATCCCCATCCTGCTGAGCCACCCGCCGCACCTTACGCCAACGATTCGCCGGCGTTCCACCGGCTGTAGCCTGGACTTCACCCTCCGTCGCCAGCCTTCATCTCCTCTCTCGCCGTCTCTCTCTGATTCAATTCAGTGATAGTAGAGAAAAGAGAAATATATGTTTTAATAAAGTTTTCGGAAATTGCAATATTAGTCCCAAGATTTTAAATGATATTTAATTCAGTCCCTCAAGCTTTAAAGTTTTGCATTCCAACCCTTAAAGTTTTAAAAGAGTTTTAAACAGTCCTTTCATTTTTAAAATATATTATTTCAGCCCTATAGTAATATTCGTTTTAAGTTTCAACTCAAGTTTCAAAGATATTCATCTTAGTCCTTCAACTTTCAAAAGTATTCATTTTAGTCCCTAAGCTTTCAAAACATCAATTTCAGTCCTCAAATTGTAAATTATCAATTGAACTATATAATTCAAAAGACTAAGGTGACTTATTGGCTAAGACGAAGCGTACGGAGAATTTAAAGAAATTGAAGTCATTCCCGCTCAACTTTGCACTCGTCGGATTTAAGGTAGACTCGCCTCTATTAATTGATTTAAATTATGATTGTATGTGAATGTCACATAACTTGTGAAATTATGTTTTTATGACAAGTAAGTATGTCTTATGTTTTTACGAAAAGTAAGTATGTTTTTATGACAAGTAAGTATGTCTTATGTTTTTACGAAAAGTAAGTATGTTTTTATGACAAGTAAGTATGTCTTATGTTTTTACGAAAAGTAAGTATGTTTTTATGACAAGTAAGTATGTCTTATGTTTTTACGAAAAGTAAGTATGTTTTTATGAAAAGTAAGTATGTCTTATGTTTTTACGAAAAGTAAGTATGTTTTTATGACAAGTAAGTATGTCTTATGTTTTTACGAAAAGTAAGTATGTTTTTATGACAAGTAAGTATGTCTTATGTTTTTATGAAAAGTAAGTATGTTTTTATGACAAGTAAGTATGTCTTATGTTTTTATGAAAAGTAAGTATGTTTTTATGACAAGTAAGTATGACTTATGTTTTTATGAAAAGTAAGTATGTTTTTATGACAAGTAAGTATATCTTATGTTTTTACGAAAAGTAAGTATACCCTATGTTTTTACGAAAATGTTTGGATCATTGCTATGAAATCAATCTCACAAGATTGCTATGAAATCAATCTCACAAGATTTTTATGGGTCACATATGATATGTTTATGATTATGCTAAGAGGACCGGAGTTTAGTAGCGCTACACATAAGAATTCTTGCCATCTAAGTTCGGTAAAATTCTTGTGTCTCCCTATGTTTATGAGTATTTCGATCATATCCTATGTTATGATGAAAATGATCCCTATGCTTTCAAAAGAAAATTATGCTTGGTATATTTATGTGATTATATGTTGATATGTTTTTCAAAGATGTTTTCAAAGAGCCGGTATTTATGTGTTCAATTATATTGTAGATTAATTAATTGGCGATGAGTCTACTGAGTATTTCATTTATGAAATGCTCAACCCATGTTTAACAATTTTGCAGATTTCGGAGACGGTGGCAAGTGATGGATGATGGTGGCAATAATCGATAAATGGTTGAAAGTTTAACTTTAAGATTTTCGTATTTTCCAAGCATCGAATAATTATGAGAACTTCATTTATTTGAGAAATTATGATATTGTAAATTTCTTTACAATATTAATGGTTCGGTTTACTATTTCAAATTGTTTCATAAATGTTATTAAATTTTATCGACCATTACAGTTTATTTAAGGTTGCCATAAATGAATTTCAGTTATTCTTCCGCAAAAAAAAAAAAAAAAATATTATTCGAAAAAAAAAATTAGATTAGATAATGACGTGGTGAACCGGGTATACGGAACTCGGGGCGCTACAATTGGTATCAGAGCTAGTCTGCGTTTCTGTAGACTGAAAAAAAAAAAAAAAAAAAAAATTCAAAGAGAAATTTTCAAGAAAACATTTTCCATTATAAGATTTTTATCGATGATGATTGCCACTGCCATCATTTCGTTCCACCAACTCCGAGGTAAAGAAGTTTATGATGTTTAAAGTTATTTCAGTATTTCAGATACTTATGTTAATAATTTATGAGAAAGAGAACGAGTGTTGAGCATAATGGGAATAATATGATTTAAGAATGATTTTCAAAATAATTTTTTTGTCCTTGAGTTTAGGAAATGATGAACCCTAGATGGACTTTGCATAATTGATTTTAGACATGGCACTAAGTATGAGAAGTCAACAGAAAGGACTAGATAATATTTTCGAATTATTCATCGTTTAGATTAAACGAGAAATAGAAAGTCAGTTTTATGAAGTTATGATGAGATGTTGAGATTATAAGTGATATGATTTTATTGAGATTTTATGAGAAGAATTATGGAATTAGAGATTTAAAGATTTGGTTATTAGTTATTGAGAGAAATTTATTATGAAGTTTGGCATTGAGAATAAATTTTGGGAATATGATTTGTGGTATATATTTATAAGTATGAATAGTCGTTTGAACCAATTAAGGTATTGAAGGAAGTGAGATGTGATATTGGGAACTATGATTTGAAATTTCTATGTTGAGGAATTATGAATTGATTTTCTGGAAAATTTATGATGATATTGAAGTTTGATGAAATTGTGATCAAATGTACAATTATTTATTATTGTGAGTTATGAAGTATGCTTACGATTTGGATAAGTCCAAATTTCAAAGGGAGACTCTACCTAGAATTTTATCATTTGGAATTAAGAGCATAATATGGTATGCAACGACTAAGGGAATTGAGGTTAGAATTTCAAGTTCCTTTACACAAAGCGAGATTTTAGTAAGTGATAAGTTATAAGTTAAAAGATGAGTGAAGACAAGTATTATGGCATTATTGGGAAGAATCTTAATTATTATTGGGAACTAATTGATCATTATTAAGGAATGATCACTTGTATTGGAGAATATTATAAATTATGAGGATAAGAGATAATACGGTTGATTATTTTGGAATTTGATCGGGAAGATATGTTAAAAATAAGCTGATGATATTATATTGATTTGTGAATGATATGTTATTGGGTATACTACATAGAGAGAATATTCAGGTAATGGTTTTAAATTATTTTGGTGATAATTGGTGATAAGTAGTTTTAGAAATGACAAATTATTATGGTTTGATATGTTAAAGATTTATTGAAATTTGGAGAAAATTTTCATGGGTTTATAGAGAGTAGTGAAGAGACGTGATGTCATTCGGGTTCTTAAATAATGACTTAAGTATTTAGTAAATATTTCTTTATACAAAGTTTAGAGGTTATGTCAAGAGCTTACATGTTAGACCTTTGTGATAGTTAAGACGATCATTTACCGTTTGTTGAATTTACATGTAATATGATTATTGGGAATAGTCAGTTATCATATTATGGTGAGATGTTTTAAAGAAGTAAAGATTTATTTTATAGTAAGAAACTTGGGAACATATGAGTTAATGTTTGGGATTATGTGAGATAATGATGATGGTCATAAGGTCATTTGGATACAAGAGATAATTATAAGGAATAATGTGATTTTCTTGGGTCGAGAATTTAAGGTGATGATGTGTTGATATTATGGAATAAGTTGATCTTTCATGAATAAGTTATTGTTGTATATTGGTTCTAAATGGAATTCAAAGAATGATGAATCTCAGTCATGGAAAAAAAAAAAAATCAGGTTTACTAGTAATTTTAATGATCTAGTGATGTACGTTAAGTTTCATTTATGATACTAGAAGATCATGAGAGATTTTTTTTTTTATGAAATTGATGAAAGAAAATTTTATCAGGTCATAGATTTTGTACAAGTATTGATGAAGTAATGCATTTGATCAGAGAAAGGCTTATGATTGATCATATCTTGAAATTTTGGAGATTGTTATTAATGGTATCTTGTTTAGAAAAATAAGAAATGAAATTTTATGTAATTGTCCTGGTGGATAGAATTGTGGAAAATAGGGATAAGACTTCAAAATGATGACTTATTATGGAGTAGTGTGCAGGAAGAGTGACAATAGTAGAATCCAAGATTTATTAGTCTAAGAGATTAATATATAAGTGAGCATATTGACGTATAAGGTTCACGTGATAGGTATGATGATTATTATATTGAAATTTTAGAGATATTGATACGAATATTTGAGGTCACATGATACAATGATAAGTGGCAGGTTACATGAGTACTACAAGATATGATGAAATATTACATACGATTGTGAATTTTCATTTTGAGTCATAATATATGGATTTATTTAAAGATTTGGTGATGCAGTTTCGATTAATTATTATCGGTTGTACTTTGAAGTGAGTAAATATTTTGGCTACAATAATGAAAAATCTGAAATGATCAGTTGTATGATTTTTAATTATGAGATTGTATATTTGGGTTAAGCAAACTTGATGAGAAATCCTATATGATTCACAGAAGTCTTATTAAATGGTGATAGACGTAATCAGAGTATTGTTCATAAGTGTGACATGAATTGAAGTTTTGGGAGAACAGGAAATAAAATTTTGAACTTCAGATTTCGGAAATTAGTGAAGTTTCTTAAGTATGGGAATATCATATCTGATACGTATGATGCTTTAAGTTAGTACCTTAGCTATCAGCTAGAATTGAGTATGTGATACCGAGTACATGATGTATGATTTAAAGTATGAATTAAAGGATTTAAGTTTGAAATCTACAATTTTGAAAAGGAAGTTTCAGTCGAGCTTATATAAAGATTACGCTGATAAATCTTTTCAGAAAGATTTTGTCTTATTATGAGGCACATATGTACATAGTATAAAGAGAAAAAGTCCAGGTTCTTAAGAAAACAAAGAGATGCACTTAGTCAAAGTCCAGTGGGTTAGATATTATAACGATGAGATTACTAAGAGAAAGAAAGAAGAAGAGATTCTGATTAAGAATTCAGAAATCATAAGACCGAGTAAGTTTAATTTCGAGGACGAAATTATTTTAAGGGGGTAAGTTTGTAGCGACCCAGAATTTTAACGCAATTTAATAATTATTTTAATATTTAGAAAATCGTGTCGCTACTATTTCACCCATTATTTTAAAGTTAACGCTGCGACGTGTTCGTCTAGCCAAGTCAAGAAATAGTCAAGATTGTTCGATTTTAAATTAAATTCCAAATTCAGTAAAAATATCTCAATTTTCCTTATTCAAATTATTTCAAGTCCAAATACGTAATTCAATTTTATACCAAAATTGTACCATGAACCCACGGTTTCATCATCACCTCACGTCTATGTCTATGTCTATGTCTATCTCAATCTGCAGAGACTTCAAGTCACAATACCATTGTTTTTCCTACCACTTTCCACTCAATTAATCTATCAAAAGATTCCTTCAATTATAATATTCTCCACCATTTTATTTTTACAAAACCATCCAACCCATGTCTCACCTACGTTTCATCATCACCAAACTTTCACCACATGATGATAACATGGAACATGGCTAGATATACAAAAGCATGAAATGCACGCTGTAAAGTTATAAAAGAGAACAAAGAAAGACATGAAATCACATGCTGAAGATTGGAAAGAATGTGAGAGGAGCTGGACTGTAGGATATATATACATATACAATGAATCACTACCGATTCAACTCGATCGAAGCAAGCTGCAAAATGCCAAAATCCAACCAGAATCACCACCTCCAGCTCCAGTCATCAATTCCACTATTAACTCCAAGATTTGCCTCTGCAGTCACTGCAACCACCGTAGGATTTCACCAAGCTTAACCATCACAAAAACAGGATCCGCCTGCACCACCACTTCCAAAATCAGAATCGATCCCAAAATCAAAACCCAGAATAAGCCAAACCAAGTACTTGCATCACCTCAGACCACCACTGCGACAGATTAATCTCCGAAAAATCACGAAATCAAGCCTCGGTTGCACACGGTTTCGCACTCAAAACTCGCACATAATCCCTCAAATCTGAATCCCCATCCTGCTGAGCCACCCGCCGCACCTTACGCCTACGATTCGCCGGCGTTCCACCGGCTGTAGCCTGGACTTCACCCTCCGTCGCCAGCCTTCATCTCCTCTCTCGCCGTCTCTCTCTGATTCAATTCAGTGATAGTAGAGAAAAGAGAAATATATGTTTTAATAAAGTTTTCGGAAATTGCAATATTAGTCCCAAGATTTTAAATGATATTTAATTCAGTCCCTCAAGCTTTAAAGTTTTGCATTCCAACCCTTAAAGTTTTAAAAGAGTTTTAAACAGTCCTTTCATTTTTAAAATATATTATTTCAGCCCTATAGTAATATTCGTTTTAAGTTTCAACTCAAGTTTCAAAGATATTCATCTTAGTCCTTCAACTTTCAAAAGTATTCATTTTAGTCCCTAAGCTTTCAAAACATCAATTTCAGTCCTCAAATTGTAAATTATCAATTGAACTATATAATTCAAAAGACTAAGGTGACTTATTGGCTAAGACGAAGCGTACGGAGAATTTAAAGAAATTGAAGTCATTCCCGCTCAACTTTGCACTCGTCGGATTTAAGGTAGACTCGCCTCTATTAATTGATTTAAATTATGATTGTATGTGAATGTCACATAACTTGTGAAATTATGTTTTTATGACAAGTAAGTATGTCTTATGTTTTTACGAAAAGTAAGTATGTTTTTATGACAAGTAAGTATGTCTTATGTTTTTACGAAAAGTAAGTATGTTTTTATGACAAGTAAGTATGTTTTATGTTTTTACGAAAAGTAAGTATGTTTTTATGACAAGTAAGTATGTCTTATGTTTTTACGAAAAGTAAGTATGTTTTTATGAAAAGTAAGTATGTCTTATGTTTTTACGAAAAGTAAGTATGTTTTTATGACAAGTAAGTATGTCTTATGTTTTTACGAAAAGTAAGTATGTTTTTATGACAAGTAAGTATGTCTTATGTTTTTATGAAAAGTAAGTATGTTTTTATGACAAGTAAGTATGTCTTATGTTTTTATGAAAAGTAAGTATGTTTTTATGACAAGTAAGTATGACTTATGTTTTTATGAAAAGTAAGTATGTTTTTATGACAAGTAAGTATATCTTATGTTTTTACGAAAAGTAAGTATACCCTATGTTTTTACGAAAATGTTTGGATCATTGCTATGAAATCAATCTCACAAGATTGCTATGAAATCAATCTCACAAGATTTTTATGGGTCACATATGATATGTTTATGATTATGCTAAGAGGACCGGAGTTTAGTAGCGCTACACATAAGAATTCTTGCCATCTAAGTTCGGTAAAATTCTTGTGTCTCCCTATGTTTATGAGTATTTCGATCATATCCTATGTTATGATGAAAATGATCCCTATGCTTTCAAAAGAAAATTATGCTTGGTATATTTATGTGATTATATGTTGATATGTTTTTCAAAGATGTTTTCAAAGAGCCGGTATTTATGTGTTCAATTATATTGTAGATTAATTAATTGGCGATGAGTCTACTGAGTATTTCATTTATGAAATGCTCAACCCATGTTTAACAATTTTGCAGATTTCGGAGACGGTGGCAAGTGATGGATGATGGTGGCAATAATCGATAAATGGTTGAAAGTTTAACTTTAAGATTTTCGTATTTTCCAAGCATCGAATAATTATGAGAACTTCATTTATTTGAGAAATTATGATATTGTAAATTTCTTTACAATATTAATGGTTCGGTTTACTATTTCAAATTGTTTCATAAATGTTATTAAATTTTATCGACCATTACAGTTTATTTAAGGTTGCCATAAATGAATTTCAGTTATTCTTCCGCAAAAAAAAAAAAAAAAAATTATTCGAAAAAAAAAATTAGATTAGATAATGACGTGGTGAACCGGGTATACGGAACTCGGGGCGCTACAGTTTTAAAATCAAAAAAATAATAAAAAAAAAATAGTGTTATCCGAACAGAGGCTCAATCATTTTAGAAATTGTGTTATACCAGACAGACTCAAAATGTTAAAAATTACCTATAATAAGAAATCAATTTAGGTTTGGTTTGTTAAAAGTTATATTGTTTAAATTAGTATCTTTTTTTACCTTTTGTAGATAAAATTTATGGTTGAAAATTGAGAGAGAAGATTTGTTAAATTTTTTTTATTTTAAAACATGTTTTTTTTAATGTTTTAGAGGTAAAATGTATGTTAGTAAAATGAAGAGAGAAAATGTTTGTGGTTAAAAAGTGATTTGAGAATTTGTATTGTTTAAAAACATATTTTTTAATACTTTGCCAAACAGAGGCTAAAATTTTATTTCGAGAACTATGTAGCCTCCGTTCAGATATGTCAAATCAGATTTTTTTGGTTTTTTTGTTGTTTTTTTAAGTAGATGGATGGTTAAAAATTGGAGAGAGAAAATATGTAGGGTTAGAGATTGATTTGGGGAATTGTGTAGTTTAAAAAGTGGTTTATAAACCACAATTATTACATTATCGAATGGAGGCATAGTAAAAAATATGATTAAAAATATGTTTACCAAAAAGAGGGTACATGTGTCCACTATCCTACCTTGTTTTTGAGAGTGACCTTATCTCTTGGGAAAAAAGGTTTTCAGAATCATTTCACATTTCTCTCTACCATTCTAAAGTCTTCCACCATAAGAAATCTAAGCTTGCTCCTCCGTCTCCTCTGAAGCAGTGGTGTATTTCGCATAAATAGCGGGCCTTGGAGATATTCGACCGACGATTTGAATTCAGAAACTATGAAATCTAAAACTCCAAATCCTAATTCACGTCGCTAATCTGTTGGTTTCTCGAAAATCAACTTTCGGTGCCTCACTTTTCGACGATCCGTGACTCAAAAAGGGCCGATATCAAAGAAACCACTGAGGTTTGTTTTGCTTAGCCTTTCTATATTATTTTCAGAAATTTATTCCATCTAATTTAGAAAAAATAGCATTAACTTATTTGGTATGTATTAATACATGTTTTTTTATGTTCCCTTGCTAGATCTACAATTCCTTGCGAGATCTGGTTAATAAAGAATTGGACCTGGTTCTTATTCGACCTGTACAGAGATGGTGAAAAAAATTTCGTGTTCCTTCTTCATTACTCCGTACAAAAGTTGAGCTAATATTGTCTATATGCTTTGTGATTTTTTAAATTTTGTTTATTGCGTGTTCCTTGTTCATCACACCGTACAGATGTTAAGCTATTATTACATATATATACTTTCTGATTTTTTACATTTTTGTTTAAAGAATTATGTCCATTCTTGTCTTAATATGATAGAAGCCATACACTTTAAATATATTGATATATTTCGTTCATTTCTCATTGCAAGCCATGACAAACTTGCAAAGAATCGTTGGAAACTGTTGTTGGTTACAACACCGACAATGTCAACACATAGAGGTGAGGGCACTGTATACAATTTTTTAAAAACTGCCAGAAGATTTTTAATTATAAAACTGAGTTATACAAAATCTAACAAAGTTTTTCTGTTTTCTATGCCGAGATGTGAATTACAATGCTTGGGATGAAGCTACAAACAAAGACAAACATAGAACACATGTTTTTTTACTTGTCCTCATGGCCATTAAATTGGTCACATCTCCAGGTATATCATCTTTATCCTGTACATAATTATTTCCACATTATAATACGTTTATTTTAATCTGTTTTTTGTTTTCTGGAATGGAAAAACTTATCTGCTTCAAAACATATTTTAATTCATATTCCTTAAGTGATATCAGCATTATTTCAGTTAGAATGTATTGGTTCTTAAAATCATAAAAAAATACCTCTACTCGACTGAATATCAGATTCCTCTTCCTCATTCTCATCTGCAAGAAAACCAAAATCTATGATACCATACTCATGAAAATCATAAGTCTTTGACAACATTTAATAAAGGCTTTGACATCTCTAAATCTGGATGTAACTACCTCTATCCCGTGCTTCCTGAGATGTGACATCCTCTCCTACATTGAGAACAAAAGATTATAAATTTAAAGAATCTCTTTCATGTATGATAAAAATTAAATTAAGTGTAATATTTAAAGTTTAATATTTTTCAACTCAAGAAACTTACCCTCACTGAAATTTAAATCATTCTGTGGAAGAGCTGAATGTTCTAGCTGCTCTAAGATGGTTGTTTTTTATGTCAATTGAGACTCTACTTGAGTAAGACCATTACGTATCGTGTGTTTTCCAGAAGACAAAGAACGCAATCTTCCACAAGTCTTTCTTGGTTCTATACATTTACATGAGTCCCAAAATATAGTGACATAAGTTTGCGAGGTGAAAACATTATTACCATGAAGAAATTCGATGAATTGTTTTAAATTAATTAAAATTAACATTACACTCATATAAATATGTAATCATACCACTTATGACATTGCAAAATGACTCTATTGATAGTATTGGAGAATCAAACTGAGGTACTCTCTTTTCTGCACGACAATAATAAACAGTTTGAAGAAAGTTAACAGTCACGTGATAGTTACATTTTTATAATTCTTTTAATGAAACAGGCATGCATTTTCAAACTACATTTCAATTGCCACTTCACAATAAAAAAAAATTATTTCGACATTCTTACCACTGTTCTGGTGAACCTCAAGGTTTTCATCTATGGAGGAAATATACTCTATGTTTGTAGTTCCCTGGAAAACACCATTACGTATTATGTGCCTTCCAGATCCCAAAACCTGTCATGCTCTATTTGCATTCCCAGTCCTGTTGTGATGTCGTCTCGTAGGGGAAACTGATAGAGTTTATAATTTTCAATATTAAAAAAAATGCTAACCTATAATCCTTTTAAAAAATGAAAATGAAAATGAAAAAAAAACCACCATACTAATGATAGTTACTTACAGTTTATAATATTGCTTAATGGTGTTCTTGAATAGTTAGTTGTGTTTGCATCACTATCTTGGTCATTTTGGATCTCAACCGTATAATCTGAAACATTAAAAGAAAAATAACCCAAAGAAATTCTAAATATTCTAAATGACAGAGTATGTATAAGCTGATGCATGTTATGTTGCATTCAAAATCTGTAATAATCACTTGTACATTTACTACCTTTTTTCACTCATCTAGAAACTGCTGCTAAATTTACAGAAGTACAATTGTAAACATAGTTGTTTAATCACAGGAACATTTATGGAGTCTTGAAATCTCAGAATGACAAACATTTACTTCTTTATAAAACAACTCATGTAGAACATTTATTTCTTCTTCAAATCATTTATGAATAAACAAAAATACAACCTACTTTAATCTGTAAGGTGAAATTAATGAAATCAAATAATTATCACAAAAGCATTTATTTGTTTTTTAGATCATTTATTTATTTATATTGCTCTGCAGATCCACAAAATTTTCAGTTACCGTAGCTGAATATACAAAAAAAATAAAATAAAATTGAAACATGTAGTTGCTTATTCACATAAAACACTTGTTGAGTCTTGAAATCATAGGGTGGCAGGAAATTTATTACTTCTTCATATCATACATGTTTATTCAGCACTTCTAACACATAAGTTAGGTCAAATAATAAATGAAAATAAATGTATCCGTCTAACCTCCACTATGACACTGATGTACTCTTTGGCGTTTCACATAATTTGTATTCATCTGACTAAGTTCCCTCTTCCAACTTCTTTAAAAATCTTCATTCATTGCTTTCTCAAAACAATTGCCTCCAAATGAGATAATAATGCTTATATTTGTTTCTGATACATATATATGTGTAATAAAGGTTGTCCAATCACGAGTGCTGGAAGATCATTTAAAATCCAATTTACACGGTTAATTACTATTGATAATGGTTTACTGACATTTCAAAATGTATTTTACACGGTGCCAACATACAGCAATTAAGACTGTCAGGTTTGAAGTGAGAGACTGTCGGGTTTGAAGTATTGTTGCCTGCATTGAGACATGGGAGCCGCCTGCAAGTTGTAATGAAGTGATCCATTGCTGTGAGATCATTAAATGGTGATATGATATTCATGTTATGACATATATAATATTTATTATATATATATATATATATATATATATATATATATATATATATATATATATATATATATATATATATATATATATATATATATATATATCATGTAATGTAATGTAATATAATATAATATAATATAATAATATAATAAAAATAATATATTAAATAATAATAATATTATATTATTATATAATATTATATAATAAAATATATATATATATATATAATAAAAATGATAATAATATAATCGTAAATATTAAATTATAATTATAATAATCAAAATTATAATTATATTTATTATAAAAATATACAATTTTAATATAAATATTAATATTAATATACTAATTATAATAATTATAATTATAATATTATGTCAATACAATATAATAAATCATATTAAATATAAAAATAATATTAAATTACAATAAAATATTTGCAGTATATATATATATATATATATATATATATATATATATATATATATATATTGATTATTATAATTATAATTTAATATTTACGATTATATTATAATTATATAAATCAAAATATTTATTTAACATATAATATATTAATATATATAATATAATATAATTTATATAAATTTTTTTTTTTATTTAACATAGAATATTTTCATATAATATAATATAAATAATATAATATTATGATTATTTTTCTTCATTTCAGTCTGTACATGCTTCTAATGTATACTATTTGCTGTGCATTGAGGTTTTGTTAAGCAAGAATGAACAACATAGATGCCTAGCGGTGCTCATGGTTCAGCTTCGCAAAAGGTAATATAATTTTACTTCTATCGACAAACATTCTTGAATTTATTTCATTATTATTAATTTCCATCCTGCCAATGAAATCTAATGAGGGATTGTCACTGGTATATGTTATTTTGCAATCTATAATATTGCTGGGAATTCCTGGCAACAATCTTGAATTATTTTTCCTCATTTCAGTCTGTACATGCTTCTAATGAATACTATTTTCTGTGCATTGAGGATTTTGTTAAGCAAGAATGAACAACATAGATGCCTAGCGATGCGGATGGTTCAGCGTCGCAAAAGGTAATATAATTTTACTTCTATCGCCAAACATTCTTGAATTTATTTTCATTATAATTAATTTCCATCCCGCCAATGAAATGTAATGAGGGATTGTCACTGGTATATGTTATTTTGCAATGTATAATATTGCTGGGAATTTCTGTTAACATTCTTGAATTATTTTTCTTCATTTCAGCCTGTACATGCTTCTAATGTATACTATTTGCTGTGCATTGAGGATTTTGTTAAGCAAGAATAAACAACATAGATGCCTAGCGGTGCGGATGGTTCAGCGTCGCAAAAGGTAATATAATTTTACTTCTATCGCCAAACATTCTTGAATTTATTTTCATTATAATTAATTTCCATCCTGCCAATGAAATGTAATGAGGGATTGTCACTGGTATATGTTATTTTGCAATCTATAATATTGCTGGGAATTTCTGTTAACACTCTTGAATTATTTTTCTTCATTTCAGCCTGTACATGCTTCTAATGTATACTATTTGCTGTGATGTATATGATTAATTTTAAAATCGATTTTTAAAATGTTTACAGTTTGATTGATTTTTAATTTATAATGTTTCATGTGCAATGAGGATTCGTCGTCAGAAACAGAACAATGTCGCTGCCAATT
The DNA here is from genome assembly GCA_963555705.1 of Ligustrum vulgare. Classification (NCBI taxonomy): domain Eukaryota; kingdom Viridiplantae; phylum Streptophyta; class Magnoliopsida; order Lamiales; family Oleaceae; genus Ligustrum; species Ligustrum vulgare. The sequence continues at coordinate 15,841,823 of OY743170.1, read as the reverse complement.
GGTTAGATGATAAGAAATCTCACAAGGTAATGTAATTTCACAAACATAGATTATGAATTTTACTTATCAGAAGTTTCATAATCACTCATTCTTTTTTAACTCTAAACATCTTCCATCACGCATACATACTTTACCTTCACTCAAAAATGGTGTGTAGTATTTTTTTTTTTTGGGCTCGTGATGGATACAAATGTGCTACGTCCAATTTGAATTACTGTAATTGTTCAACATCATTGGAGCGTGCACCATAATGAAATACCATAAAAGGCCAATTCGAATTCTAAGTAGTAGAAAGAAAATGAAAACTCCAAATTCTTGATCATTACAATGACAATCATAGATGGCACGTCCACATCAGCATCTACCACAAAAACAAAATACAACTGCTTGTTAAGATAATTAAAGTCCCAAAACACAGGTAGCATATTCAGTTCAATCCATCACCAGAACATTGCTACACAAAATTAGCATTTCCATTCAAGATTTCTCCTGTTTAATTACCCTCCTATACTTGTTCGTGGACATTTGTGTGGATGAGTTAACATCCAACATTCACTTAGGATTGGTATTGGTTTCGAGGTCGTCTAAGGAAATTGGCTTTTGATGTGACTTGGTCGGCGTGCTAACCTCATTTTCAGAAGTACAATCCTATTCCAAAAACATGAATGGGATCAGTACTTGTTTAGAAGATTAGCTTCAAACTAATAAATCCTATCAACATAGAGTTATACAAACGTAAAATTACCTTTAAATCATCAGTGGCAATCTCGTCATTCTTCAAAAATAAATTAGAACCCTAATATAACAATAATAAATCAGAACCCTATAATATGACAATTATATTGATCGATAAAAAATTGTTAAAATGTTGTCTTAGGGAAAATAATGATTTATACAATTTAACCAATTATAAACAATGAAATTAATCTAACCAACCTCGCTTTCGACGTTTGGAACAGTAACGTACTTGGATATCAAAGCATCATCAAATGTTAACCTCATCACAGTGAATATATCGCTGCGTTGTTGGATGTTTTCATGCCTAATTTGAACTTTAAACAGTATTTTCTTTCAACCAATGCTTCGATTTCGTTTGGGTAAGACAAATCTTCCGAACTCTGTTAGTGGTTCAAATCTCTCATGTCATGTTTCAATCTTGTAATCATATATAGACGTCATTATGAAAGCCATAAAAATAATATAACTTACCTAAACCATATATTCATTTAGATTAGTAGCTGTCTATCCAAGCAATTGTATGCACTCCCGATCCCACATCAGGAAAGATGCACTATCGGTCCCATCAATTACCCTTAATTGAATCTTACAGCATGCTTGAAGCGTGTAGTTCTTCTAATATGAGAAAGCTCTTTTGTTTATAAGTGTTCTGTTCTTTTGTCATGGCTTTAGGTGATTTAATTACTACAGCATAACATATTCAGTTTAATCACAGGAAGTATCTACAGCATAAGATGATTAACACCTTAGTTTTATTAACTCTTATTTTTTTAAAAAACAATACAGTATTAACAACTTAATAATTCTGTCCAATGTGTATTTCTAATTACTGATGTATTAAAATCTGATTATATTTCTGTTTAACATGTACTGTGATTTGTATGCTTAGTTTATTGCTTAGTTCTAATAATTATTGTGATGTATTCAAAATATGATGTACTTTGATTTGTTAATACAGGATTTGGTTGCTTAATCACAGGAAGTATCTACAACATAAGGTGATTAACAACTTCATTTTATTAACTCTTATTTTTAGAAAACAATACAGTATTAACAACTAAATAAATATGTTCAATGTGTATTTTAAAAATAATACAGTATTAGCAACATAATATTTTTGTTTAATATGTTCTGTGATTTGTATACTTAGTTTATTTTCTAATTCCGTTTAACATGTTCTGTGATTTGTATGCTGTAGCTCTAATATGAGAAAGCTCTTTTGTTAATTAGTGTTCTGTTCTTCTGTGATGGCTTCAGGTGATTTAATTACTACAGCATAACATATCCAGCTTAATCACATGAAGTATCTACAGCATAAGGTGTAAATTTTTTGATAGCTTAAGGTGTTTTAATTACTACAACATAACATATCCAGCATGTTTGAAGCGTGTAATTCTTCTAATATGAGAAAGCTCTTCTGTTTATAAGTGTTCTGTTCTTTTGTGATGGCTTCAGGTGATTTAATTACTACAACATAACATATCCAGCTTAATCACAGGAAGTATCTACAGCATAAGGTGTAAATTTTCTGATAGCCTAAGGTGTTTTAATTACTACATCATAACATATCCAGCATGTTCGAAGCCTGTTGTAGCATACGTGTTGGAAAATATATTTAAATCAACTATCAACTACAGTTCTAATATGAGAACCCTTTTGTTATTACAAGACTTACATTTCGGTCAATGAGGACCATTTCCAAGCTGTAAATGTCGTCGGACTTTCCAAACGCAGGATTATCCCAAAGGCTAACCACGCGGACCCGGAATGCCCACTCTGTTTTCGTAGGAACAATGTATGCCAAGAGATCCAGGATGGGAGCCATAATGCTGCAATTTTTTGATATATAGAAACTGTATGAATATCGTGAACAGAAAGAACATAAAACTTATTATTAGAACTAATCAAAAACCTTTGTTTTTTTTTCCTTCTCAAATGCGTGTAAAAAAAGGCAACAACCCCTCAAACGCCTTTAAAAAACCAGAAATGAAGGTTGCTGCCTTAAATAGTCTGGGTTTCATGTGTGGAGATAAGGGGAAAAAAAATCTCTGAACAGGTAGTGTAGTGCTGTGCTCTGTCAATCAATCAGTTTGTATTTTGTATTTACGCAAAAGGGCTGCTATTGTAATTGTAATGCAGAATTCAACTTTGAAGACCTGTAGTTAAAAGACCTATTCTGTCTACAAAATGAATAAAGATGACATGTCATTTCAAAGAGGTGTTTCATTTACACAAAAGGGCCGCTATTGTAATTGTAATGCAGAATTCAACTTTGAACACCTGTAGTTAAAATTCTGTCTACAAAATGAATAAAGATGACATGTCATTTTAAAGAGGTGTTTCATTTAATGCAAAGGATCAGATTTTTTGAACAATCAAAAAACAAAAGCAAAACTGAGGAGGGAACTCTCGGGTTTGGGGGGAAAACACTATAGATGGAGGGAATCACTTGGAGGGAAAAGTTGGGCTACCAAGCTCCTTTATAATAATAATAAGATTTGAAACAAATACATCATGTAGAGTTGTTGTTGTTGTTGTTGTTGTTGTTGTTATTATTATTATTATTATTAGCAAAGAGCATTTATTGCTTTTCTTATTAAGTGGATGAAATTGCTCTAGTTTTATGGTTTTCACACAAACGTGATGATGGAAAAGTTTCATGTTGCAGCATTCTTAAAAGTTTTTATTGATTCTGTTCAATGTGTTGCTTACGGGATTTCAATACCTTACATGATGGCTTACGAAAGGAGTTGCTTCGACTATTTTTTATTTTGCCACAATTTATTCTTCTTTCTGAATCTTCTCAAAATTCCAAGAGCACGAGCAACTGTCGGAAGAGATGCACAGAAGTGATGAAACTTACAATTGGGATTAGCACACCCTTAATTTAGGTTTTTTTTTTTTTTTTTTTTTTTTTTTTGTGGTGTACATATATAAGAATGACAAATAAGATAAATTAATATAATAGGATGGTTATTTTAATCAATTTAATTGTGGCTAATTTAGTAAATATGAAAAATGTGGTGTAATTAATAAAATTAGTGGTTTCAATATAGTTACTCAAATATCATTCACTAGTAAACATATTATTTACAACAACCCCTTGAATGACACATTATGAAATATCCGTCCAGTTAAAACTTTGTTTAATAAAAATTCTGGGACAAAAAATAAAACAAAGGAAAAATAGAATAGATAGTTTAGAGTAATCCAATGCTGCCTTGTTAAAATCTTGTAAAAAAAAAAAAATGAAACAAAACTTAAGCGAAGGAGAAATAGTAAAACTGCTCCCCCTGGTTTCAATAAATAAAATCCTTGTATTAAGCCATTCATGCCTTTATGCCAATGTCTTCAATATCTTAATTTTGGTGAAGTACATTTCGTTGTGTCTTTTTATAATATTTATAAACCTTTGATGACTGTAATAACATGATAATTCGAAAAATAAATCTTGTTGTTCTCCTTAGGACTTACGTACACAATCGTAACATATAACTGTATTATTTTAGGGGTAAAGGTCTTGTTGATTATAAACATTGCCTTGTTAAAACCTTACTAGGAAAAATCACGTGGAAAAAAATATCTTAATTAAGGGAAAATAATGCATTATTCTTTGAATACACTACAAATGTTGTTTCATTTAAAAACATTGTCAGAAAAATTCGATGAATGATATTTATACCCAAATTCATATAATATGAATTGTTTGAGATAGTTTAGGATTGTAGGAAGTTTAAAATTCGCAAAACAACATCCATACAGATTCTATGATATTCAGTGTCTTTTCATAACTTTCTCTTCCGATGTCTGATGGAGTCAACTCAAAATGCATGGGAAATATAACTTAAAGAGATACAAATCTTTTTGAAATAGTATTTTTCTGATTCGAATGTTTTCTATGCTAAAATCGAGTCTCAACCTTTGATTGAAAATCTGGATCTTTATCTTTGCGGGTTTTGAATTCATCTTTAACTTCTAATTGCATCACAAGTCTTCTTGGATACTTCTTTGTTCTCTTTGAACCCAAATATTCAACTAACACAACTACTATATTTTGACTCTAATTGAGACTTTATAAACAAGTCATTTTGTTCAAGGGATTGCTAATTACATCAAAAACCTAACAAGTGGTAAGGTCAAGGAACTTAAGCTTCTAAGAGAAAAAACATGTTGCTGATCATCGGGAATCTATCTCATCCCTAAGTAAATTAGAATCTATGACTGAATCTTTAGATACCCAGGTTAGAGATCTTAAAAGTGAGCTCGAGAAGACATCTAGGAAAGTTAGTGAGCTGACTACTTAGAACGAGATGTTAGAAATCCAAAACAAGATTTTAGACACCCAAGTTAATAACCTGTTGAGCGATCTAGAGTATTAAAAAGCTCAATTTCTTACCTTTTCTATTAATTCTAACAAGCTAGATAATATTCTAGGAATAAGCAAGTCCGCTTATAATAAGGGTGGTCTAGGTTTTAAACATAATACTGTTAGTTCTCCTAAGACTATTTTTGTCCTTGCTACTGACTAGCCTAAACATGTGCCTAACCCAGAACCTAAGATTGGGGAATTTATAAAACATAGGCCTACCATACAGCATAGGACCCATTAGTTTAGAAATAGATGCCAACATTAACACAATATTGGCCCTAGGTTTATCTTTTTAGTATGGTGAGTTGGGGCACATACACCCTAGATGTCGTCATTTCCTGAATATAAATGGAAACATTGGCTACAATAGGAAAATAATCAGGATTTTGTTGGTCAAATTCTTACCAAACAAGTAAATTATTTGACCAAGTTGATGACATAGATGTTTGGAAATTGTTCTTCCACTAGGCAGGTTCGAGTGAAAACGAGTGATCTAAAATTTTTTGAAATAGGTCACAATGCTCTTAAAGATAAGAAAAATTGTTTACCTAACTGATTAGGTAATCTTAGTGAATAGCTTTGCAGGTATGGAGCTAGGATTTGAAGTCAGTGGGGACCAAAATTTTCAAATTGTGGGAGGGGGAGGTCTTTCTCGGGGTCCGCCCTCGATTTTTTTTGAACAAAAATGATTGAAACGACGATTCGTACATTTTGTACAAACGGTTCTTAACTTATTTTAGTGATATGAAGCAATATATACTTGTAGATGTTCACTTTTAGAGCACGTGAGCATCTGAAAACGTTAATAGGTGAAAATCAAACGTTTGTTTTTGTGTTAATTGATTCTTTAGAATGTTTGTGGGTCCAACACATTGAAGTAGGCAACCATCCAGTTAAGGGAAGGAAAAAAAAAGTTGGCTTCTTTGAATAAAAGGACCAATTGGAGACAAGGAGAAATCATCTCACTAAATGCAAACAAAAGAGATTAATACATTTAGATAAACATATACATACACATATACACAATATAGAGAGAGAAGAAGAAAAATGGAGATACAAATCATCATTCTCCTTCACTTAAAAAAAAAAAAGGAAAAATTCCAAAATTCCAGTGGGGGCGTGGACCCCCCACTGGTCCTAATATAGCTCTGTCCCTGCCTTTGCTTTATCTCTTGAATAATTGGTTGGTGCATGCATCTCACTTATTTATTTGTTTTTATTTGTTTACTTGCATGTGCATCTTTATTCTACTTGCTTTAGCACATGCATATTTTATATAAAAATCACCAAAAAAAAAAAAAATTGAAAAATGAAAAACAACAAAACTTTGTTTACATGAAATGAATTATTTATATAGCATGATGTATAACATTCTTAAACTTGTATGTTTTGATCATGTTTAAATTAAATTGATGAAATATAGCATATTTTCCATTACTTGCTTTGGTTACTGTGGAGTACTTACCATCTACACAGCACACACTATGACCTTGTAAGTAGGACTTTACCTCATGTGTGAGATTTGGGATGTCAGTCACTTGTTAATAAGACGACTTTGAACATGAGTTGGACAGTTTGTCAGACCTAAGCTTATGTTTATTCCCTCATCATATTGCTCAATATCATATGTTCTTCTTCATAGCCTATTTGACTAGAGCAATTAAGTCCTCGGGATATTTCAATACCTGGTGCCTATTGTCAACTGACTTGGGTTAACTGGCCTAAAGCTCACTACAGGGATCAATTTGGAAATATCTAAAAATTATATGTTTTAAGTAAGAGGGAGAAAAATGATTGTATACTTGCAAAAATAAGCTTTATTTAAAAGTTCCTAACTTTGCTCAATGGTTTGATTTTCATTAGTAGGAGAATAAAACTATTGGCAGTGATGTTTAGCATGTTCATTCACACAAAATTAATGTTTGGAGTCCTGCTTACAAAGGATTAGTGACACGTTACATACACGAGTCACTTATATTACTCATTTTTAACGTAAAGTGAGTATGTGGGAAAGGTTTACTATCATTGATTATACTTGTACATGCTATCAACTAAAATTTTAAATTGTTCTATATTATTGCTAAAATTAAATTTGAATTTGCACCCTTTCTCATTTGTGACAAAAAAGAGGGAGAAGTTATATGGAAATTTTGATTTTATGTCTTTGGGGTTGTTGGGGAGAGACGGATACATTTTGATGGTGCATAAAAATCTGAGTTTACAGTCAGAGGGAGGATTTGTGTTCTCATTTGCATTACAATCCATAATGCATAGCTATTTGAGTTTTGATATTTTGTGATGTTAATGTTTTGGTTGGTGTTTTGACCAACATTAATATCACGTCTCGAATTAGCATGCCTTATTTATGATTATGTACTTCAATTATTACATTCTTGTATTGATTTAAGGAAGTGTGTATAACAAGGAATGCAGGTGACAGAAAAACTTGGGTAGTTTACACTGTTTATTTTACTATTTTGACTTTATTATAGTGTTTTGTCACGGAATACCAAATGGAGATTGTTAGGTTTTTGATATATTTGGAAATCCTGTGAACAAAAGGACTCGTTCATAAATCCCTAATCAGAGTCAAAGTATAGTAACTGAGCTAGTTGAGTATTTCAGTTCAAGAAAAACAACGAAGTGGACAAGAAGACTTGTGATGCAATTAGAAATTAAAGATCAATCCAAAACTAGTGATGGCAAAAAAATCCAATCCGCTCTACCGATCCGTAGACCCGATCCGATCCTATCCAAAAAAATGCCGATTCGCGGATCAGTGGGGCGGATCGGCGGGTCAGGGTGATCGGGACAGATCCCCCCGTTTAATTAAAATTATATAAAAATAATTAAAAAAATTAATTTTTTTTATTTTTAAAAAAGATTTACTTTAAATTATATATAAAAAAATTAAAAAAAAAATATTTCAGATCAGTCCGCGGATCGGGGAGCTGATCTGCCCCGACCCGACCCGAAAAATGACGGATCGCGGGGCGGATCCGGATCGCCGAATTTTTTGTCGGGGAGGGGCGGGGCTGATCGAGGCCCTATCCGCCCATTTCCAACGCTATCCAAAACCCGCAACGATAACGATCCATATTTTTATTCAGAGTTTTAGACTCGAATTTTGCATAACAAACATTTGAATTGGAAAAATATTAATTCTATAAGAATTATATCTATCTGAGTTGTCTTTTCAATGCACTTTAATTGACTCCATCGGATATCGAGAGAGAAATATATGACAAAATTACTGAAGGTCATAGAATCTGGACATATGCTGCTTCGCGGTTTTTAAACTTCTTACAATCCTAAACTATCTCAAAGTTGCAACCAGGAGAAGATGACTCATCTCAAGTTCTTGAAAGGATTAATGATATTTTCTACAAACTAGATCTTCTTAATGAGTATAAACTTCCAGCTACATTTAATATTTCTAATCTCTCTCTGTTTGATGCAGGAACAGATTCTAGGTCGAATCCTTTCGAAGAGAGAGGGAATAATTTGATCCAGAATTCGAACACAAATCCAAGCAAGGATCCTTTGATAGTGGAAGAAGAGCTGATGACTCGATTTTAAGCAAAGAAGGTCAAAGAGACGATGGACAACCTTGTGCAAGAAACAATGGACAAAACCACATTCTTAACGAGTAAAGAAGCAAGTTTCATTTTGGGCTCGAGCCAAGAAATCAATTGGATTAATGTCATTCAAGCATCCGAAGAAGGACACTTCGACAAGAGCCACGTGATCGTGAGCCCAGAAGTATTTCCGATCATGCAATTGCGAAAATTAAAGGCGGAAGAAAACAACTTGTGACACGCAATTGTCGTTTGTAAAAGCAAGAGATTGTATGTCTTTTACCAACCCCGATTTTCTTGATTTAAGTTTTAATTCCGCTTTAATTAGATTTAATTCCATTTATACATAAACAATTCTAGTTCAACCCCTATTGTTATAAAAGGCTTTATCCTATTTATTTTCTAATACGATTAGGATTTTTTTTATTGTTTTTCAATTAAAGGCTTCTTCATTATACTTTATTACATACAACTTTGAGATTATTATAATTCAAAAGGTGTATTTGCTTTCAAACATTGTTCTTCATTGAACTAATTCCAAACTTGCGAGATTTAATTCTTGTTGTGTTCAAAACACTCGGGTGAGATTTATAATCATTGCGATGAAGATGTTGGCATATCTTTTGAGTGTGTTGGTTGCTTGATTAAATTATTTTGAATCAATCTCTAAATTATAATTTATTGACTTTCTTAGGTTTGTGTCAATCTTATGTGGGTTTCGTAATTACAATTGCACGTGGTTTGTATCAATAATACAATGTCTCTAGATTCATGTTTCACCAAGAATATCGATATGAAATTCGTTTAGAATATAAATACTGACATATTATACTTTTTTTAAAGCAATAACACAATGTTATTTTCAAATATTGTGTCAATTTGTACTTCTTCTATAGCAATAAAATAATTCAAATAGTGTCTGTTTTTAAATAATGCTACAATATTCTTCTAAAATATTGATATAAATTATTTCATTTTCTAGAATTATAATACAATATTGTTCTTGAATTTTGATTTAGCTTGTTTCATTTTCAAGAATTATAATATAATATTCATATGAAGAATTGATTAGATTGTTTCATTTCAAAAATTAATACAATATTTTTTTCTAAAAGATTTATACTTTTGTGTTTTCTAGCATTATCATATAATATATTTTTTGAATATTAATTTAGACTATTTTTCATGAATTATAATACAATATTCTTTGGCAATATTTTCAAGTTATTTTCTTTCTTCTAATTATATATTTATTTTTTTAATAATCTTTATGAATTGTATTCATTTCATTTCTTTCTATTTTTCTTTTTAATTTCGTTTAGTTGGGATGTCATTATTTTAACTTCTCACTAAATACGAATTTTGTTTTCTGCTCTTAATGTTGGGAATTACACACAAATTCCCTCTCTATTTAACCCACATGAATTTTTGATGTTCAAGAAATAATTGAGCAAACCGGAAAATAAAATACGAATACAGAAATTTACGTGGTTCGACAACTTGCCTATGTCCACGGACCGCCAAAGCTTTTCACTATATAATAAATTGTTACAATGATATAGAATTTACACTCATCAAACCCCCCAGTATTGTAAGAAAAATAACCAAATTTTACCATATCTACCAATTTCTACTTCTTTGTACAACCTACAAATAACCCAAGAAAAACCAAGATGCTCAACTATATTTTTCTTCACAATACTCTCTAGTCAATGTGCAATTAATTGGCTCCTCAATACACATATTTATAGGTAAACATAACTCAAAAACGTGTATTACTTGTGCCCCAAGATATTTCCTTGTTGAAGTAGAATAATCAGAATAAAGAAAGAAATTCATGTCAAAAGATTATCTTCCTTTTCTTTTCACCCTTAACTTGGTTTCCAAATTAACCACTTTAACAAGAAAATCAGTTGTCCAAGATATTCATATTCTTAATTTAGGTCAAATATCCCAACAATCTCCACCTTGACACAAATTCATCAAAGCTAAAAAATTCAAATTCAATCATTGGGTAAACAGGCAAGCATTTAACACTTTGACGATCGCATACTCCATCATATGAGTATAACCAGTACTCAGAATTATCAACGAACTTCGAGCTTTTCATCGGCTCATGTTAAAATAATCCTTGCTGAAAAATTATGGTGCAACTCTCGTGTTTGGCTTTCCCTGGGAGCTCATCAGCCATCGACATCAAATTCATCACACACCTTGCATTAACGCCAAACCAATGCCCGTGTGCAAACATATGTACCTACTAGCAAGAACACATCCTCTATCATGGCAACTGACTTCATGCCATAAGGAAGTCCCATCTTACTAAAGTACATCATCACCACCCTCCACCAGGAGAGTCACATTGTCCACCTCCGAGCAATTAGCCGACTCTGCTCCACCTTTTGGACAATTTCTTCTCACATAATTAGATTTACCACAGTTCCAACACATTACCTTCTTCTTCATGGAGTTACCTCTCTTCCACTTTTCAGTAACAATCAAAGCTTTTCAGATGAACTGTCACTTCAACCTAATCAACTTAACTTCTAAAAATTCCACCATTTCCTTCTCGTACATCAAAATCAGCATGATGTACTCAAACGTAGATAGAAGAGACCAGATGAACATTATCCTCATCATCAATCTTAACTCCAATAGATTCCATTGCAGAAACAATCTCATTGAGAACACTAAGATGGTCTAAGATTTTCATACCTCCATTCATTCTCAAAGAATGAAACTGCACCTTCAGGTACAAGTTATTTGACAAGCTCTTCATTTGATACAACTCTTCCAGTTTTTCTCACAGTTCCTTCACAGCAAATATCCCATAAATATTTGCAAGAACATTTTGGCCAAACAAAGTTGTAACATGCTAGCAGCCTTCAAATCCAAATCTTCACAATCTTCATCTCTCGTGCTAGATTCAGTTTCTTTATTAGAACTCAAGGTTGGTTTTCCTTCAAAGCTTTCTACAATCCCAACTGAATCAATACATCCATGACTTGTACTTACCACAAGCCAAAATTGATCTTCCAGTCAAATTTCTCCACGTTGTACTTTCCAAACATATTTTCTTTTGCTCCAAAAAATCTTCGAACCACTTTATGCTCTGCTAATTAAACGTCGATTTCCCCGTCGACGGCGCCACTGTTGGGAATTACACACAAATTCCCTCTCTAATTAACCCACATGAATTTTTAATGTTCAGGAAATAATTGACCAAACCAGAAAATAAAATACAAGCACAGAAATTTACGTGGTTCGGCAACTTGCCTACGTGCACGGACCGCCAAATCTTTTCACTATATAATAAATTGTTACAATTATATAGAATTTGCACTCAACAAACCCCCCAGTATTGTAAGAAAAATAATCAAGTTTTACCACATCTACCAATTTCTACTTCTTTGTACAACCCACAAAGAACCCAAGAAAAATCAAGATGCTAAACTACATTTTTCTCACAATACTCTCTAGTCAATGTGCAATTAATTGGCTCCTCAATACACATATTTATAGGTAAATATAACTCAAAAACGTGTATTACTTGTGCCCCACGATATTTTCTTGTTGAAGTAGAATAATCAGAATAAGGAAAGAAATTCATGCTAAAAGATTATCTTCCTTTTCTTTTCACCCTTAACTTGGTCTTCAAGTTAACCATTTTAACAAGAAAATCAGTTGTGCAAGATATTCCATTCTTAATTTGGATCAAATATCCCAACACTTAAAAGATATTTTCACTCCACTTTATTATTTGTTATGCATAAGTTTTTATTTCTGGTTTTATTTATAATTTTAGTAATTTTTGCAGAACTACAGTGATGAAATTTGGTTTAGACATTAGTCGATCAGAATTTACTTTGCCACAACACATAATTTAATAATTTAAACCAGAAAAGAATTGTAGAACTAATAGATTGTGAACTTTTTTAGGTGATAAGTTGTTTACTTGATTACAATTGTCTTGACGATACATTGAAGAAACTTTTTTTTTATAGTTTTGGTTAATGACAAAATTCTTTCTCTAAGTATAGAATTTTCCAAATTGGAAGGTGAATATGATGGAAATAATGCTATTGAAGGTTTTGACAGAGCCCTAAAGAGGATAAAGAATTGGTGCCTGAGAGTATTAGTATTGAGATTTTTGTTTTAACTAAAGAATTTATTTGTGTTATTATGTGCTTCCTAGATTTTTTGCATGCCCTCCACGTCAACATTGTGCTAGAAAACTGGAAGGAAACTCATAATAGAACTACTTTAATGATGACATTGAAATTTTTACTATTGAAAATTGTGGATGTGTGACAAATATTTGATTTCCATTTTCTTCTTTTATTTTTATCATGTCTCAATATTCCCCAAGTGACTTAATCCATCTCCATAATATTACATTGATTGCAGGTGTTTGGTTTCTATTTTTTTTTTCTTTCTTTTTTATTGTTTCATTTTGATTTGGTGTAAAGTTGTAACTGTAATTAAAGAATGCGTGACATAATTACAAGCATAAGATTTTTAATTCTTAATACATTTGTAAGAGCTTTTTATAAGCGTGCTAAATTATATATCGAGTAATTTATTTTGTTTATAAAATATTTTCCAAAAATAAAATACAAAAGTATAAAGTGAAAATTATTTTGTCGTATCATACAACGTAAAAGCATATTTAGAAATCCAGTATCCTATACAAACTATTTATCAATATTTTATACAATCATTTGTTACTCACATATATCGAATTTATATGTTAACATATGAAATGAATATTTAATCAAAATGAGAAACGAATGAAGACAATTAATTACAAAAAATGTACAATTAAACATACCTTAATTTCTTTTTATAGTTCGTATATTTACCGTTCCAGGAATTTTTTTATATATATTGTAATTTAAATTGATTTAAATCTTTTAATGGGATAACAAAATTATATTTAAATAGAATTTGTAATAAATAAAAAATAGATGTATATGTGATATGCTATCAGAATTTTGTTAAGAAGAAAAGGACAAGAAAAAATAGATCGATGAACTCTCCTATTTCATCCTCTTTCATTTTCTATTTTTAAAGAAAAATATTTATGTGATATTGATAAAGCTTTTTTAGTTTTATTTATTTATTTATTTTTGAAAAATATATATATAATTGATTTTCAAGAGAGGAAGCGGACCACGAAACTTTAGGGCCTGAAAATGTGGCTATTTAAAAATTTGCAAACAATTGTATTACTTAAAATCTGAATTTTGTCCAAAATGAATAATAAATAGTTAATACTACTTACCATTTTATTAAATATGTTTTTGGTGGAAAAATGGCAAATACCTGTTTTTGCGAAGTAATCTCCCTTATTTGAGCTTTCATTATCTATAAAATGAGTTTTATATTAGTGATTTTTTGGATAATGTGTATTTTAGCCTCTGTTTGAGACCCATGATTGTAAATAATGTAATTTGTAATATTAAATTTTTGGAGAATGAGTTGTTAAAAAGCTCGAATTTTTTTGAATTCATGTAGATTGTTAAGTGAGCCTTTCCAATCCTCTCGAGGTATAATGCAAGGAGATCCTCATCCTCTCTCCCCCTCTCTATTCATTCTAATGGCTGAGGCTTTATCTAGAGGGATCAACAGATTATTTGAGCTGCATCCTTCCTTGGCATATGTATATGGTGGCCCCATTTTGGTCTCCCATTTAGCCTTCATAGATGATGTAGCTTTGTTTATGAATGACCAGAAAAACCATGTCAAGAGGTTCTTAAATTTTATATCGAGATACTCTGAATCTTCAGGGCAAGCTCTCAATACTTCCAAGAGTAAATTCTACAATAAGTATCCTCATCACCAGTTGATTATCTCTTCTAACTCTGGTTTCAGCTTTCAAAGTTTGCCTATCATATATTGGATGTGCCTATCACTAAAGGAAGGAGGAAATTTTCCTATATGATGATCTTCTGCATAAAATCAGAAATAAAATCCTAATTTGGGAAAACAAATTGTTTTCTATTGGGGAAGATTGATACTTGCTAAACACGTGTTGAATAGCATGCTAGTCCATCTGTTATAGATTCTACACCCTCCAAAGGCTGTATTCAAGTCTCTTAACAGAATCTTTAATTCATTTTTCTGGGGAGACAAAGAAAACATGAGAAACATGTTAGAAAATTTATTACAGATAATTATTATTTATCTATGATCCAAAATCATCATACTGAATTATCAAGAATTAAAATAACTGAAGCGGAAGCGTACCTTAATCAAACGTGATTCACGATAAACGATTCGGCAGTCGGATCTTCTAAATCGATACGTAGTCCGTATTTTCTCTCTGATGATGGGATGTCAAAAGGAATGAACAATACGTACGATTCAGGGACTATAACCGACTTTATATACTGAATTGCCAGTTAACCTAATTCGGCCCATCATGAAATAGGTAATGGCCTGGTATCTACACATAAAAGCCAATACATTAATTAGATGCATTAAAGCCCGATATATATAAAATTCTTATTAGATCACTTTAAATGGGCTTAACAAAATTTGATAGCCTTTTATTCAATACACAATAATTCACATATAAGCCCACACGATTGATTAAAATCCTTACAATCTCCCACTTGGGCTATATGTGTAACCTTACAATTGTGTATCAATCATAACCTTATGAATACTCAGAATTTTGCTATCATTACTGAATGCATTCCCAAACAATCCGGTCCATCAATTATATCAACATATGATCAAAGCGGCTTTCGCTACATTAATCATAACTAAACCTATCAATGGTCACGTATATCGACATAACTGAATGACATGGATCAAGTATGGATGTGTAGCATGGAAATTACATGTAATGTGATCTTCCACGTGCCTATTTCCAACTGATCCAACTTTAGTGAGATCATCCTCAAACAAGTTCAGAGATAATAAACCTGAAACCTTACAGCTGTAAATAACTTTAACTTTAAACTGTATCCAAAAGGACAGTAAATGTGTCTAATACACCCAAAATACAAACTCCCACTGAAACCAAATATCCTTAAGAAATACAACACCCATATGAGCAATGTGCTCATGAAAGTCCTTGGGTTGTAATACCTTAGTAAGCGGATCCGCAATTATGGAGTTTGTCCATATGTGCTCTTATTGACACTTGTCCACTCTGAACTGTATCCTTCATAACCAGGAACTTATGTCAATGTATTTTGACTTAGTTGAGCTCCTGTTGTTACTGAAATATAATTCTGCTGAGTTATTATCACAATATAACTTTAATGGTCTTTCTATACCGTACAAAATATGCAGCCCAGTGACAAAATTTCGCAGCTATATTCCATAATTAGATGCCCCCAAAATTACTACAAATTGTGCTGCCAAGTGAAAGAAGCTAAAATGTTTATTAAGCACTCTTTCCGGAAATAGCTCCTCCAACTAGCAGATAGATGTAGCCTGATATGGATCTTCTACTGTTTTGACATCTAGCAAAAATCGGAATCATAATACCATATGATCTCCAACTGATTCGATTTTCTGTATGTGAGCATGTAATCTTTTGTTCTCTTTAAATACCTTATAACCCATGTTTGACTGCTTTCCAAATGATCCATCCCAGGGTTATTTAAATATCTGATTAGTATCCCAATAATGTATGCAATATCCGAACGCATACAAATTTAAGCATACATCAATTTTTTATTTTTTTTTTATAGCTTAACTATATGAGATCTGCTGCATATCCTTAACTTCAAGATCACTTTTCGGGCATTGGTTGAGACTAAATTTGTCTCCCTTAGTAATAAGGCTGTCCCCTGATTTACTGTATTGCATGCCAAACCTCTTAAGTACTTTATCGATATAGCCCTTTTGTGACAATCCAAGAATACCCCGAGAGCAATCCCGGTATATCTGAATTCCTAATACAAAAGAGACGTCACCAAGATTTTTAATCTCAAAATTCCTTGATAAAAAAATCTCATAATTTTATGTGACATGCCTATATATCATTGGTGGCAAGCAATGTGTTATCAACATACAAAATCAGGAAAATACACTTACTTCCACTGAACTTGTAATACACACAACCATCAACAACATTAATCTCAAGACCAAATGAGATAATTACTTGATGAAATTTGTATTACCCTTAACGAGAAGCTGGCCTGAGCACATAAATGGATTTATTTAATTTACAAACCGTCTCATCAATGCCTCCATTGAGAAACGTCGTCTTAATATCCATTTGATGTAACTCGAGGTCAAAATGTGCAACAACCTGACTTTCTTGAAAGAGTCTTTCATTGAAACCGAAGAGAAAGTCTTTTTATAATCAATGCCATCATTCTGTGTAAAGTATTTAGATACAAGACAAACTTTATATCTTTCCACATTACCTATCGAATCCCTCTTAGTCTAAAAATCCATTTAAGACCAATGGGCTTCGCACCTTTTGGTAATGGGACAAGATCCCAAACTTTATTGTCTTGCATATGCTTATACTCCTTATTTATGGCATCAATCCACTTTTGAGAGTTAGAACCCTGCATGGCCTGATGGAAATTGATTGAACAATCTTTCACCATTCCATTATTTTCCTTATGTTCTTGGAAAAATACTATTTAAATTATCCGGAATAGCATTTTTTCCCTTTCTCTCGTGGATTTCCTTAATGGCTTTAGTTATTGAGGTTTGTTGAGTTTGTACTTCTGAAATTTACCTTATTTTGGATGGGAGGTTCTTCAACATTGTCTAATTGAAGTTCCGAATATGCTTCTTGATCAATGACATGTATAGAAACTTGCACATTATCAAAAGCAATAGTAGGAATCGAAACCGATCCTTCCTCAACTTCTTCCTTAAAGACAATATCTCTAACCTTATTTCTCCCCCCAAACTCAACATCCTCAAAAAATGTTGCATTTCCCATTTCAAAATTGACTTAAGTGTGGGATAATAAAATTTATAGCCTCTTAAACGACTTTATTTTATTTATTTGTTTTCTTGCCCTTATCTTTAGAGGTGTTTGCCAAGTAAAAAAAAAAATCAGTTCTGTCCTGCTTCAACTTTTCTTCCTCTTGCACACAAAATAGAATGAGCTCATTTAGAGTTCATTTCTCCCTTTGATAGTTATAACTGACCTTAAATTGACTGAATTGTGCAAGAAGCTTGCACACTACGAAATGAGCTCATTGAGAGTCCATTTCTACTTTGACAGTTATAACTAACCTTAAATTAACTATATTGCTCAGGAAGCGATATCAATACCAAATGCACGAGCAAGTCATTAGACGAGTCGAGTTTTAGTTCCTTAAGTTTTGAAGCAGTTTGAGACATCTACATGATGTACTCCCTTATTTTCCCATTGCCTTTATACTTTATTGAAATCAAGCTTTGCATAAGCGTGCTTGTTTCAGCCTTATCGTTTTTCGCAAAACGTTTCTTAATTTCGGCAAGGAATTCATTGGCATCATTTACCTCTTCAGATACTATGCCACTAAAGGCTTCTGGAATGTCGCACTTAATGATCATGAGACTCACGTAATTTAAGCAATCCCACTTCTAAAAGTTCCTCATTTGATTAGATGAACTTTCATCCGTAAGAGGAGCAGGTTACTCAATCCTTAGTACACGATCCAGATCCATGCAGCCAACGAAAAGTTAATGTTCTTGTTTTGATCCTTGAAGTTTGTTCCATAAATACAGGGATTAAATTTGAGCTTGTAGATATACTACTAGCAGAATTTGAAACCGAATAGAGAACACTTAAATAAAATAGCTCACATAAGTACCTTATTATGCAAATCATACTTTCAAACAATGGTAGGGCCCATCACAAGATACCTAGCACAACATCAATATTTAGTCTTTGGACATAAATATTGACTTCTAAGTGGTACTCTTGGTGTAGTAATCAAATACTGACAGTAAGACATGTCAACCAACAAACATTTCTTTGGACCGATTTATTGATCACACGTAAAACCAAATAACCGTCACGTATTTATCACCACAAGTTCCTGTGAAATTTGGGCCAAATATTGACCTTCCTTTGGGCCGATCAATATCCGCATGAAATAACACACAAACACCTAATTTTCCCTTAGTGTAGTGATCAAACACTGAAAATAAGACATGTTAACCAATAAACCTTTCTTTAGACCGATTTATTAGTCACATGTTAAACCAAATAATTGCCACGTGTTTATCACCACAGGTGCATGTGAAATTCGAGCCAAATATTGACCTTCCTTTGGGCCGATCAATATCCGTAATGAATAACACACACAAATACCTTCTAATATTCAAAGTTAATTAATATCCACAAGAGAGGTTGCTTTGGAAACATGTTGCTTCAACTAACTTACTTTCGAATATTATATCTCTCAAAAGATTCCGATGTACCAAGATTTGAAACTGAAACTCATTGATTTCCATCTATATTTTACTTTAGGATTTGAATTATAGAATTCAAGACTTTAGAATAAAGCAATCCTTAAGTTGCGAGAGTCTAATTGCAATATTCTTAAACTCTTGGTGGCCAATTGTTAAAAATCTAAGTTTGAAGGACTTAAATTACAATTTTCCCAAAACCTTATTGGCCAATTTAGAGAAATTTTAAACTTTAGGTCCCAATTTGAAATAATATCAAAATTTAGAGGGCCAAAATAGGAAATTTTCAATCTTTAAAGGTTGATTTTGAAAATTTTCAAACTTTAGGAGCCAATTTAGAAAATTCCCAAATTTTAGGGACTTAATTTTAAAAAAATTCAAACTTGAAGGACCAATTTTGAAAATTTCCAAACTTTAGTGACTGAATTAGAAAATTTTCAAACTTTAGGGACTGGAAATGAAAATTTTCAAACTTTAAGGACCAATTTAGAAAATTTTCCAGCTTTAGGGACCAATTTTGAAAATTCTCAAACATTAGGGGTTGAAATATTATACCCTTAACCTTAAAGGTACCAATCTTGAAAATTTTCAAAATTCAGGGGTTGAATTATAAAATTCCAATACTCCAGAGGTCCTGACTTAAATAAGTTATAACTTTAGGGGGCTTAATTTTAAATTCCAGAAATTGAAAGGTCAACTTAAGTAATTTCATAACATTAGGGGTTGAAGTTTATAAAATCCAAAATTTGAGGATTTAAACTTTAATTCAAAACAAACAGGGAGGACTTGAGGTGCAATTAGATAAAAAGCCCAAAATTGCACAGCGGTCCCTGAAGGCTTCAAATTTCCGAACTGAAGCCCCTGTCCAAAATCGTGAAAGCTAGGGTTTAACACTAGCCGTCGCTCTTGAGCCCCCAAACGCGGCGCCAGCCACCACCGCCTGCAGCGCCATTGCCGGCGCTGCAGCCCACACCACAGCGTCGATGCCCGCGACGCTGTAAACCACCGCATGCGACGCTGCTCGCAAAGCACAGTGCACGGCGTCCCCTCGAAACGGATCGATTTCAACATCCAAGCAACCAATACCACATTACACAAAAATCCCCAATGCTTTACAGATTCACAGACGAAAATGTGAGTAGAGTTTTTACAATCCATACCCAACTCAAGAAATCAGATTTCAACCAAAAACAGATTCAAATATTGGTTTGTAAGCAGGCGGCACCACCAATCCCCAGTGGCGACTTCTCCTCTACCTGAACGGATGAACATTTGGGACAGGGAACATCTACAACATCCTTATTTCGAAATATGTATACATACAAATTTTCTATATACATGATATACAAAAAATGGATTTGCATCACCCAAAATTAAATATGTATATATGCGAATTCAAAACCATAAATATACATGAATGAATACACACACACACACACACACACACACACACACACACACACACACACACACACACACACACAAAACCACAATCTGTCTGAACATATATAAACCGATTCTTAATCCCAAACTCTAATTTCGCAGCACTAAGCAGAAGATATTCACAAGGTTGAACCCACTTGAGTTCTCACGGCAGTGAGCAACAATTATATATCTTATTCATACGAACATAGATCTGATAACCCAACACGATGATTGGCTCTGATACCACTTGTTAGAAAATTTATCACAGATAATTATTGTTTATCTATGATCCAAAATCATCATGCTGAATTATCAAGAATTAAAATAACTGAAGCGGAAGCGTACCTTAATCAAACGTGATTCACGATAAACGATTCGGCAGTCGGATCTTCTAAATCGATACGTAGTCCGTATTTTCTCTCTGATGATGGGATGTCAAAAGGAATGAACAATACGTACAATTCAGGGACCATAATCGAATTTATATACTGAATTGCCAGTTAAACTAATTCGGCCCATCATGAATTAGGTAATGGCCTGGCATCTACACATAAAAGCCCATACATTAATTAGATGCATTAAAGCCCGATATATATAAAATCCTTATTAGATCACTTTAAATGGGCTTAACCAAATTTGATAGCATTTTATTCAATACACAATAATTCACATATAAGCTCACACGATTCATTAAAATCCTTACAAAACATTCATTGGAGCACTCAGGGAAAACTTTGCTTTCTGTATGATGGAGGAATAAATTGTAGAAGCCTCGAGGATCTCAGTAAATTCTTTGATTTTAGAAATTGGTGGAAGTTTATGTTGGGAACACGGGTTCCTCTATTCACAAAAATTGATTTCTTGTGACTAGATCATCCCGTTACAAGATTTTCTGTTCTATGTTTTCAACTTGGAATAAATAATTTTGCACACAAAAATGGTTTTGAGAAGATTACCCTTGTAGCGTGCTTTACAATAATCTTCATCAACTGCTTCTTGATTCCACTAAAGCTTCAAACCCTCAAGCTTTCCTCAGTGTTCTCCAATGGCAGCTGTGCAGGTGTGTGGTCACCTTTCTCAAGACCTAGGTTAAACTAGGATTATGGTTTCTTTGTAAAGAGGAAACACACACTACACACTTTAGTGTGTGTCTCGCCACTTTTCCAATTAGGTTAAGAAAAATAGTCTTAGGAGACTATTTGTAACCTCTTTACATTCCAAAACCCTACCAGACCTAGTACCATAACCCAGGCCCATTTCTGCACAACCCAATACAGGTAGTAAGCCTGTATAAACCCATTATAGTGAAGCCACCGAGGGAACCTGATCGGATCCAATTAAACTAAGCTCCAATAAATTAATTATGACCCGATCAACTCTTGATAAGTCAAAATTAATTTATTAATCACGTTCTATTCCACTAAAAGAACGAGAATGCACTCTTAGTAAAATTGAAATTACTGAAACAATTAATCAATAATTATATCCTCTGACTCATCGTTCTTACATGTTACCCTCGTCGATCAACTCGAATATTCGGAGCAAGTTACAATGACCAAAATGCCCTTCTATGAATATTCATAAATTCTCAACTCTCATCTTCTATCTGACAGTTCGATGTGATCACATCACATCATAGAATTCAACAGTCACCGTCGAATTACTGAGCTCAGATTCAACTGTCCACTAGAAGAACCAGTGAGATTATGATTATACCTAAAAGGTGACGGATTCCATAATACGAATATATGTTCCTCGTTAGTTCACTTTAATTCCCAAAATACCGAGATATTGATCAGCAATTGATCTCAGCCATTGATACCTCAAAGAACTTCAAGTTAGTAATCGAAGTCCATTATCCGATTAGGATTAAGGTCCCACGTACAATAGTCAAGTGAAATTAAACTTGTATGGTCAACGTCACAAATTAATTTCACGTGGTCCCGTCCAATAAGTTCCAAACGTACTTTCAATTTTATTACCAAAGTCAAAGATAGACTTTAATAAAACTGAGACGATTTTATCAAAATAAATCGTCCATATTTATTTACTGATCGTGAACGTTAATTTTAGATCGAATTACAAATTGAATCTTTCTGTGTTTAACAACTTAAAGACTCAATCTGTAATATAAAATCGATCCAGGGACAAACGCAACTTTATATTAATACAATCAATAAACATTTTATTTCGAATGTCGTGAATTATACTCTATGGGCATATATAATTCCAACAATCTCCCACTTGCCCTTAGAGTATACATGAAACATCGAATCATCCATCTTTTCAACACCATCATTACACTAATGATTATGTCCTCAACCAAGATAGTAACTCCTTTCGATGTAAGTCACGGTTGTATAACAAACAATCCAAGATTGTGTTATACCCAACCAATTAACCACATTATCTCCCAACTATATTCCAATTTTGACGACTCTCGAGAGTCCTAGTCAAATCAGATCTTAATTAGTTTTAATCCATCAGATCACAAACTGAATAGATAAGCAAATATTTACTCGTTTTTCGAAAACGCTTCAGTGTATGCTTTACCTCTATTCAATGATCTGATCAAACTAATAATCACCAACAATATCCACAGCATAAGATATGACATATCTAGTGCAAAGTAAGGCTTCATATAGCCGGAGCATAAGGAAAATTCTCTATCTTACCATGAGTCTCAGGAGAATACTCATAAGATAGATAAAGTCTACAAAGAATATTATTCCTTTCAAGACTTCAATATTGCAAATGTAGATAGTATCTTATTATTACATGAAACTTGAGACTATTCTATTCCATTTTTCTCCCACTCCGAAAAGTACGGATGTCTAGAAAAATAGAAAGTCATCTACAAGTCCTTCAAGTCTAATTGCTGGTACCAACTACTATTTAATGAAAATACTCTCACACATAAGTAGAGTGTCATTCAAATAAATAGTCGTGAAAACTGTCTCATCTTTCTGTATACACGAGTATACTTAAGATATATCAAGATTTTGATCAAGAACATGTATCGCAATAATTCTATCAAATTCTATATTCCATATCTTGAACAATTACCCAAATTCAAAGTTGGAAACTTGTAAGTCATGAATTTTACTTTCATGGTCTTTAATATGAACTCATCAGATTACACTTTGTAAATGATTTCCTCAAGATTCATTCAAGAAACAACATCTTGACATCCATTTGTCGTGCCTCATTTTCACAATGAACGACAATGGATAAAAGATCCGGGTAAACTTTTGCATGGCTATTGGCGAGAAGGGAAACCCACAACCATAAGCCTTGCACTAAAGGTATAAACCTTTCCATCTACCATTCTTTTATCATCTTAAAAATCATCACACCCTATAGGTTTGACCACATTGGGTGCGTCTACAAATATCCAAACTTGTTGGATTACTAGGAATCTAATTTCGAGTTCACATTCACCTTCCATGATTTCAAGTCTATAACTTCTACCACTTCTCTAAATGCGGAGTTCTTCTCTTATTTCAGTAGAGACTGTCTAAAAAGGCTCTCCATAGAATAAGCGTCAAGAAGGTGGTCTTATAACCCTCCCACTCCAATTAGTCGCTGGAAGTGTATTTCCATTATGTCCAAACACAGTCCCTTCCTCTCCTCCCACTACTTGGTATATCCCTAATTGGGATCAACCTCTTCACTGCCTCTTTATGAACATAAAGAAGAGACAGAACAGTGAGAACAACTTCGACTACAACCTTTGATTTTCCCCTGTCCATTGGGATCATCAGGCAAGAATAGTGGTTGAACCACTTGCCCATTCTCCCACTAGGATCAGCAACCATCAGTTCCGTAGGAAGTTCCAAATCATCAAGATTAATTCTATGCGGAAATCTGGAATCAAGTTGTTTGAACCACGTTCTAACATCTCATCCAATAGAATTTTACTTGTTGATTTGTATTCTTCTATATGCCTTATCCTCTAAGAAAGCTACATTTGTACTCAACAAATACTTTCTTGACCAAAGGATTATAGAAGAAATAATTTCTAGTTTCGTTCCATGCCTTATAATCAAACCTTCATTGTTGCCTACATCTCGTCAATCCTTGCTTTCAGCTAGTGTGCCAAAATTCCCCAAATCTGAATGTGGTGTAGACTGGGCTTGCACCCATGCCACAACTCTAGGGGTATTTCAGGAAACGAATCAATGGTACTAGGTTATGAAGGAACCTGACTATCTCCGGTATACATTCCCAAATGAAACTAGTAACGAGGATAACTCATCATTGATTTGGTATTACCTTGTTCTCCTTTTCCGATAAATGGTTCCTAAACTCATATGAGAGATACACAAACCTCGATCAAATTGAAGTATCTCGATTCTCTTAATTACTTCTCAACTTCTTTCCAAAATTTTAGAAATTCTTCAACATTTCAGATCAATGAGATATTAAGTATAGAATCGAGATCTGGAGTGATCATCAATAAAAGTGATGAATTACTCGTACTCTCTTGTATCTTGAGCACCAAAGAATCCACACATATCGAAGTGTATTAATCCCCAAACTCTTAAGTCCATTTAATGTATAAGGACTCTTGGTTATATAATCCTCTAAACAAGATTCAGAAAAACTGTATAGATTCCACCTCAGATCCTTTTGGGGTCCATCCCTTACTAGTATTAGAATCGAGTTTTGGATAAGTGTAACCAAGCCTAAGATCTTAATCATTTTACCCTCTAAATAAAATTCAAAAGCCCACATAGATTCCACCTCCAAAATACTTAGAGGCTATCTTTACTACTCTTTCAATCTTATTTAGACAAATATGATTATCTTAAGATCTTATCAAAGAGTTCATTAATACAAGGAATCATCTATCCTTTATCACTTGTAGTAATATTACACTTAGAACCATTTACAAGGCTTTGAGATTGTTAACCATTTGTCTCACAATAATAAGAGCATTATTTAACTTAATTTCAACTAATAACTGGAGATTAAGTGCTAAATAATTTCGCTAAAATAATAAAGAGACAAAATAACAATCACATTGTTTCGCAAACATAAAAGCCCAACGGCTCTTTCCATATTACCGTACCCGTGCTTATCCTTATAGTATACTCTATCTCATTGTGTCATTTGGTCACCTAGGACCATATTGCAACAACTTGCAATAGTGATTAGTTATTCTAGAATTTATAATCAAGATAGACTCAATTACTAATCATAACACAATGAACAGAGTCTTACTCCATTATAGAGTTTCCAGAAAAGGCTAACTCCTCATTAATCCTATCTTTGCTCAAAAGCAAAAAGGTTAGAGGGCCTACCATACTATCTGTTGCTTTAAAATAATCTCTTCTCTATGAATAGCTTACATTGAACCTTTCAGGGACACGTTCATCCTGGTGAATTTAGTCCACACTGAACCGCAAGAGATCATCTTAAAAGATTTCTCAAGCATTATATCACATGAATCAATGTTTGCAAGTGGAACCTCCACCACGTTAAAGTGACCAATCATGTTTTACCAAATGGTCTCTTGCAAAAACGTGATCGGTTCATAAGTAGAGATATATTATAGCTAGATAGCATATTTTGTATAACTCCATAATTAAAATGTTCAAATTTATCATAAATACCCTTCCATCGTGAAAATAAAATTGGTTATCCTATTTTGATGTTTTTATTGCAAAGTACTTGATATAAGAATCAAAACTATGCAACAAACCATCTCATCAAAATAACACCATTTTCATTGGAAGATTTATGATTATTATTGAACAAGGATCTCCTAGCACGAACAAATGTTATAAGTGAAAAGAATTATAATGAGACTTGTTACAGTTTTCGCAAATTAGTTGGTGATGTCTAAATATATAACTAGTTGTGAAAATACGACATTCAAATAAAATAAATGTATTAAATACGAGTTACATATGTGAAGAATACTTTCATATATGATGCATGAAGAAAAATTATGCACAGGTAGACACAAAACTACTATAGTATAACGACAACCTAAAACCCCAAAATCTTAAACACATTTCTCTATAAGAGAAATAAATGTGATTTATGGTTAGGCTAGGACCCTCCCACTAAATTAAATATAACCAGCATCTCATGCAATATTTAATTTATAGTCGTTAAAATTTGGCCATCATTGACATCGTTTGGATATTCTATAGGAAGTCCTCGCGATGTCCTTGATTTAAGTATATAACCCTTATATTGATAATATTTTAAGTACCAAATTAATTACGTCACCTATAGGGTAATCATGATTAATTCACACTTAAAAAATCATCACCTAATTGGGCCCAATCTAGTAACCAAAACAGTGCAGCCCTCCTATAGGGAGACTAAATAGATTAGCACGAGGCATACACAAATTTTTACTAATGGGCTAATAGGGGAGGCCGTGGGTTCAAAATATTTTGCACCCTCACTCACTTAATATTCTGAACTATTGGGTTTTAATTTAATAATTACCAATCAATTTTAACTCTTAAAATCGATTTAATTATTAAAAAATATATTTATTTTCTAATCTAAAATTTAGAAAATAAAATATAAAACAATGCATGACAGTATAGTACCTACAGCGGTATTTATACGATCTACATGATATGTTATTTAATGACATTCATTCACAAATTATTAAAGCAATAAATAAATAAATAAATGCAATAATAAAACAAATATGAACATAATTTATGGCCAAACCTAGACACAAAAATTACAAATTAATTAAAGAGTCTATTGAGCCACAAGCTGGTCCAATTCTTCAATTCTCATTTGCAAGTGTCCAGTCCAAAACTGCAAACCTTCAGTCTTCAGCCCAAAAGTACAAACCTTCAGCTCAAATGTGAAATTCCAAATGCAGTGATCCAATTAAATATTACAGCCCACTATAAAATTTAGTCCACATTGCATTGGCCCAGCTAAACGATTTAGCCCACATTACAATTAATTAAAATAGACCAATTTTACAATTTCAGGGCCATATTTAATTTCACCCAAATCTGACCCCAAATGAATATTGAGCATTCTATTCCATAACCAAAATCTGGCCCAACTGATAACTGCATTGATCCGGCCCAAATCCATTGGACTTATCTTCTTCCCCTTCACACTTTTGCATGGGATTCAGTAACCCAGCAAAAATGAAAAACGCAGCCGCCGTAGGAGACCTCGCTACCGCTGGAAGAACACGCAGCCTCCAACTGCCGGGAGTGGAGCTGCGTCACCTTGCCAGCGGGGCGCAGCTGCGCTACCACCACCGCTGCTCTGCCTGAATCTCGTCTCACTAGTCGTCGGGGAAGGTGATAGAGAAAAGTGGCAAGAAGGCGGTGAACACCCAGTGGTACCGTCTCTACCACCATGACCACTCGAACGGCAGTGCCCAAGGCACCGTTGCGCACCGCACATGGCGATAGTGACACCATTGGTGTCACACCTTCTCACACAGAGGCACCGTGGTACAGTTGTAGCCTTGTAAAGGCCAGAAGGGGGCGCCTTAAGGAGCAGCCATCGACCTCCGACCTCTGTGGCAGCACCCACGGTTGCTACTGCAAACTTTATCCATTTTTTTCTGGAATTTGCAATGTAAGTCCTTGTACTTTTGAAGAAGATGAAGATTGTTCTTTCTCTGGAAATTGCATCAGCAGTCCGTCAAATTAAAATGGCAGATTTGGTCCTTCGAATTTGCAACAGTAGTTCTTCAATTGAAATTGCATAATTGATCCCTCAATCTGAAACTGCAGATCTAGTCCTCGAATTTTTACAATTACAACAAGATTTACACAAATCCTAATTCTATTGCAAAAATCAAAATCAAAGGGGAAAACAAGGAGTCGTAATCCACCCTCTTCATTACATAACTCGATAATATAATACAAGATTTTACAAAATAAAATCTAAGGCCATAAATTAGTTCAATAAAAACTTCATTCATTAAATAACAAAACAAATCACATAATCATAACACCGCTCAACTGACACATGCATAACAAAATTATTTAATCCTAAATACATAAAACAGTATCAAAAACTTGATACTCTGATACCAATTGTTGGGAACACGGGTTGCTCTATTCACAAAAATTGATTTCTTGTGACTAGATCATTTCGTTACAGGATTTTCTGTTCTATGTATTCAACTTGGAATATATAATTTTGCACACAAAAATGGTTTTGAGAAGATTACCTTTGTAGCGTGCTTTACAATAATCTTCATCAACTGCTTCTTGATTCCACTAAAGCTTCAAACCCTCAAGCTTTCCTCAGTATTCTCCAATGGCAGTTGTGCAGGTGTGTGGTCACCTTTCTCAAGACCTAGGTTAAACTAGGATTATGGTTTCTTTGTAAAGAGAAAACACACACTACACACTTTAGTGTGTGTCTCGCCACTTTTCCAATTAGGTTAAGAAAAATAGTCTTAGGAGACTATTTGTAACCTCTTTACATTCCAAAACCCTATCAGACCTAGTACCATACACTACAAGAATTTTATATTCCGCATACAAAATAAATTTGTAGGGAAATGTTATTATTCGTGGGCAAAGACTTTTGCAGATGAATTTTTTTTGTAGGGACATTTGTGTGGCAAACATCGAGGGGAAAGGTATTAGTTGACAAAAATTGAAAATTTGTCTCCTAAAGTTTCTTCCTACGAATCCTTTAGAGACGAATTTAATTCTTCGTCTTTGTTCTGTCCCGAAAAATTCATTTGTTTGCTAAAGTTATTTTAGCTCACGAATCAAATTTTGTAGGGACATTGTACAAAGTAAATCAAGCTTTTCCTTACAAATAAATGTTTGTATCGAAGATATTAATGAGCTAAACACTCCTTTGTTTTGTAGGGAAAGAGTATTTGTAACCTAATGATATTATTTGTCCCTACGAAGACAATTTATAGGGAGAAATTAAATCATTTTTAATATTATATTTTTATTATATAATTTATTTACCTCATTTGAAAATATATATCTTATTTATATAAAGATGTTGAGAATCTGAGACAATAAATTAAATGAAGAATTTTAGTGTCAATCAATATAACATGAAATTCAAAACATTCTTGCAAAATACAAATAAAAATCTTACACCAAGTATATATACTGCATCTAATCTAAACTTAAAAAAAATATAGCAAACATGCTCTATCTTTATTAGAATGCACCTAATTAACAAAACATAATTATTTATCCTCATAAATTAGATATCCGACTCGTCTTCGCCAACGACGTTGTTCTCCTCATCATTATTTGAAGTCCAACATATGGATCATCAACGGGAATCTCCTCCAAAGGAGTATCCTCAGGAAGAAGTTACTCATTTGCCCTCTCTGGAAGATATTAATACGCTTTAGCAGACATCTCATCCACACAAAAAAATTATAAATAAATAACTCATATTAACATATAACAAAAATCAACCATAGTCTAAGAATAATCACACCTCCAATGATTCAATCCTAGGACATTAAATATTATAATACCAAAATATTTAAAACCACAAAAATTAAGTTGGTAAAATTGTAAACACTTTCAGAAGCACACTTAATTATCTAAATAGTTGCTTATTTATTATTTCGTTTCATGAATTCAGCAACTTAATTTAAAACACGTTACCCTTTTAAGGCGAAGTAGGGGAAATGCAAGATCTTATTACGTCAAAGCCATTACTAAAATTGCTTTCCAAGGTTCAGTTGCCCCTTAGGTACCTAGGACATTCAATGCAAGCATAAGCACTTTCAAAGAGAAAAACAGAGGATATTAAACACAATTTTCTCACAATAATAGTGTGGAATGTTGTATTGATATATTGAGTAGTTGAGGAAATTTACAGATCTTGCATTTCATTAAAATCAGAGAATTAGCAATTTAGCATTATTGGAAATCATGAAATTGATTGATGCCTGAACTAAAAATCACATTTTGCTCATTTTCTTCTTTCCCTTCAAGTCTGAGATAAATAAACTAAAATGAATGACCACACCCAAAAAAATGAAAAATAGCAAGGGTAATTGCATGACAATTGACAAAAGATGAAAAACATAAGAAAAATTAGACTGCACTTAAACGAAGGAAGAAAACAAAGAGGTGAAGGAATAAATGCTTACAGAATCCTCTGGATTAAGAGTAAGTTCAGCTGCAGGGTTACTGCTTTTACTTCTTCTTGCTTCTTATCATTTTCCAAAGTGTTGGGAAGGTGACATCTATACTTGGGAAGAACCCAAATATCATTTTTGAATGTTAAACACACAAAATACGAGTATCGGTGGGGAGAGTCTCATAGAAGTGCTTGGCCACCCATCACAATCCAATATAATCCAAACACCAACCAAATTGATTAAATCACAGCATTAATGGATTCCAATTTCTTGATAATGCTGAAAATTATCAAAAAAGAGAACCATAAGTTTACAATCATTGACCATTGAAATCATTCACTATGAGACTCTTGTAATAATGACTACTAGTATAAATAAGAGTAGAATATAAACTGTAGAAAGACTTTTCACACTTTAGTTTAGTCAAGCCATTGTTGTAATAATGAAACCAGCTAATTGCATAAAAGATCAAGTCCATGGATCAATTCAACACAAGCTTCTTATAAGTACTTTTAAAGAGAAAAACAGAGGGCATAGAAACTTATCTGTAGTACACAGGACATTCACTTCAAACAAATGTTGGTATACAACACAATGGATTAAAATACCGTGTGATAAGTAGCTAAATTTACAGACCCTTTGATAGATCGTCTAACCTATAATTGATTCAATGGCCTAAAATATCGATTCCCAAGATTCAAAATAAATTTCAACGCTAATTTGAACATCAATTAATTGTTTCCATTTCTAAATAAATTCAGGTTTTATAAAGGAAGTTTCTTTTCTTTTAAGTATATAAGAAAAGAATCATTAAACAATTTAAACATGATAAAAAATAACAATAAATTATACCTTTATTTATGCTCAGTCGTGATCCAAGAGCAAAGGAATTAGATGAAATGTTCCCAATCATTGATTCCAAAGAAAAATTCACAATAAAGCCCAAGATGTAGTATACCTTAAATAATTGGCTTCCAAATCGAACTGTGAGCTGCTAAAAAAAAAACAAATAAATTTTACAAATGGCAAAACAAAAAAACATGTTCAAAAGATGAGAGTGAGATGTTATGGCATACATATCAAGAACGCATAACACAAGGGATTAAGCTACTCACTTTTGTCCCATTTTAAGTAGAAAATAAAAAATAATTCTTCATGACTAAAACTGTTAACATACACACTCATACACTTGCAGAGAATTAGAATTCGAAAATTTTAGGACGACCCATTTCGTCAAACTAATAATAACGAAAAAAAGAGCGGAAAAAAAGACCCTCTTCATATATTCAAATCACATTAAAAAAGAAAAAACGAAGAACAATAACCTATGGACACGAGATTGAAGAAACTGCATTTTGGTGGAGTGAGTGACCACCAGGATAGAAATATAAGCAAATCCTCAATTCTAGTGCCAATCAATTATTCCCCAGTTTTGCGCAAAACATTATTCCACGAAGAAATTTTCATGATTTCTTGTACAAGGATATGAAGATGAGAGCAGATCTAGAAGCGTAGGGTTTTAGATGAAGATGAAACGATGTCATTCCAAAACCCAGCCCCAATTCCAAATGGCTAAGCAAACTTGGCTCAATTACAATAAATGGAGCAAACCCCAAATTCAACTTGTGAAAAAATACTTTGTTAAAGGAAAATTAATAAAAATAGTGTTAGTTTTCCCTCTATTTTTTAGTCCATAAATAGATTGAATTTTTTGAATATAAAAAAAGTCCAACACATTTTTTATCGCTAAAATAAATATGTTCGTGGGCAAAAGCTATATAATTCTTGAAATTTTTGGAGCCAAAATTTCACATACAAAATATCGAATTTGTAGGGACAAGTAAATCCCAACTACAAATTAAGATTTGTATTCTCATATTTGTAGGTTAAGTATACACATTTTGGAGCCAATTTTTTAAAACTATCAAATCTCATTTTTGGGATTTTGCAGGAAAAGGTAGAGTTCGCATACAAAAAATGCTCTTATTTAATTACACGAAAATCCATGATGGACGCTGCTCCCTCAACCATCGCAACCTGGTCGGGTAGGCCGATCCACACTTCAAAGCGACAAACTCATATCGGGATGACAAACCATTTGCAAAATAACAACAAACAAATGAATAATAATGAAAAATATCTACCAAAAAATACTTTCACAAAATATCAAATTTGTAGGAAAAATAAACTCACACTACGAATTAAAAATTGTCTTCTAAAATTTTGTAGGTGAAATTATATCCCAACGAAAAATTATTTTTGTGAGAGAATGTAAATTCCACCTACAAATATCATTTTATAGGCTGAATTTTGTAGGCTAAGTATATATATTTTGGGAGCCAATTTATTACGCCTACAAAATATCATTTTGCGGGGAAAAGAAATCTTTAAATACAAATTTCATTTTGTATGCGCATTATTCGTAGGGAAAGCAAAAAAATTTTGTAGTGATAACCCAAGCCCATTTCTGCACAACCCAATACAGGTAGTAAGCCTGTATAAACTCATTATAGTGAAGCCACCGAGGGAACCTGATCGGACCCAATTAAACTAAGCTCCAATAAATTAATTATGACCCGATCAACTTTTGATAAGTCAAAATTAATTTATTAATCACGTTCTATTCCACTAAAAGAACGAGAATGCACTCTTAGTAAAATTGAAATTACTGAAACAATTAATCAATAATTATATCATCTGACTTATCGTTCTTACATGTTACCCCCGTCGATCAACTCGAATATTCAGAGCAAGTTAAAATGATCAAAATGCCCTTCTCTGAATATTCATAAATTCTCAACTCTCATTTTCTATATGACAGTTCGATGTGATCACATCACATCATAGAATTCAACAGTCACTGTCGAATTACTGAGCTCAGATTCAACTGTCCACTAGAAGAACCAGTGAGATTATGATCATACTTAAAAGGTGACGAATTCCATAATACGAATATATGCTCCTCGTTAGTTCACTTTAATTCCCAAAGTACCGAGATATTGATCAACAATTGATCTCACCCATTGATACCTCAAAGAACTTCAAGTTAGTAATCGAAGTCCATTATCCGATTAGGATTAAGGTCCCACATACAATAGTAAAGTGAAATTAAACTTATATGGTCAATGTCACAAATTAATTTCACGTGATCCCGTCTAATACGTTCCAAACGTACTTTCAATTTTATTACCAAAGTCAAAGATAGACTTTAATAAAACTGAGACGATCTAATCAAAATAAATCGTCCATATTTATTTACTGATCGTGAACGTTAATTTTAGATCGAATTACAAATTGAATCTTTCTGTGTTTAACAACTTAAACACTCAATCTGTAATATTAAATCGATCCATGGACAAACGTAACTTTATATTAATATAATCAATAAACATTTTATTTCGAATGTCGTGAATTCACTAGTACATTAAGAGTCAAAGGCGTCGGTTGTAAAACGACGCCTTAAGTTCATTAAAGGCGTCGGTTGTTACATAACAACCGACGCCTTATCTCAACTAAAGGCGTCGGTTGTTTTTTAACAACCGACGCCTTTAACTATTATTTTTTTTTCATTTATTTTTATTTCCCTTAAATACCTATATAAACTATAACAATCATGTACACAACAAAAAATTATCTTCAACAAATATATATAAGCGAGGAATGCAGAACAAAACTTAATAACTCAATAAACAGAAATTTGAATTAATTAATCTTGTATTCACAATATTGTTAAAGAATTTGTACATGTTAAAGATAAAATGGGCCAAGTTTACATACACTCTTCGACGAAGTATTTGGCCCATAAATTTTGAACCTCGTCAATTTCCTCTGTTGAGTAAATCTCTTGAAATGCCTAAAAATAATTAATAAGAATTAATAATTATTATGTTAATTACATATAAATCGTAATTAAACAATTATCTTCAATAAATTATACCTCGTGTAGAGAAGTAAGTTGAGAATAGACTGTGACTATTTGGAACATGTTTCTCATAACATAATAGCCACACTCATCTCCTCCAGGTTGCTGAGGACATTGAGATTTGAATATTTAAAATTAAAACTATTATTAATAGTCGAATGAAAGTGAATATATATTAAACTAATATGAGAATTTGTAGCAATTTATAAAATTCTAGTTTTCATACCGAGATCTTTTTCCAATTTACATTGGATGTTGATCTCTTGCCTCCTAATGACCAAAAAGCTCGAAATGCCCTAAAGTTTCAGTAAATATGAACAAGTTATAAAAATAATAATAAAACTCAAAATTCTTACATAAATTTTGTCAGAGTCTCTCCTATAAATTGAACGTATCCAACCTGTATAGAGACCTATTTATTGAAAATTATCCTAACAATTATCATAATCACAACACAAACACATCAATTTCACCTCAAACTCTCTACGATTATTCCATGAAAGTAACCCAACTTATCTATATGAATGCACTAAACACAATAGTTTGAACAATGCAATAATTACTTACACATTCAATGACGGCTTGATTTCTATGTTACGCCTACATGATTGTGCTGAATCTATGAAGTACACAGTATTGGCTTCACAACATATTGCAAGCAACATCCAATGATTCTTACGTATTATAAACGTATAAGTATTCTTTAAATAAATAAAGAAATACACAAATAATATTAATGGTCTTACTCCTAATAGTACGGGGCTAAAATGAATTGCTTGGATCTCAGCGTATTCATTGTTTCAGCCATGTAACTCACAACACTTTCTACATGTGTTTTAACTCTGATCGACGCAATCTGTGATGGACACATAAATCCAATTGACTGAATACCAAATTGCTTACACAACCCATGAAGGAACCTAAAAATAACAACCAATGAATAAAAAAATAAAAACGAAAATTTAAATGAAAGACATAAATGCGTGTTCAGCAATCTTACATTATGAATACTTGCAAGATAGATACATTCAGCCATTTCATTGAGAGCAAGTCGGTGATGTCGTCAATCGTAACATAAAAACTTTCACCTTCCGTATGATGAAACACAGTCGCGTTTAGAGGCACTTGGATGTAGTCTGTACCAGCATGAAGTGTAAGCACCAGAGAGTGTAACATCTTACAATCATTACCCAGACGTTGTAACGTTGCATCATCAATGAGTGGTGATCGTCTGGTAGATGACGTATCAAAACTCTGGGATTTTTTATTTTTTTCAATTTGTTTTGCCTGTTTTGTCAACTCTTCCTGTAATTACATATTTTTTGTCATCATAACATTTCTAATATAATTTTAAAAGTAATTAAAACTCGAAAGAAGTTTTTTATAAATATAAAAATTATTACCTCTCCAAAAATTACCAAATCTTTGGGCCATTGACATAAACTTCCAATAGCTTCCCCCACCACGGTATAGTATGGAGATGGTACTGGAAGAAGTGACGCTTCGGCGCCTTGTATAACATCATCAACCGACACTTTCGCATGATCGGTCAAGAGTTGTTGATGGTGCACAATAGTCTCAGGTCCGGATGGAAAAACCATTCCTCTAGCCACTATTTGATGCTCACCATTACAACTTATAGCGAGACGACAAGGAATCGGTTTCTGTTGTTCAATAATATTCAATGTTATAGCCCTTACAATTGAAATATAATCAATAATATTGAAAAACAAAATATTTTAAGAGTAAATACCTGAAGGCCATCAAATGGATCAGGATTAACTGAGTAGCAACTACTGCGAGTTGGTGGTCGGGGTTGTGGAGTTATGTCCACTTCGGCATCAACATTTAAGTCCATGCGCTGAAGGATAGCTTCGTATTTTTGCTGCATACTATCAATCTTACTCTGTACCTCTGCTGCATACTCTTTCCTGACACGTTCGGTGATACCAACCTCCAAATCCTTCATGATAATATCTTTAATATCATCTACCGAAACAACCCCTCTCGATCGTCTGCTGGCTGAATCAGGTCTGCCATATACATCCCTCACCGTGACGTATACACCATATCCCCTAACCCGACCAGGATGATCCTCCTTACCAAGAGCTTCTGATAAGATGTCGTGGTGTCTCCTTAGGACAAATGTCCCTTGAGTTGCTTCCTCAGATTTTTCAATCTGTTCTCAAAAAAAAAAAAAAAAAAATGAAAACTAAATATTAGTGTTTAAGCGAAATTTCATCATATTATGAAAAAATGATAGGCTATGCTTACAATTTTTCCATACACCCCCTCGTTTTCTCGTTGGGGATGTAATAAGATCCGTCTTCTTTCTTCTTTGATCTAGCTCGAATCCAATCTAAGCTGCGATCATCACTTAACATGGATGAGCTAAGTGACGCACATGAAGATACAGAAGACAGTAGTGGGTCTGACAAAAGCCACTGTGGCCTCATCCCGGCATAACCAGCGGAGCCCAAAAAATGTGGATGCTCGTTGTGCAACTGGCTGTCCCTGGCCTTCTTGCTTTTTTCCTTGAAAAATAAAGCATCACATTCATTTAACTCAATAATAAAAAATAATTAAGAATCATCACACAGGAGAGTAGGAGTTATAATGTCATATACCTTGAAAATCTCAGTCTCACGCTCTTTCTTGAATTGCTCCCATTTTTCTTCGGTCAGGTAATTATATAGCATAGTAGGTGATGCGTATCTTGGGTGCTTATTGTTAATGAACTTATGCACCAACTTATTCTTGAAATCTTTCCATCGGGACCCAGCAACTCTTAAAATAATTCGTTTCCTTTCGTCGTTGGGTATGCTAAACTGCTTCTGAAATACAACAATAATATGCGATATTTATACCCATAACAAAAAAATATATAATGAATTATTAAGTTACTGTGTATGAAGTGATGTAATACCTTTATATCTTCCCAAATCATGTCTTTAAGGCCTTTAGGGACTTTATGCCAATCACTAATATTTATATCCACATGAATACGGACCAAAGACCCTATATAAGAATTGAAGTTCATCTTATGGGGTCCGATTGGCCTATTGTGTTCATCAAATTCAATCGCACTTATTTCATCCCCCTTCCTCTTCATGTTTTTGCAACTAGTTGGTCCTCTAGTCTTTTTTTTTTTACTGATACACTGATCATCAGATGAACTGGAAGAATCAGCCATGACTTTCACGAGAATGTGCACGTATCTGCGTATATAACAAAACAAAAATATATAAACAAATTAGTAAGCGAATAGTAACAATGAATAGAGCATATATGAACAATATTAAAAAGTTCTAAGTAAGAAAGTAAACGATCTTACACAATTATATTGCCTCACGAACGGCGGTCAATCCACAATCCTTCTTCATGATCCTCACGCATGTAATTTATTTCAAGATTATCTTCCCTTGTAATTGCATCTGGTTGTATACCAATAGAAAATGGAGGAGTTTCGTCGAAATGATCATACTCTTCTTCATCCACCACATCATCAATGCCAACAATATGTCTTTTGCCCTGAAGTACAACTGACCACTTAGTATTTGCTGGGTCAAGAACATAAAATATCTGTTTCGCTTGTGATGCCAGTATGAATGGCCCATCAAAATAACCCAACCGATCAAAATCCACCAAAGTGAAGCCTAACTCATCCACCCGAACACCCCGTCTATTATCAACACATTTACATCGAAATTACCTCACTTTATTATTTATAAAATCTTACAAAAATTTTGACAGAATCTCCCCTATAAATTGGACTTAACCAACCTGTAGGGGGAATCAAAATGTCACAATAAAACTAAAATATTTAACTTCAACATATTCAAAACTCAAACAGAACTCCAGTCGAACTTCAACATTTTCATCTAGTTTAAAATTTTCAACCTCAACATGTTAAAAACTCAAACATTTTTAGCCTTTTAATTATTCACTATATATATATATATATATATATATATATATATATATATATATATATATATATATATACGCTCATATTTCCAGATCATCACAACATAATCATCTAAATTCACCAAAACATCCAACAAGTACAAAACATCTCAAATAATTCATTTATAAATATCTCAAAATCGTTAGTAAAATAAAATTAATATTCTACAATTTCAATAAAACTCCAATAATTTAAAAATTGAATTTATAAATCTACTAACTCAAAATCAATCTAAATTCCAAATTCAAAAAAGACTAATAAGTTCATTTAAATCAATAAACATATTAAATCATAAATAAATAAATTCAATTATAAATTAACAAAATGAACAAACTAGTTTAAGCTTAAAAAAAAAAAAATTACCGTTTTAGTGGGACGGTGGCGGTTGGGGGAGGGAAGGTGGGCCCTGGCGGAGGTGCTGTGAGGTGAGTTCACTGTAGGGCACTGCTTGATGCAATTGGGTCAAATTCGAAGCTTTGGGGCGCATGGCTCTATGGGATTCATTTTATTGAGGAGAAAGCCGCACCCCATTTGGGGTTCTCTACGCACGCGCGGCTGGGGGAGGACGGTGGCCACTGGCGGAGGTGCGCGCTGGCTGGGCTTCTCTACGCGGGGATGGGGGAGGATAGTGGCGGAGGTGCCGGTACAAGGTGGTGGGCTGGGACTGCGCACAGAGGAAAAGAGAGGGGAGCGGGGTGGGGGTGGTGCGCAGCGGAGAAGAAATGGCCGCGCCGGAGCTGCACTAACGGTCGGAGGTGACGGAGGCTACGGTGGGGGAGTGTGATGAATGAGGTTGTGGAGGTGAGCGGCGTTGTGGAGGTGAGGAGTGCTGTATTATTCCCAAAAATGCTGAAGAATTTTTAATTAAGCGGGAAAGGCCAAAGTTAAAGGCGGAGGTTCTTGAAAGGAACCGCCGCCTTTAACTAAAGGGCGTCGGTTCTTAATAAAGAACTGACGCCTATAATTTAATTATAGGTGTCGGTTCTTTAGTAAGAATCGACGCCCTTAATGTGCCGCCACCACCAGCGTCGGTTCTTCCTAAAGAACCGACGCTTTTTATGAATTTTTAATTTCAATTTTGCCACCGCTTTTTTGTGGCGTCGTTTCTCAAAAAAGACGCTAATATGTTATTTTTTTATGTAATTTTGTACTAGTGATTATACTCTATGGGCATATATAATTCCAACAGTTTAGACTTCAGCAATCATTCTGGAGCAAGGTGATGTATGCCAAATACTACTCTAACTCTCACCCTCTATTGGTAAGCTGTCCAGCATCTGCATCTCATTTGTGGAAAAGAATGGATCAAATCAAACACCAGGCAGACCACTGCATTAGATGGATTGTAGGAGAGGGGCAATGTCATGTGTTTTTAGACATACAACATGGGAAACCTCTTATGGAACTTCAGGTTGATAGAAACGAAGTCCAAATGGTTTGCTGATCCTCGAAATGAATCTAACTGGGATATCCAAAAACTTAGAGAGAAATTCCCTCTATAAATTCAGCAAGAGATCCAACAAATCCAACCTAATGATGGTCCTGATAAAATCTCGTGGTCTCTCACCAGTAATGGACAATTTTCTGTCAAATCATGCAATGATCTTATAAGGCAGAAAAAGAATAAACAGATGAGCTTAAGGTATATCTGTAATTCAGCTGTTCCTACTAAAATTTCGGTCTTCATTCAAGAATTATGGAATAACTGACTCCCAACTAATGATGTAATGAATAAAAAATTCTCGATCCATCTGGCCTTTAAATGTATGTGCTGTTATCAAGATGAAACAATCAATCATATATTAGTCTCAAGCAACTTGGCTAAGCTAGTATGATCTCACTTTTGTCAACTGGACAATATTAATATGGATGCCAGTGAATTACCTAGACAATTTTTTCTCAAGTGGATCATTCAATCTCGTGTACAATCTTGTAATGCTATCATTCTTACTCCGCTTCTAATCATGTGGTATCTATGGCATGAACAAAACAAAGCTAAACACAAAGGAATCCCCGTCAACAGTCATAGAATCATTAGAAGAGTTAAGTTTTAATTGGAAAGATTCATTCATCAACTGTGGCGGGATAGAGCTTGGGAAGATAGTTTCTCAATATTTGTCTTCTTTTCTAAATGTGTTCTTGTATTGATTCTGATTCCGTATATGGGTCCCTTATTTCTTTCCAGCATGCATTTCATTTTAGTGATATTTGAGATGTAGCTTATTTTCGGATGCCAAAAAAATTTGTTTATAAACCATTTTCATTGTAACCCTGGAGCCTTCACATCTCAAGGTTCTGACAACATTTCTGCACTGTCCATTCATACCCAGATAATTTCCTCCAATTCTGGTCAGTTTCTATCACTTACCCATAGGCCATGAAATAACACTAACAATAACAAAAAGTCATGCAAAATGAGTTGAAAATTCATGCACAAATGTGGGTGTTAGAATCTACAACTCTAGGCTTGGAGAATAGCTCATAAGAATTTGATATTATCATTCACGTGGGTGGACATTGGACTCTGTGCAAATGGATTATAAACCAAATTCTACGTTACCGAACATTAGCGTAATTAGGAATCCTTTAGGAGCCCATTTAAGTTTTAATTTTCTTTTAAATGAATGTAAGAAATTAAGCAATATTAAATGTTTATTTTAATTAAGTTTTACCAAATGTAGATTGAAAATACATTTACTTTATACACCAAGAAATCATCTGTAAGACCACTTTTTATTTTTACGTGCAATTTTAAATTTTACATAATATTCATGTGAATGTTATTATAAATTATAAATTTATGATCTTTAATGTCTATAATTTGAATTATTTTGCAGTGGAAGAACTTGGACGCCGTCTCGATCAATGTGTCAATTAAAAAGTTTATAAATTGTTACGTGCAATTATGTGTCTAAGTGTTTATTTTAATTGCTAAAGATGCTTATTTAAATTTATTTAATTTTGTAAATGGCCAAAATACATTAAGTTGAATTTGGGAGAAAGTTTAGTGACATTTGGAGGATAAGTAAAACTTATGGGCTTCATTAGACGGAGGAGGAGACTTGGGGGAGTAATTTGCAAAATTCAAAAGATTAAATCCTAATTCTAACGTAAACCTACTCAGACTCGTCTATGTTCCTCTCGCCTTACTCCCTTCGTTGTCTCGCCCTCTCCTTTCCTCTCACTCTCGGCCGCTCGTCCTCTCTCTACCTCTTTCCCCCATCGTCGCTGACGAGCTACAACCCGAGACCATGCACCTCGCCCACTACCACGATGACTCCTTCTCCTCCCTATCACCGCTCACCCACACACACACACAGAAACTCAATCACACTGTCACTCACGGCTTTACAGACACAACACACTCTTTTACACGCACACACAAGGATTTATATGTATATATGTTGAATGTATGTAATTGTATGAAGATTTTAGAATTTTTCCAAAATGGGTTTTAGTTAAGTTTCGAATTTTAAATTGCTAAACTTAGATTTTTGGGCAATGTGTGTGTGTGTGTGTGTGTGTGTGTGTGTGTTTGTACCTTTCAAATTTATGAGTTCATAGAATTGATTAGTTTAGTTAAATTTCTAGCTGAATTGGA
The DNA here is from genome assembly GCA_963555705.1 of Ligustrum vulgare. NCBI lineage: Eukaryota > Viridiplantae > Streptophyta > Magnoliopsida > Lamiales > Oleaceae > Ligustrum > Ligustrum vulgare. The sequence continues at coordinate 15,799,744 of OY743170.1, read as the reverse complement.
ATTGTAATGTATTTTCGGATTTAGGAAATTTAGTCTTAATTAGTTTAACTGAAAATTTGATTTTTGGTTAGTTAATTTGGAGTTATCTTTATAATTTCAAAATTTGGAGTAAATTTATGTAAATGTGTATACTAATTTAGAATTTCAAGTAATGAGATGATTTTTAATTCAATTTTTAGCGTATATGTTTGACTTGTGGTTATTATTTTCAGACTACCGAAATTTACGAAATTTGTAGTTTAAATTAACTATTCTTGTAAAGTTGAATAAATGGTGATTTCCAAATTTATGAATAGCTAGAATGCTTATTGGAATTGTCTCTATGAAATTTAAGTTGTGATGAATATTCCATAACTTTGACCCCTTTGTGTAATTTGATAAGTTAGATTTCAAATTTTTGCCATTTAAATTAATCTCTTATTCCTAATGTAGTATGATATGTATTTGACATAGTTTAAGATCCCATTTGATTTGAATTGTGAGTCATATGAAAGTCTCAACCTCATTTAGAAGTGTTAAATATGATTTTTGAACTGAATACATATTTTATTAATGAATGGAAATAATTAGGAGAATTGGTACATTGACGTTATGGGCATCTGAAAATCTTCCTCTTGCAAGTCAAGATAACGGTAAATACTAAAGACGTCAAATAAGTAAACTTCCCCTATTTTCATAGAAATTAAATGTAAAGGTGAAATGTGTAAATGGCTGTTTGCAACTTACTTGCTTTAATGAATTTCATTTACTTTATGAAAGCATGTTATTAAGAAGAATGTTCAAGCATACACGTTATCATGTCATTGCATCATCAAGCATGTATTGGTATTGAAATTGGGAAGTCAAATATTTTTAAATTAAAGAAATGTGTTAAGGTGCCAGTTTGTTAAAAAGTTATGTATCCCAAGTTTTTTTAAGAAAGAATGTGTGTACTTCTAAGTCATGAAAGAAATGAGTGGGAAATGGGGCGCGGGGGACCAGCATACCCGAACTAAGTCGCTTTGCGACGAAATGTTCGACCGCTTTGCGGTGAACTATTAAACTGCTATGTGGTGGGAAAGTGAATGTTAAATCGCTTTGCGGTGGAAATGTGGATATTAATCTGGTTCCAAATAAAAATTGTCCACTTCTCTCCAATTGACTAGAAGGTACACCAAGTGAGCTCGCGATGGAAATGAAGTGAAAGTTTTGAAATGTTAAGTGAAAGTTTGAAAAGCTTTGAAAGTTCTGGAAAGTAAAGTAATTGAGGATACATATTTAGATTGTTTAAAGAATTTCATGTCATAAGCATGCATTACATACATAAAGTTTACTTACTGAGCTTTAACTCACCCCAATCCCTCCCCAACATTTCAGGTGATGAAAGGTGATCCGAGGAGAATACTTGACGACTGACTCAGACAGTACTCATAATTCAATTTCTTTTTGGAATGAATCAAGGGCTTTCACAAATTATTTTATTGGTTATTCTTTTAATTGATAAATTATTTTGATTAGTTTGGCGGTTTTAGTTAAAATAAGTTATGGTATTTCCCTGTGATTAGTTTATATCATATTCCATAAGTTTAAAAATTTATTTACTTCAAGGTATTATTGTTGAGGAGTTGGGAATTGATGTTGAAGTTTAATTTTGGAATTGTGGTTGGATTTGAATGAGTTGAGAATTGCATATGTAATGTAGGTATAATGTAGGCCTGATGTCCCTCTACAGGTTGGTTATGTCCAAGTTATAGATGAGACTCTGTCGGAATTTTTGTAAATTTTTTTTATAGAAAATAAAAATGTTAAAGTTTTAAATGATTTTTTCCGCATTTAAGTAAAGGGAAATTAACACGCCTAGATTTAAGATTTTTTAACTTGGGGTGTTACATCATCTATGCATCTCAAGTTATAAAAGTGGCGCTATTGTTTAACCCACAAGACATAATACTTTTTCACTAATCTATATGAAATTGATTTTTCAAGAATCAATTTTTCTAAACATTCATTCTCAATCATATATTCTTTAAAAATAATTTTTTTTTTTACAAATTTTCATACTACTTTTTAACTACACATTTGAAAAAAAAATCACTTTTCACAAAATCAATGTTAAAAAAATGAAAATCAAAAGGTTAAGTTCCGTATAAATCAGTCTACAATGTGAAACCATGATCAAAGACAAAATTCAAAAAAAAAAAAAAAAATCAAAGATGCGAACTATCAAATTATTAAAAATATTTAAAACTTATTCAATAATTTCAAATACAACGTGAATTCTTATTTTTCACCCATTAGTCAAATAGTCATGTTACCTGAAAAATATTTTTATATGTTTTAAATAAACGTGTTTGACCATATCCTATTTTGAAATAGAATGAATTTGCTAACGTACCTTTATTTTTATTTTGATAAAAGTTAATTAAACTAAAAGGTTAAGTCTATAACATATAAATTGCATGTCTTTGATTATTTAAAACAACAGTATTAAACATAAATAAGTGAATAAAATGAGTAAATAAATAATTTTAAAATGACAAATGAATTTATAGAAATATGAAGTTACAAAAATTATTCGAACTTAATTGAATATATCCTTAAAAGTTCGGATATTTATTATTTCTTTTAATTTGATAAGAAAAGCGACTTGAATTGAAATTAATTATTTGGGACCAATTAAATTTATTTTAAAAAATTATAAATATTATTGTAGGACTTAAATAAAAGAATTTTCAAACAATGAGATATTTGGAAAAACTAAAAGGTACAAAATAAAACTTTTACCTTTAATCTTTGATGTAATTTTAGAGAAGACTTGTTTATAGTTGGCTCGCACTTGTGAATTCGTATTAAAGTTCTAGTTGAGATCTTCGATTTAATATCCATATTGCATATTTTTTCGATTTAATAATAATAGTATAATTATTAAAGATATTCTAATTCATTGAAATGCTTTTATTTTAGGAAAAATAGTTTAGGCGGAAAAAGTTCCAAATACTGTTTTTGGGAAGTATATTTCATTTTATATTATATTATTAGCATTACAACCGTGCGATATATGATCATTTGTTACTCACATATATCGGATTTATATGTTAACATATAAAGTGAATATTTAATTAAAAATGAGAAATAAAGGAAGACAATTAATTAAAAAAAAAATGTACAATTACACATACTTTAAATTTTTTTTTTTTTTAGGTTCATATATTTATCGTTCCTGGAAATTTCTTTAACCCCTATTTGAGACATATTATTTCAAATGATATAGTTTGTAATAGTAAATTTTGGGAGAACGAGCTGTTAAAAAGTAATATTTTTTATGTATTTATATCTAGATTATTTTATCAATAGAAAGTTGGTTGAAAATGAGTTTTAAAAACATAAGATTTTGAATAAAGGGTACCTAATAGTGACCATTTTTTTAAACACCAAATGGCCATAATTGTAACTTGGATGACTTGCTATTAAAAAATAAATAAATAAATCAAAACTTCAATAACCATTTGCATAACTATTCAATTTTAATGATTATTGATGTAATTAACCTTTTCAAAAATATAATTTCTAGCACAAACTAGCCTTTATTTGGTAAATGTTTGTTTATGGGTAAACAGCACAAATGGTCCCCAACGTTTCAATTTTGGCATTTACGTCCTCAGAATCACCAAACGTTGCTAAAGTAGTCCCTGCTGTTACATTCTGTTAATTCCTGCCGTTGAAAGCACTATTTGGCCCAATTGACTGAAATTTTAGAAGGGTATTTCTGTCCGAGTATAAATTTCAGTTAAAAGGTTACAAGCCTCTGTAAATGATGTTAGCAAAAATCATCCTTAATGTTCAAACTTTTTTTTGTAGATAACATCCATATATGATAAGCGTTTTGGCGTATATAGTCCCTACAATGAAAACGTTTTGGCATATATAGTCTCTAACCTATCAACGTTTAGCACAATAGGTCCCTGTAAGAACAACTTCAGCCTATATAACAGTTACATAGCACCCCTGTAAGAACAACTTCAGCCTATATAACAGTTACATAGCACAACTTCACACAAGCACCAACATCAACACATAAGAGCTACAAAAATTTCCTTAAGCAGTTAAATAGAGGATATTATGACATTTACAAAAGTCTTCAGACACCCCTTCTAGACCATTACAAAAACCAGCAACGTGTCACAAATTTTGACCCCCTTCCAGACTAATGCAAAAAACAATAGTGCATCATATATTTTCACATTACAATACAAAAAATATTAACAAAAATATGTGAGAATGTTTGTTCATTCCAAATTTGCTGAAGGGGGTGCTATTCCTCCTCTGCAACTTCTCTTGTTATGTCCTGGTTCACCGCACTTCTTGCATCTCATTACCATCCCCTTTCTACTACTGGACGATACATGTTCATTAGCCTCTTTTCGCCTAGCCTTCTTTGGACGCCCTGATTTTTTGGTATAAAAAGGTGGAGTCAATGGATTAAGGCCCGGGCTCGGCCATAAATCTGGGCTTGTCATGGGGCAAATGCCCGGTGTATAAGTCCTCATGTAGGCCTCCTTCTTATAGATGTCATCGACATAGTCAATAACCGGCATATTCCTTGAAAGCACTGAAGCTATAACATGAGAACAAGGCAGTCCACTCAATTGCCAAGCACGACATGTACATGTTTTTTCCCTAAGGTCCACAGCATGCAGTCGACTGATGTTGTATCTCACTTGTAATTTCAAGTTGCCGGAGTAATCAGCATACATTGCCTTAGCAACCTTCCCATTCTTCTCCAAAATTTTTTGTATCCTAGGCCCAACTTCGCTCCTCCATCTTTCACAATTTTCCCTTCGGATTACAATTCTTTTCATCAAGTACATCCGTATTTCTTCAAGCATGGTCAAGATTGACTTCTCTCTTGCACTTAACAACACACTGTTGAATGACTCACTTAAATTGTTAAGCAACATATCACATTTGTTTCCCTCTTGGAAATGCGACTTACTCCAATGTGAGGCAGGTTTGCTGTCAAGCCATCCAAATGCTGCAGGATCCAGCTCCATCATTTTCACCATTTGCTCTTGCCACTGGGGAATAGTTGTGGCTTTGGCTGCATCCCAAAGACAATTTCTTAGTGCCAAACTCTTGTGACTGGAACTGAAATTGTTGTACAAATGACGCACACATGTTCTATGTTCAGCATGCTCAAATAGGGATTCAATGGAATTCACCAGCCCCTTCTGCTTGTCTGAGATGAAGACCCATCCATGAGAGTTTTCTATACCCAAATCATCCTTTAACAACCCTAAAAACCATTTCCAGTTATCACCATTTTCAATCTCAACTACTGCATAGGCAATATGATATACACCATTATTACCATCCACCCCAACAGTAGTTAACAACTGCCCACCATGCTCAGTCTTCAAAAAAACATCCATCTACTCCAATCACTCTCCTACATCCTCTAAGCATTCCCTCTTTCAATGCTCCTATACAGATATACAGTCTTTTAAATTCACCCGCATAACCCTCCAACTCCACAGTGGTCCCAATATTAGTCTCTCTCAATTGCTGACAGTAATCCCACAAAACCTTATAATGTTCCTCGACACTCCCCCTAATCATCTCCATAGCCTTCTTTTTTGTTCTGTAAAACTTCCAAAGGGAGATATCACCTAAACCATCCTGTTTAACCTTTTCTGTAAAAGTAGATAGTGACATATTGGGATCAACCCGCCAAATAGAAGCATACTTATGTGCCAAATAAGTAGAGTTAACTCTCCTATTTTTGTATACCAAAGGACATGTGTGCTCTCCGTTGAAGGTCTTAATGATGTAACTAGTCTTGCCCACTTCTTTCTTAGCATATAACACCCACTCGCAAGGAGGTTTACAAACAGCTCTTAATCTAACGGAATCATTTTTCTTATACTGTATTGCCCTATTATGCCTAGCAGAATGCTCAGTGATAGCATCCTTCAAAACTTTCTTTGACTAAAAAACAAGGCCTGTAAAATGAATCAAGATTACTTCTATTATATTCCAGAAAGAAAATATAAATTATTACCTCTATCATAACAAATGTAAAACTTACCAGTTTTGAACGTAGGTTCCTCCATGTCTGTCACAGGATTGAATGCATGCTCTCTTGATCTCTTTCTAGATGTGGAATATTCTTCTTCTCCACTGCCTAGGCTCATCAGCTCTTCTGAGTCACCATAATCCGTGTCTGAGCTCCTAATCTCTTGTTGATCTATAATGCCAAACCAAAATCAGTGTTCACTGTTGGATGTGTTTCATCATCAGCAATATGCTCGTCGTCCATTTCATAATTAGATTCAGTAAAAAAATCTCCTTGTTCTCCGTCATTCTCCCCATCAACTCCTGCATTCTCAACATCCTCAACCTCATCTTCATATTCATCCCTAGCATAAACATGTTCAACTTCAACTCTCTCATTACCCCCTATGTTCATGCCCATTTCACCAAGTCCATCTCCATCATCTACCTGACTACGGTATGCAAGTGAATCCTCAAGCTGTGACCAAATATGTTCCGGGAAAATATGTCATCCCATGCTTGCTCATTGCAACATTCATTACCATAATCCATTACTGGCACATAACACTCGTCATTGACTTCATCACACTGCTTAGATAGTGGTTGGTCAAGCGCCTCCATTGACAATGCATATTTAGGCTCTTAAGAAACTATATAAATCTCTACCTCCCTCTCCCCATGCCTATCCATCAACATATCCCTTACATCACCTTCACTCCTCGATCTAACCAACCCACTGCCAAGTTTCATTCTCTGTTTCTTAAAGTAAAAATCCAAATTCATCCATGGCCCACATGCACGTAAAAACTTCTCCAACATCCCCCTACTAAACAACTTTGGATGCATGTAATCTAAAAAAAACACAAGTCCATGCTCGTAAGCTACATTGTTCGACTTTTCAAAAAACCGACCTCCATGGTTAATTTTAATCGTGAAAAATTCAGTATTTGGACCTGCATGGAAATCACACTTTACAACATTTTCAGAAAAAAAAAAAAAAAAGAAGAAGAAGAAGAAGAAAACCCTTGATCACAGTTTATGAATATACCATAAGTGGGACCTCTTCCTCAAACATACGAAATCTTGGATGCCCCATGTGAATCAATATAAGTTTTCAACTCTTTAAAAAAGAAATTCCGAAAATTTGTTAAAAAATCAAGATATCATAGCAATTGTAGCTAATTATTCGAACCCATCAAAAACTCACTGCACAGGAGGAAGCTAAACTGCCAATTTACTAACCTTGATGCACCGTACGTGTTGATTGGAGCTTTTCTTCGTCGCTGCGCGAGATGAACCATGGGCTTTCCTCCTCTGTTTGTAGCTTCGGTCTTGGAGGTGAGAATTTTGGCCAATTTCGTTATTATTTGACTATTATACTGAAAATAGCATAGGGACTAAGTATGCAAAAGTTTTATAGGTTAGGGACGTTTTCTGCTTATAACTTTTAACTAGAATTAAAATACGCGGGAATTTATATTGGGACAAAAATACCCTTCTAAATTTTCAATTAATTGGGCCAAACAGTGCTTTAAACGGTAGGAATTAACGAAATAAAACGGCAGGGACTACTTTGGCAACGTTTGGTGATTTTGATGACGCAAATGCCAAAATTGAAACGTTGGGGACCATTTGCGTAGGAAATGCAAACGTTGGGGACTATTTGTGCTGTTTATCCTTTGTTTATTAATAGCGACATGTCAATATTTTGTTGGTCAATTTTTCGAAAAATCAAAAATAGTAGTCAGATTATGATCTGGCGAAATTGTTGACTTTTAGGAAAATGATCCAATAAGATGTTGCTATATGATCGTTTATAAACAAAATTTATAAAGGAAAAAATACATAACACAGGTTGTTATAGATTCACATATCAAAATTAAGGAACAATTTAAAATCATTCAATATTCAAGTCCTAGTGTTTATATAACTATATAGGAACAGAAATTATGGGGGAAAAATTCATGTAATCACAGCATCAGTTACACGATTGTTTCCATATTATCCCAGATTTTCCATTTGCACAATTTTTGCCACACTATCCCGGATTATTCAATTACCATCTCAGTGGGACGTATTGAGTACTCAATTCGACATAAATCCCAGTGACCAGGATACCGAAGTCGAGGTCACAATAACCCTATGCAGTGAATCTAGTCAAATTAGTGAACTACAATTTTCACATTTGAAATTATACATTGCAAATGAGACATCGAGATTTGGTAAGTTTAGCATCTGTTTAACTTGTTTTTGTATTTTAAGCTCATGTAAAAAAAATTTAATCTGGGCATTTATCGTAAAATGGTAAATAGAGCATCAGTAACCAGTATATCAGTAGTTCATTTAACAAAAAATGTATGTCACTAGTATTTAGCAAGTTTGTGTCCTCTGCCCATGCATGTGACCTGGTATACTAAACCCGAAGCATTGATGTTAAATGTAATCAACTCATATGGTTATACACCGTCAACTAGACAAGTGTGAATACAATTTTGACGTCTTGCCATTGGTGTGACTTACAATAATTATGTTTGAATTTTGGATATGAGGACTACAATAAACATTTGAAAAGTCAGAATGTGACATTTGTTCATTCATTTGATAATTGTGGAAGGGAGAATATTTATCTTTATCTTTATATTTATATTTGTATATATAAAAGTAGAAGTCAGGAGAGAGGGTCATTTTGGAGTGAAATTTTTGTATTTAATGACCCTCTCTCCTCACTTCTACTTCTATATATATAAATAATAAATAATATGAAGGAAAGATTTGTAATAAATGTACTATGTGTAAATGTGTTACATTGAAAATGAAAAAAATTAAATTAATATATTTGAACATAAATAATTTGATATCTATATAAATTTATTATGTAGGAAATAAAAAAATTTGATTAATATATTTGAACATAAATAAATGTGATATTTATGTAAATGTGTTATGTAGGAAATGAAAAAATTGTATTAATATATTTGAATATAAATAAATTTCATATCATATCTATGTAAATGTGTTATATTGAAAATGAAAATTTTGGATTAATATATTTGAAAATAAATAAATACATGCTATATAAATTTTCTAAGTTAGAAATGAAAATTTCTAATTAATATATTTTCAAAATAAATAAAGAAAATCGTTGAAGTCTTACTTCCTAATATGTCAATAAATGAGTAGGTTTCTCAATAAGCATATTAAAAAAAATAATTAATTATTTCCTATCAACTTTTTACCATCAACGATAAATTGGTAGAAAATTTAATCATTTCATCACTTTGACAAAAAATTGTACGTTTAAAAAATAAGGAATAAAATATATTAATTAATATATTGGATTTCGAATAAAATATATATAAGCAACATATTAAAAAATAAAGTTAATTAGAAATTATAACATATTAAAAGGAAAATAGGTGATAATGTGGGCAAAATCTCAGAGAAAAATGCAAATAAAGTCAAAAGAAATTTAATACGAAAAATTTAATTAAGTGCCAAACTTTGAGTGGTGCGGTACACTAAGTGTACATGCAGAATTTTTTAATTTGATTAGTTTTGTCTTTTTTAAAGTTTCAAACTCAATAACATGTGTTATGTAGGAAATGAAAAATTCTATTAATATATTTGAATATAAATAAATGTCATATCATATCTATGTAAATGTGTTATATTGAAAATGAAAGTTTTGGATTAATATATTTGAAAATAAATAAATACATGCTATATAGATTTCTTAAGTTACAAATGAAAATTTCTAATTAATATATTTTGAAAATAAATAAATAAAATCATTGAAGTATTACTTCCTAATATGTTAATAAATGAGTAGGTTTTTCAATAAGCATATTACAAAAATAATTAATTATTTTCTATCAACTTTTTACCATCAACGATAAATTGGTAGAAAATTTAATCACTTCATCACTTTGACAAAAAAAATTGTATGTTTAAAAAATAAGAAAAAATAAAAAATATATATAAGCAACATATTAAAAATAAATTTAATTAAAAACTATAACATATTAAAAGGAAAATAGGTGATAATGTGGGCAAAATTTCATAGAAAAATGTAAATAAAAGTCAAAAAGAAATTCAATATGAAAAACTTAATTAAGTGACAAACTTTGAATGGTGCGGTACACTGAGTGTACGTGCAGAATTTTGTAATTTGATTAGTTTTATCTTTTTTAAAGTTTCAAACTCAATAACATGTGTTATATAGGAAATAAAAAAAATTGTATTAATATATTTGAACATAAATAAATATCATATCATATCTATGTAAATGTGTTATATTGAAAATGAAAATTTTGAATTAATATATTTGAAAATAAATAAATACATGATATATAAATTTGTTAAGTTAGAAATGAAAATTTTGAATTAAGATATTTTGAAAATAAATAAATAAAATCAATGAAATTTCACTTCCTAATATGTCAATAAATGAATAGGTCCTTTAATAAGCATATTATAAAAATAATTAATTATTTTCTATCAACTTTTTACAGTAATGATAAATTAGTAAAAAATTTAATTATTTAATCTTTTGACAAAAATTGGTATGCTTAAAAAAAGGAAAAATAAAATATATTAATTGATATACTAGATTCGAATAAAATATATGTTAACAACATATTGAAAAATAAAGTTAATTAAAAATTATGACATATTAAAAGGAAAATAGATGATAAGGTGGGCAAATTTTCAGAGAAAACTGTCAAACGTTAAGTGATGCGGTACACTGAGTGTACATTTAGAATTTTTTATTTTGAATAGTTATGTTTCAATAACATATGTTTTATAGGAAATGAAGAAATTGGATTAATATATTTGAACATAAATAAATATCATATCATATTTATGTAAATGTGTTATATTGAAAATGAAAATTTTGGATTAATATATTTTAAAATAAATAAATATATGCTATATAAATTTGTAAAGTTAGAAATGAAAATTTTGAATTAATATATTTTGAAAATAAATAAATAAAATCATTGAAATTTTACTGCCTAATTTGTTAATAAATGATGAGTAGGCTCTTCAATACACATGTTACAAAAATAATTAATTATTTTCTATCAACTTTTTAATCACACATATTTCTCTCAAATTTTCAGCCATTATTTTTTACCTCAAAATCATAAATAAATAAGTTTATAAACCAAATAATATTACCAAACAAGGTGCTTAATCATTTCATCATTTTGACAAAAATTGTCATGTTTAAAAAACAAGAAAAAATAAAAGATATTAATTAATATATTGAATTTCAAATAAAATATACATAAGCAACACATTGAAAAATATAGTTAATAAAAAATTATAACATATTATAAGGGAAATAGGTGATAAGGTGGGCAAATTTTCAGATAAAAATGTAATTAAAAGTCAAAAGAAGTTTTATATAAAAAATTTAATTAAGTGCCAAATTTTGAGTGGCGCGGTATACTTAGTGTACATGTAGTATTTATTTTTTTATTTTGATTAGTTAAGTCTTTTTTAAAGTTTGAAATTTAATAATATTTTTTATTGAAATTTTATTTGAATTATTTTTTTAATTTGATATGATTGTATAATCAAGATATTTTCAAAATTATGATTTAAAAATTATATATTTCGTGCATCGCACGGGTAGACAACTAGTTACAATAAATTTCAAAATATTTTCAAATTGTTTTATGCTTGGCATGGAATGTTTATATTGTGACATGAAACATTGATTACTAAACAAATGACTAAGAGTATTCATCATGTGACCTAGGCAACTATAGTTAAATGGTACACAGACTAGTAGTAACTACTAGGGCAAAATGTGATTTAGTAGATAATATATGTGACCTCTTCACATGTGTGTGACCTAAAATAAGGAAACATGAATTATTGAACAAATGACTTAGAATATTTATTCATGTGACACGGGCATTTAAAGTAACGTGGTACACAGAGCAGCATGAAGTTATAGGGAAAAAGGTCATTTAATGGATAACATATGTGACCTCTTGCCATGAGTGTGACCTGGAATAAGGAAGCATTAGTGTTGGATTTGGGAAAAACAATGAAAAGCAAAAATCATTAGAATGTGATATGAAACATTGAGTATTGAAGAAATATCCATGAGACATGAAACATTGAATATTGAAGAAATATCCATGATTACTGATCATGTGACATAGATGTGTGAATTATATAACTTTAAAGCAATAGGTACCTATTTATTAATAAAAATGACTTGGAGACAACATACGACGCACGAGTCATGTGGTATCTGACATTAATAATAAACATTAAACACATGTTTGCGTCCAATAGATAACTCTACTGACAAAATATCATATGGTTATATACATGTAGAAAAATCCATGTAAACAATGGAGTTGCTAATGTCACAAAAATAATGTATCTAAGGCTCAGCAAGTATTTTGAGAATTGACAACATGTAAATTCGCATGTCCCTGACAATATCTCATTTTGGTCATTGTTAAGTTTAAATCTGAAATTGGTCAGAGCGTTCTTCCTGCTATTTGATGTAATCTTCTTAGGAAACCATTCATCTCGCAGGATAATAAAATTCTAACCCTATAAAAAAAACATGGAAATTGTATATGATAATGAAGTCACAAACATATAGATATTTTGAAGTCACAAACATGTACTATCATAAGTTGAGACCACATGATCATGTTTCACTTTCACATTAGGCCATCTCTAACCCTAAACTCTAAAATGTAGTCAACTTTACACTAAAACACAGTTTTTCTTACTCTATCCTTATAACTCATCTCCAACCCAAAACTTCAAATTTCGCACCAAATAAATATTTTTTATTTTTTCTTTGCCCCCAAACTTCAACTTCTACCACATTTTGCTCCCCCTTTCCAACTCCTCGACCACCGAACTCCCTCCACCACCACCACCGCTGCCGCCCAACCATCCTAGAAAACCCACTCAAATCGTGTGGACTCCTAAAAAACGAGTCTTTTACTGTTTGTTTAAGAAAATTGGCATAGAATCAAATTTTGGGGCAAAATTGGCAAAACCAGATTCTGCTCCCAAAAAATGAAATTCTGTATAGCACTGCACTATAGGCCATTGCATTTTGCAGTCAAGGTTTCCTTCTGGGTTGGAGCTCATTTCAACTGCAAAATTCATTTTTTTTTACAGTTTTACAGTACGGTTGGAGTTGCACTTACAAAGGCTTATAAGTCACGGGGGGTCACAATTTGATCACATGGTGTCACGGAATAATCACAATTTGAGTACCTCATTACAATTTGGGGTCACATTTTCATTATTTCCACATAACCCACACCAACAGAATAGTCGTAAATCAAAAACATCAAGGTAACAAAAAGCAAAATCCATAAATCATGCAACATGATGTTACATTGAAATCAGACCTCTTGTCTTTATGATATCACAACTATTCATTTTTCCATAGAAACCTCAGCAACACAAGTCCTAGCTGATATATATTCTTTAGGTCACACTTAAGTCACAGAAAGGAAATTATTAAAGGCATGTACATTCGTAGGCCACAGTTAAGTTTAAAATCATATAGATTGGTCAGAACACATTAACCCAAAGTTTGATTTTGGTTCTCAGTATAATCATAACTCTTTCCAATTTGAGGTCACACTATTCATTTTTTACAAGGAAACCCCTCAACACAAGTCTTAACTAATATAGATTCTTTAAATCACATAAAAACTCAAAGTTTGATTCACATATTGTTTTGGGGTCACAGAAAAATCATACCTCTTGTGAATTTGGGATCACATTATTCATGTTTTACACATAAACCTCAGCATTACATTCATTTCAATTCATAAACACTTAAGTCACATAAAGGAAATTATTAAACGTATATACATTCTTAGGTCATAGTGAAGTCTAAAATCATATCGATTGGTTAGGACACATAAAACCCAAACTTTGATTCACATTTTAATTTTGGCTCACAGTGTAATCATAAATCTTGCCAACTTGAGGTCACATTATTCATTTTTTCCACATAAGCCATAGTAATATAATCATTAAAAAACATAAAACACTCGGGTCACATGAAGGAAATTATTAAAACACTTATGTTATGCCATATTGCACGCAATATTAAGTCCATTTAAGCCCATTCCTAGGTCACAGGAAATTCTTTACTCATGTAGATAGCTTAGGTCACAACTGAAACTCGAAGTTCGATTTGTAATCTAGGTCACAAAAGGGAAAATAATTAAAATCTAATGTTAATCAAGAATGCCCGTAATCATATATGGATTATTCGGTCACAAGTAGTCTCTCAACGCATTACATATTTGAACATACCGCTCGTGTTTTGGATTTTCGACGACTTCCATGTTCCATTGCACCCAGTACCTGAAATTCTTTTGTGTCAATGGGTCACATCCTTTTCCGGTCGGTAGTCCTCTTTTTGGACATTTCCGCAACTACTTTCTTCGGCTTCAACCAAGGTGTGGCGTAAATGGTTTATTGGCCCTCAGCAGAAGAGTTATGATGCAAGATTTCATGTATGTTCGGTTTCAATTAGTGGAATGAATTAGATTATGATCATTGCCAGAAATTTAGGGATTTTGATTTGTGTTTATTTATTTCGAATAATTTATTTCTACAGTTATAAACAAAAATGACGCTAGTTAATTGATTTACACGTATATTTTATAATATATTTTAATTTGTGTAATAAATATTAAAATCATATTTACAACCTGAATTTTGAATATATATATATATATATATATATATATATATATATATATATATATATATATATATATATAAGTTTGTTCTTATTCTTGAATTCAAAACTTAAATAGCAGGGTTCCATGTAATTTTCACATTTATAAATAGTCTTTTACAAAATAGAGGGTTAATTTACTACCAGAATAGTAAAATTAATTTTAAAATTACAACTGAATTGATGGAAATATGAAGTTGCAAATATTATTCGGACTTAATTGAATTTACTTAAAAATTTCGGATATTAATTATTTCTTTTAATTTGATAAGAAAAGCAAATCGAATTGAAGTTAATTATTAGGACCTAATTAAATTTAGTTAAGAAATTATAAATATCATTGTAGGACTTAAATAAAATAATTTTAAAACATTGGACATTGAGAACAAGTAAAAGGTACAAAATAAAACTTTTACATTAATCTTTGATGAAATTTTAAGAATGTCATGTTTATACTTGACTCTCACTTTTGAATTCGTATTAATATTAAAGTTCTTGTTCAGATTTTTTATTTAACACACATATTGCATATTTTTCGATTTCAAAATAATAGTATAATTTTCAAAAGTATACTGGTTTATTGACATACTTCCATTTTAGGAAATGTAGTTAGGGCGGAAAAAGTTTCAAAACTTGTTTTTGGAAAGTGTTCTCCCTTCATATATAGTATTATAGTATGCTGATAAAGATGTAGTACAACGGTGCATTAGTAAAAATATAAGAAAATTTTATGTTTCTAACTATATTGATCGCATTTTCTTAATCTATATGAAAATTGAAACATGTCTATCTTTATGGGACGAAATGAATAAATTGATTTATATGTATGTCATATACAATTGGCACCATCATCTCTACTTCTTATATAATGCGTTACACCTTCATCACTGCCATTACTTGTAACATATCTTGTTACACCACCATTGTCATGTCACTATCATCTCAACCATTATTTAGCGGTGGCAAATGCACTGAGACGCTCTATGACTTGGTTGCTCGGCTCAAACCATGAGCCGCTCGGGCTTATCATGAGACGAGCTCGAGCTAGGGTCGAGCTTGGGGTTCGAAATGACAAACCGAGCGAGCTCTGAGCGATTCGTGTACTGAGACCACGAGTTGAGTACAGTTTTGTGCCACAATGGACATTTGTAAAAAATTAAAAAATGGGGACTCATGGGTCATTTCACCACCAACATCGTGCACACTTACCACCGTTGGGTCACATGTATCACACATCAATGCATATCAGTATCACTAATAAATAACATTACTCCAATTTTTAATACTACTTATGTGATAATCCTTTCTAATAAAAATAAATAACATTACTCATCTACTCGTAAATGTTTGAACTTTAAATTTGGACCATTTTGTTTGCACGTGGTCACGTGTTATTATCAGAACAATCAAGCAACAAAACTGTAGTATTTTATACGCATTGAATTAGCCGTTAGGCCAAGTTCCCAACAAAAAATTAATTGCACATATGTTAATTATTAAAAACATCTATATTATAAAATCTTGATCGAATTATGTAATTATGTTCAATTTTCATTTAAAAGCGTATTTTCGTAAAGAGCTGATAAATTTAAATTTTTGAATTTTGTATTCAATGTGTGATCCATCATAATGTTCCCATCACACGCTGCCATAAGTAGGGGCGGACCCACGTAGGGGCTGTCAGGGCACGTGCCCCGTAAAAATTAGACCTTTCAAAAAAAATAATCTTCAGTTGATTCTTGAATATAGTCCTTACTTAATTCCTTGAAATTATATTGGATTATTGTTAATTTATTTGTTCTATGTCTCTGTCTATTAGGAATGGAGATTTAAATTTTGGTGAATTTAGATTGAGATTTTGGGATTTAGAGTATTGAGAATTTGAGAAATTATTGTTTATTTGAATTTTTTTTTTTTTTTTTTTTTTGAAAATTTGAGATTTTAGGGCTAATATGTGTTTACAATTATTTATTTATTTGTATCAGTTATGGAAAAATATTTTAATCGTAAATCCACGTTTTCATTTGAAGAGCAAAGTAATGAAAATGAAGTTAGAGATGAAATGGCTGAGGAACTAGGTAAAGAAATTGATGTTGAAATTGAAGATGTGTTTCAACGTCAAAAATAATATTGGGGATGTTAGAAGTGACATCTTTGAATTTGATGTAGCAAATATTGAGAAAGATGTACTTAATATTGACAATGATGTGTTTATGGAACATTATCAAAGTATGAAAATACGTAAAAAATAATTGTAATGAAATTTCAAGTACTTTTTTATTTTTCGGTCTTCTTCCTAAAAAAAATAATTTCAAGGGCGATGCCTCCGAACCCCCGTACAAGTCGTCGGAAAAAACACAAGTCCATTTGTGTCCCAAAACTACAAAAAGTCTGCGTCCACCATTGGTGGTAAGCAAAAAGTGAAGAGTACCGGAGTGGCCCAACGAGCAAGGACCCGTTGCATGTGTCGGTGGACCAATAACGAGGCTAAGGGCTAATAATATCAAGCATGCAATGCAAGGATTTATGCAAACTTGGATGGACGAGTGCTCAAATGCAAGGTCGAAAACTCAATTTTCAATGCATGACAAGATAGAAGAAGAGCCAAAGTCATTACAATGGATATGGACCAAAGAACAGGCTAAAAAAAGAGCAGAAGCCATCTCAAGGCCGTAAGAGTGGAAGTTACGGTCGTAACGCAATTATCGCAAATTTTGGGCATAACCTGAATTACGGCCGTACAGGTCGCTTTCACGGCCGTAACTAGAATTTGATTTTTGTTTCAGCGTGTCAATTACTTCCGTAAATGTTGATGTCACAGCCGTAACTATTACAATTACTTTTGAACCCGAGAGACGATTACGACCGTAACTTAAGAGCCGCATTTTGGACTTTAGTGGCAGACAGGGCTTATTTTTTTACGCGTCTTTTGCTATATTGTGTTTCTTTTCTATTATAAAAGACAACTTTGAGAATATTGATATTGAAGGTGAGTTATTCCCTTGTTCTTCTTCGTTCATATTGAACAAATCGAACTTATCAAAGGATTAGAAAATCTTTGTGGCGTTCATTCCTTTGTGGTTCTTATTTCCACATTGTAACGGGTCTTTGATTTAATATACATTGGGTTCTTGTTTCGTAAGGTCGAGGTTGCATTGTTATCGTCTATCAATTTGGATTTGGAGTTTTCCGACATTTCGAGTCTAATTTCCGCGTGTTCTTCGTGATCCCCATAATGGATCACATCATCTGATATTAGATTGGTCTCTAAATTCAATTCTTTTTATATGTCTTGTTTTAATTTTTGTTTTTGTTCCTTTATTGAAATTTCATTCAATTCTTGGATCTCTTGAATCGCTTCACTAGTTTAAGATTGGTCACGATTTCAATTCTTGTTCTTGTTGATTGTTCTTGATTAGCAAAAACAAAACAAAAAAGGAGAAAAGAAATTATTTTTGAAATCAAGATCAAGAATTCCATTCCAGAATTTCAAGAAAGTTTTTCTTGGAAATCTTTTGGCAATCTTTCCTACACTTAATCTTGTTCCACATTGATTATTATTTCTAATTCCTTTTGCATCAATTTCTATTTCAAGAAAATTTCCTTCATGAAATTCTTGAGTCCAATATTCCGTTATTGTTTTCTTCCATCAATTTGTGTCTTGAGCTTTAGGGGTTAATTCCACATAGATCAAATTCGTGACTAGTTTGGTCGGTTCTTTGAGAACTTGAGAAAAGGGGATAGAGAGGTAAAAGGCAAGAATGATGAGCATATTAGATGGAAAAAGTCGAATTGAGTGATACACGAGTGACAAAAATGTGAGGATCATTACATAAATTTTCTTTTCTTTTCTTTAAATTACTAACCATGTCACATAAGGAAGCATCATCAACAGGGGAGGATAACCAGAAATTTCAGATGCTTGCATTGTTGGAGGACCAGATGGCGAAATTTAAAGCAAAGATAGATGCAAAATTGGATGCAAGGTTGGATACGCCATCAGGCATGAATTTAGGAAGGACTAATGACCCGGTGGATACGCGTCGTGCAAGAATTGTTCAACCGCGTCAGGAACAACCACGTGCATTCCCTAATTTGAGGAGACCGCTAAGGTATGACTTCAACTCTCAATATGGAGTTAGGAATGAAAGTGTTGAGGATGTTGATAGTGATGGCGATAGTAGAGATTTGTCTATGGCCAGTGTGGGTAGGAGACGAGATTGAGGAGAAGTACGTGAAAGGAGTTATAGGCGTGAATGTAGGGATAGAGATGACATGGATGGGCATATTGGTAACGTAAAAATGTCCATCCCTCCATTCCAAGGTAAAAGCAATCTGAAAATTTATTTTGAGTGAGAAAAGATGGTATAACTAATTTTTTATTGTCATAACTATTCTGAGGCCAAGAAGGTAAAGTTGACGGTTGTAGAATTCACAGATTATGCTATAGTATGGTGGGATCAGTTGGTGACTAGTAAAAGGAGGAATCGGGAGAGGCCTATTGAGACTTGGGATGAGTTGAAGGCCCTTATGAGAAAAAGATTTGTGCCTAACCATTTCTACAGGGACCTTTATCAAAAATTACAAACCCTTTCACTAGGTGGTAAGAGTGTGGATGATTACCATAGAGAAATGGAAATTGCTATAATTAGAGCAAAAATTGAGGAGGATCCGGGGGTGACCATGGCTAGATTTTTAAGTGGTTTGAATCGAAAGATTGCTAATGTTATTGAATTGCAGCATTATATTGATTTGGAGGATATGTTACATATGACTATGAAAGTGGAGTGGGAGCTAAAAAGGAAGGGGGCCTCAAAATTTTCTACAGGTTCTACACCTTTTGAGAAGTCTACACGGAGTGGGACCCCTAAAAATGAAGGGGTTGTTCAAAAAAGCAAGTTTGAGATACTGAAGGGAAAGGAAGAGCCACCCAACAAAGGTAAAATTATTTCTGATTCTCAAACTCCTAGAAGTAGAGATATTAGATGTTTTAAATGTATGGGTTTAGGACATATCTCCTCACAATGTCCAAATAAGCGGGTGTTGATTGTGCGTGATGGGGTATTGTGATCGAAGGATGAGAAGGAAGAAGAGGATGAGTATAAGGATATGTCAGCTTTAGAAGAGGCTAGTGATTGTGAGGACGGGGACTACACTGTAGCTAAATCAATTGTCACTAAGAGGGCCCTTAGTACTCAAGTTAAGGTGGAAGAGTCAGGTGAGTAAAGGGAAAATATCTTTCATAGTAGGTGCTTTGTGAATAACAAGGTTTGTAGTTTGATAATTGATGGGGGTAGTTGTACGAATGTGGCCAATACTATCCTTGTGGAAAAATTGTGTCTACCTGTGCTAAAACACCCTAAGCAGTGGTTAAATGAATCGGGAGAGATTAAAGTGAATAAGAAAGTGGTGATTGATCTTGCAATTGGAAAGTATGAAGATAGGGTGGTTCCCATGCATGTGGGGCACATCTTGTTGGTCAAGCCGTGACAATTTGATAGGAAGGTTATTCATAATGGTTATAAAAATAGATACACCTTTATCAAGGATGGGAAAAATGTCAAACTTATGCCTTTGTCAGCACAACAGGTCTATGAGGACCAATTAAAACTAAAAATTGAGGAAGAGAAAAAGAGAGTTGGGACGACGTTCCCAGAAAAAAGGGAGTTAAGTGAACAAAAAAGAGTTGAGACCATAATCCCAGAAAAAGGAGAGTTGAGTGACCAAAAGAGAGTTAGGACCACGATCCCAGAAAAAGGAGAGGGTGTGCAAAGTGCTAGAAAAGACAAAGGAGAGAAAACAAAAGTGAGCTTCTATGCAAAACAAAGTGAGATTACTAAAGCCATATTTGAAAACAAGCCAATAATTTTGCTAATGTACAAGGAATCTTTCCTTGCACTTGATGAAGCTAATCACCCCCTCCTCAATTTAGCTGTGTCTCTTTTACAGGAATTTGCAAATTTATTTCCCGAGGAGATTCCTAGTGGGCTGCCAACTATTCGCGGGACTGAACACCAAATTGAATTTGTGCAGGGAGCAGTCATCCCTAACAGGCCAGCCTATAGGAGCAATCCAGAGGAGACGAAGGAGCTACAAAGGCAAGTTAAGGAGCTGTTAAGCAAGGGCTATGTCAGGGAGAGCATGAGCCAATGTGCAGTACCTGTCTTGTTGGTACCCAAGAAGGATGGGACTTGGAGGATGTGCGTAGATTGTAGAGCAGTGAACAATATCACGGTAAAGTATCGCCATCCCATACCTAGGCTAGATAATATGCTTGATGAGTTGCATGGAGTAATTATTTTTAGTAAAATAGATCTCAAAAGTGGCTATCACCAAATTCGCATGAAAGAAGGTGATGAATGGAAAACCACCTTCAAAACCAAGTATGGTTTAAATGAATGGATGGTTATGTCATTCGGTCTCTCTAATACCCCTAGTAATTTTATGAGACTAATGAACCATGTTTTGCGTGCTTACATTGGTAAATTTGTTGTGGTATACATTGATGACATTTTGGTGTATTGTAAGGACTTAGGTGATCACATTGAACATTTAAGATCCGTATTGGAAGTTTTGAAAACTGAGAATCTATATGCCTATTTTAAGAAGTGTACCTTTTGTAAGAAAAATGTGATTTTTCTAGGATTTGTTGTTAGTGCTAATGGTGTTGAGGTAGATGAGGAGAAAACTCGAGCTATTAAAGAGTGGCCAACTCCCAGAAGTATTATGGAGGTTAGGAGTTTTCACGGGTTGGCTGGGTTGTTTGTAAAAGACTTTAGCACACTTGCAGCACCGCTCACAGAGATAGTTAAGAAGAGTATAGGGTTTCAGTGGGGGGTTGCTCAAGAAAATTCTTTTAAATTGCTCAAAGAAAGGCTGTATTCTACACCGATTTTTACTTTACCTAACTTTAACCAAACCTTTGAGATTGAATGTGATGCATCAGGATTAGGGATTGAAGCTGTTCTTATGCAGGAAAAAAATGCCAATTGCATTCTTCAATGAAAAGCTGAGTGGAGCATCATTGAATTATCCTACTTATGACAAGGAGCTTTACGCTCTTGTTCGTTCTTTGGAGACATGGCAGCATTATCTGTGGCCAAAGGAATTTGTCATACATTCTAATCATGAGTCACTAAAGCATCTCAAGGGGTAAGGTAAGCTAAACAAAATTCATGCTAGATGGATGGAATTCATATAGACCTTTCCTTATGTCATCCGCTACAAATAAGATGAAATGAGCAGTTTGGACGGAGAGAAAAAGGCTAAGCTTGTGAAGCCAATCAATGACTATTTAATATTTCTCTCTCCTGTTTTCAATATAGATTGCTGTGTCATGTGTTAAAATATTTGTTAACTTTAATAAACAAGTTAACAATACACTTGAAAAGATCCCTTTTACAAACATACTAACATATCCAATATGAGAATAAAAGTGACTATTAGTTAAAATATGATACTAGCAAACACTTTAAAACATCCATTATAGATGCTCTAAAGAAACATTTTGTGTTCTACGGGCGACAGGCCTAAGCATGTCTAGACAAACATTTTAGAACACAACTTACGATATGTAGTCACTTTGACACTAACATATCTAAAACCATGTCGTCGGTTGCCATATTTTTATCATCTCCAGTCGCCACCTGTGGAGAAGATTTTCCTCCACTTTGGAGGATAAGGAAAAGATTTTAGCATTTGTTTTAGATAAAAATTTATAAATTACTACACCGAATATTTTTTAACAATTTTTAGTAAGAAAAGAATTTAATTACCTATTAATTAATTTGAATTTGTGTTTATCTCTCTTCTTTTCACTTTTTCCGTTCTTTTTTCTATTTTTAATATCCACATCCTCTCTACAATTTAAACTTAAAATGATATATCTTTCTCTTTTTCGCTCATTTAATCAATTAATCCACATCCCAATTGGAGATACTCTTATTGTGTATAGTCAAGTAGGTAACACTTTAAATAAATGTGGGAGAGAGTGTGTGTGTAGTCAAGTAAGTAACACTTTTTCCGAAAAAAAAACAAACAAACAAACAAACGTGAGTGTGTATATACATAGTCAAGTAGGTAACACTTTTTCCAAAAAAATAAACGTGGAAGTGTGTGTGTGTGTGTGTATATATATATACTAGATCTATTACCCGTGCGATGCATGGTATTAGATATAAACAAAAGATTATCTACAATTAATTCGCACATTTTTCAAAAATTTAGCCTATATTTGAGGCCCATTATTTCAAATATTGTAATAGTAATTTTTGTCTCAACTTTTCAATCTTTATTCAAAAAACCAATCTCAATCACTACTTTTCAACAACATATTTTCCCAATAACACTTTTCAAATTTGTCCTTTAAATATTATTTATAATATTAAAATAAGAACAACAAATCAATAAAATACTCCATTAAATAATAATTCTAATAACTATAAAATCAATATCAAATAGAGGCATAATATGTTAAATTATTTTAAAATATCGCTTTTCTTTTCTAAAAGAAAAAAAAACTAAAGATCTGTTCGGTTACTCCATTTTATCGTCTATAAACAGAATTTTTTGTTCATTTTATTTAATAATAATATTAATAAAAAAAAAGTTGATATCAACAAATTAATAATTCTTGTAATATGCATATTGAAAAATATACTCATTTAATTGACATATTAGGAAGTAAAATTTCAATAATTTTATTTATTTATTTCCAAAATATATTAATCTAATTCTTTCAATTCTAAGGTAACACTTTTATATAGAATATATTTATTTCAACTATTACTAGAATAAATATAATTTCCCACTAAAATAGTATATTTTATTTATCATATTAAGAATAACAAATAAATAAAATATCTCAAAGATAAATTATAATTTTAATACTCATAATATAAATATTGATCGAATTCAAACTCATTTTTAACTACACATTCTATTACTAAAATAATCTACATATAAAATAATCTACATTTTTAGACTCTTGTATTTAACATTTTTTTTTTTTAGTTTTCAATCAAAAATTTAGTACAATAATTATAAATGTGTGTTGTAAAACTTTTTAGCCTCTGTTTGGCAAATCTAAAAAAATATATTTTTAAACAACACAATTACCCAAATCATTTTTTAACCGTACACATTTTATCTTCATTTTTCAATCATACATTACCTCAAAAATATAAAAAAATATTTTTAAATACAAAAATATTTTCAGAATTTTTGTGATTTATAAAAATGACAATAAATTATTTTTTCAAAATTACCGAGCACATGTTTATCTATATCAAATATTCAAATGAAGAAAAAAATAAACAAAGCAAAACGTATAAAAAAAAATTATAGAAATGCGGCTGTCATTTTACGGCCAAAGTTTTTTTAAATTTTGAATGTGGCGGGCAGCCCAATGTTTTTGAATTTTATTTTATTTTATTTTATTTTTTTTTTTTGTCCTCTCTTTTTTACTTGGTTGTGGGTCTTAGGAGGGAAATTTGGGAGGAAAAATTTTGGCTACTATCCTCCTTTTATATGGTAGGAGAAGATAGGAGATAGTAAAGTAAGTAACACTTTTTCCCAAAAAAAAATGTGGGTGTGTATATATATAGTCACAAGTAGGTAACACTTTTTCCATAAAAAAAAAAAAAATGTGGGTGTGTGCATATATAGTCAAGTACAAGTATGTAACACTTTTTCCTAAATTTTAAAAATAAAATAAATGTGGGTAGCACTTAAAGTAAAGTACTTTTTCGATCCTTTATACCTCTTTTTGGTAAAAAATTGTTTATAAATTTTTATATAAATGAATGCATAATAGTCTCTCATTCTCATAAATATAAGCTCATTTCTATTTCAATACAAATGAAAAATAATAATAATATATATTGAAATTATAAATTACTAGCTTTTTACCAAATATATCCCTACATTGATTAATTGATAGTTTATATTTGTTGATAACAATGCATATTAAATATAAACATATTAGAAAATTAAGACATTAATATATTCGCAATAAGGAAGTTTCCTATAATTTGAGACAAAAAAAAAAAAAAGTAAAATGAGTATATTTTTATGAGAATGATGGAATAACACTTATTGGACAATTTTTAGGGTAATTATATGGACACCACATACACACCACAATTTTCATATTTACTAAATTAGCCACAATTAAATTGATTAAAATAACCACACTATTATATTAGTTTTTCTTATTTGTCATTCTTGTGTACACTACAAATATTAAAAACTTTAAATTGTCTAAATTGTGTATGTTATTACTAAATTTCAATGCAATCTTCATGTCAATTCGGCGGAGGTGAGATTGAATTCCATTAATCCTGTCGATTCGGAACAAGTAAGATTATACAATATTAATTGAATCGGTCAGTGGCCACTACAATTCAATTGCAATATTTATGTCAATTGGTAATGGGCAAGTGTAAGAATCTGGAATTTTTGGTGACTTGCCAATGGTTTAATTTGTGCTATTGTTTAATCTGGAACTTTTGGTGACTTTTGAGGAAGAGCTATGAAGATGGAGTGGTGTGCCGTCGACTTTGCCATATGATTTAGGGATGGATATTCTTGTAAAATGTAATGTGGTGTATATATAAAATTAATATTTTATTAAATGTGTATATATAATGTAGTGTGAATAAAAAAAAGAGCGGTGTTCATATAATTACCCAATTTTTATGGAATTTAAACAAATGGTGGACCAAAACTCTTAATTTTAATTAATCAAAATTGTTGAATTTTTTTTTTTTAAAAAAAATAAAAAATAGTTCAATAAAATATTGTTACTTGACCATTTCTAAATTAACTTTTAGCAATTACTGAGGCGAAAGTACATATAAATAACATCATAGCTTAAAAATTTGAAACAAATAATTTGAAATAAAATCAAAATGAACAACCAATGCTTTAAGAGTTTAAACTTTGAACTTCCATGCCTCTCTTTGATAAATCATTTATAAACGATTATTTACAATATTTCGTTGGTTCATAAGAATAGTGGATAAGTTTTTTTCCCCCCCCAAAATAGTGATAAGAAGTTTTGACCTATCAAAATTGTTGACTTTTCAAAAAAATTGTCCAATAAAATATCATTTGACTGTTATAAACAAATTTTACCAAACAGAAGACTATTTCAAAACTTTATACTATAAATATAATTAGAAGATTCTTTATTTCTTTGCAAATCCGTTTATTTAATTTTGGCTCTTCTTTCCTAAACCTAGTAATAAAATTATTTCTAAGTATCTTAGCATTGGCCTTTATTTAATCAAATGGAAATTTTAAGATGCCCTAGTGGCACTCAATGGTGGCATATGTCGCCCCCCCTATTGGGGGTGTTAGACGAGGCTATTGGGCTTTCACTGACATCCAATGCGCACCCGTTATTTGGTCGGGGGTGGGTATAGTTTAGGGAAAAATACATAAATAAGGTGATTATAAATGTAAATTTCAAAATTGAGATGAAACTTGTAAAATTTCAAAAATCGGGTTTTAATTAAAATTAATTAATTAAATTAATAAATATTTATAAATATTAAAGTCACAATGTTATAAAATTTCAAGTCACAAAATACAAATATTTTACGTCACAACTATTATTTTCAAGGTCACAATCATCATTTCATTTTTTAAGTCACAGATTATTTTTGGGTCATAAACGATCAAAATATTATGTCACAAATCGAACTTATTTTTAAGTTACATTAACAATCGAGACTGATTTCAATGAGGTCACAATAATCACACGAAGATCGACCAACACACCACTCCATTGACCAGACCAACAGGAAACCACCATCTTCTCACCACCGCCACACCATTCACCTCCACACAAAGATTTGTCATCACCACCACACCCACCAATGCACACAAATCCACAACCGGCCACATATCATCGTACCAAAAACTCAACACTGCACTACAACCCAAAGCCACCGCACGACAAACTTAAATAGGAAGATACAACGTACCATTTGCACAACCACATTGCAACGATGACACGATTCTGCATGGCCACACACGCCGTAGCTGTGCCCAGGCTCTACTGCACGCGACGACTACGTAGTAGAGGCGGCGCTGCGAGGCACATATACACCCGACCATCACCTTCGCCCTGGGTCTCCTTCCACCGCCCATGCTCGCGGACACCAGAAACCACCACTGCCTGTCACACAGCAGCCCGCACCTCCTTCTTTCTCCCTTCAACCACCACTGCACATCCTCTCTTTCTCACCTTAAAACCAGCCCCAGTTCACCCATGTCCCATCCCCTGATACACACAGCCCCAACCCGCAAATCTCTCCCTTTCTCTCGCACGCCAGAGGCATCAATGTCAGATCTGAAATTTGAAAATGTGTGACCTTTCATAGCCCCAAACCTCCACCTCTGCACCACTACTGCCGTCGCCTCCTCTGCACAACCTCTATCACCGCCTCACACTCACCACCACCACCATTTGCACTAGCACTGTGACGTGAGGAATTGAATGTGACGTGAGGAACCAAAAGATGAGCCAGTGATTATTGTCCAATTTTACTTATTTTAAAGATGTAAATAAATGAAAAAAATACAATTTTGGGATATAAATTTTGTCATTTAGAGTAAAATCTATTAAAGATTGAATTTTATTTGTTAAGCTCTAAATTGATTTTATTTGCTAATAATTTCATTTATTTAATTACAGGTATATTTTGGACAATATTATCTCAAAAAAAAAACCCTAACTTGATTAACCTGAAAAAGCCCAAAAATCAACTCTGCAGCCCACTCAAATAACCTCTCACGCATTCTCTTCTCGGTCTTTTGTCTCTACAGAAAAGTTTCAGCCGCAATCCATTCTCTCACGCCAACCTAACAGCCACCAGCCTCCTCTCCCTCACGTAACTCAGCCGCCACCTCTTCCCTCGGCCTCCTCACTTTAGCCGCACCTTCTCTCCATCTCCTCTAACCCACTACCGAACAATCCACTCACAACTCTCAGATTCATCCATCCATGTAGAAACATTCTCTCACACGAACAAAAAAAATTCTCTCCATCTGGCGATTTTGAACTTCGCGGCACTGTTCATACGCGAATTCAAATCTGCTCCTAGGCGTTCAATCTGTGGATTTTGGTAGGTTTCAACCGTTGGGCTCTCTCAATCACTACTGGAATCGAGGTTTTCAGGTGCCATTGCTCGCTTTTGACGGGTTTTCTTAAATCTCAAACTTTCTGGTTCGTCTCCTTCGGACTCACAGCGCAGTCTTCATGTTTGCAAGCTTTTGTGAGTGGTTTTTTCCCTAAAACCTATTGGGCTTTTGGGTCGTGTTCTTGCCTGCTCCAACATTGATGCTGTTCATTTCTGCAATTTTTACTGCTCATACGTGATGGTCCTTCCGCGAAGATACTGGAGCTTCAGGACGCGATATAAGGTTTTCATGATAACCTTGTCCAACAATGGAGGTGAAGTCAGAATGGTGGAGAGAACCAGAAATACAGGATACGAGATACAAATAACAGTGGATGCAGCTCTCTGGTTAATTGAGGCGATAGATACAGTTTGCAGAACAGGTAGTGTGGGAAGAAGCAGAACACTCTTCAGAAACAGTAAAATGAGTCTATGGTGGGAACGATTTCGAAATAACAGAGGTGAGTTCTTGAAAATATCTACCTTGAGAAACAGATTGATAGGAAACATCATAGTCCCTTCAGAGGAGGAAGGTAAAGGGTGGAAGGATTTCATAAATTGTCTGAGAATGGTTATTGGAAAGGAGAGCAGAATTCAACAGCAAATAACAATAATACAACCACAGAGAACAAAAGAGGTAATGCTGGAGAAAAAATCATGGGCAACAGTGGTAAGGGGAAAATTCACACCGGAGGAGAAACAACACAGGAACATACTTGGTGAAAACATACAGCAGTGTCCGGTACAATTCAACGAAGCTAAGCAAACGCAGAAAAAGATGACCCATGCAGTGTTACTTTTCAGGGAGACAAGTCACATACCTTGGGAGGCCGTTCAATATGGGCTGAAGAACTCATTGAATATACAGCATGAAGTCAGACCTCTATATGATGACAGGGCGCTAATATGGTGTGTAAATGAAAAAGAAAGAAATGGATTGGTCAATTTAAAACAACTAAGTATCCCAGCGGTTACTACAGTATCCTTCTTGCCTTGGAACTGGAACAACCAAAAGGACAAAGTAAAGGTGGATTGCAGGAGCAGCTGGATGGGAGTGGAGGGGCTTCCTTTGAATTTATGGAATATACATGTGTTTAAAGTAATTGGGAATCTCTGTGGAGGATTACTGGATATAGATAAGGAGACAAGAGAAAAAGAGTTGTTGACTCACGCTCGACTGAGGCTAAAAGGCAATGAGAAGGGCTTTGTCCCTGAAACAATCTGCTTACCATATGAAGGTTCTGAAATCACAATTAGGTTCTTCAAATTAAATGATAGAAGATACAGATTTCATGGAACTTTTAACACCTTATGGAAACAAGGAGAGCAGGTAACTTCCTCAGGTGCTGGAGATGTAACGACGGTAACAGATGTAGAAGAGGATGATGTGACAGATTCAAACATAAGATTGATGTGTGACGGGGCAATAGAAGTTCAAAATACTGATACAGATGGAAAGAGAGGAAAATTGGCTTTCTGCATGAAGAGTCCCAAAGACGGCGAGGTCAGTACTGTAAAGACAAATTACAACTTCATGAAGACAGAACTCAAGAAGGCTACAGCTTATGAGAGGAACACAGTAAGCCTCAGAGAAATTTTTGAAAAACTGAATCATTACCTGACATTGGAAAACCCAAATGCTGCGCAAGTCAGCGCATCTCCAACGATGACAGGAAGTATCGGGCTTCCACTGCAACATAGAGGAACAAGGGATAGAACAGATCCCATTTCGGACAGACTACTTGCGGCGCTGAAGGACTTTGATTTTGGACCGATCATTAACAATCTCAAAAATCCAAACCCAATTCCCAATTCCAACAATAACACAACACAATGTTGGATTACTAAGCCCAGATCGTCTATACGGAAGAAGACGACAACAATTTTCAGAGCAGGCGTTGGAAATGAAAAACATAAATGTTTCATCCAAGGGATTATATACAGCTGCAGAAATGGCCATTTTGAAGTTGAGGAGAGTTGTAAAGGGAAACATGTACTGAATTATGAGGAGGAAGACGAAGCTGAAAATGATGAGGAGATACAAGATGTATTTGCAGGAACCTTGAAGAACAATAGAAACATAACAATATCATCTAAAGCAGAAACGGACATTATTTCGGGAATTGATACACATTCAGGATTGGAAAATATATGGGAAAATGAAGAAACAGCGGAAGATGATATATGCATAATCGAGAATATAGAGGAATCCGAGCAGAGTGCTTCCAATGCTGAAGAATATGAGACTGACAAAGACACTGAACAGGATCATAATGTGATAGAGGGAATTGGGGACCTATTCCTAGAGTGGCAGAGACCTTTTCAAGAGAACAAGGCACAGGGTAAGCTGGACCTGAAGAATCAACCGACAAATCCCATGCAACTGGCACACGCTCCAACATACAAAGATGATCCAACCTCTGTTTCATATACCAAACTAGTTAACAGACCTGAATTCTCTACTTTTTCTACCACAACTCAACGGCCAACAAAGTCAGGTATTATTGACCTATCTCACTCTCATTTGGTAATTTCTAAAGATATTCCAGTTTCTGGTGATATAAACACAGGTGCTATTGAAGAGGAAAAACAGAAATATCTAGCACCAGTCGTTGGAACTGGTACTATACCTGATACTACACAAAATAATTGCACAAGTGCATCCGATTCTTTGGAAATGTCAAATTTTGTTCATCCTAACCATAGCCAAAAAGGGATAGTAAGAGGGGATACAGGAATCCGAAAGGAGGATGATTTGGAGAGGTTGTCACATATCCTTAAAACATTGCAGTTATCCCTAGTCCCTTTAAGGCCTCAAGAATATCACAGAAAAGGTAGGAACGTTGTCAACACAAGGAAAAAGACCAAAAAGGGGGTTAGAGAATTAAAAAATCTCCATAGCAGTATCAACTACGATAGGAGACTATTGACAGGTGAAACAGACAGGGAGAATGAAAGTCTTCAATGAGGATCATTAGTTGGAATGTTAGAGGATTGGGTGGTAAGAAAAAAAGAAAATTGATAAAGGAGATGTTATGTAAGGAAAGACCGGATGTTGTAACAATACAGGAAACAAAGAGGTCAGTCTTTGATAACAAGTTTATTGGAAGTATTTGGGGCTCTAGGTTTAAGGAGTGGGTTTTTCTACCGTCTGTAGGTAAATCTGGGGGTATTTTAACAATGTGGGACTCAAGAGTCTTGAGGGGGAAAGAGGTAGTTTTGGGAAACTTTTCGGTGTCAGTACAGCTAGAATCAGTTATGGGAGGAGAATGTTGGTGGTTCTCTGGGATATATGGACCTTGTAATCCAAAAGAAAGATCTGGGTTTTGGGAAGAGCTGGCGGGATTATATGGTTTGTGTGGAACTAGATGGTGCATGGGTGGTGATTTCAATGTTGTACGTTACCCGTCAGAAAAATTGAATGGTTCAAATTACACTAGAAGCATGAGAAAATTTGACTGTTTTATAAGAGAGGCAGGGTTGAAGGATTTAACGCTCTCAAATTCGGAATTTACATGGACAAATATGAGAGAAAGATTGGCATGTTCAAGATTGGATAGATTCCTCTTTACGGAAGGATGGGAAGGTATGTTTGAGATAACTAGACAGGAAGCCCTTGTTCGAGTCACCTCAGATCATTGCCCAATTGTGCTTGACACAAGTAGATTCAAATGGGGTCCTACTCCTTTTCGTTTTGAAAATATGTGGCTTAGGCATAAGGATTTCAAAAAGAAGTGGAAGGAATGGTGGGAAGAGTGTGATCATGAAGGATGGGCGGGCTATAAGTTTATGGGAAAATTGGAAACTATTAAGGATCATTTGAAAAGGTGGAATAAAGAAGAGTTTGGTGATGTGAGGATGGAGAAGATAG
This sequence comes from Ligustrum vulgare, assembly GCA_963555705.1. Lineage (NCBI taxonomy): Eukaryota > Viridiplantae > Streptophyta > Magnoliopsida > Lamiales > Oleaceae > Ligustrum > Ligustrum vulgare. The sequence continues at coordinate 15,767,901 of OY743170.1, read as the reverse complement.
CAACATTGAACAGAATAGAGGATATTGACAAAATGGAAGGGGAGCAAGGCATAAGTATAGAGGAAAGAAATGAAAGAAGGAATCTAAAAAGAAATCTTCAGGAACTAATCATTAGAGAAGAAACATCATGGAATCAAAAAACAAAGATCAAAGGAGTAAAGGAATGGGACCATAACACTAAGATGTTTCACAGGATTGCGAGTGGTAGGAAGACAAATAATTTGATCAACAAACTGGAAAATAGGAATGGAGTGATGTTGCATACTGAGGAGGAAATTGAGAAAGAGATTATTGATTTCTTTCAAAATCTCTTTAAAAGAAATGGAGTGGCTAACTTTGGCTTTGAAGGAATTGAATGGGCAAGTATTGATTATTACAAGTCAAAGTTAGAGGAACCGTTCACAGAACAAGAGGTGAGAAAAGCTCTATTTGATTGCGATGGAGATAAAGCGCCGGGTTCAGATGGTTTTTCTATGGCGGCGCTACAAGAGAATTGGGATGTTATCAAAGAGGATTTGATGAAAGTGTTCTCAGAATTTTATGACGATGGAATTGTGAATGCAAGGGTGAATGAGACTATCATATGCCTAATTCCCAAAAAATTGAGTTCGGTTGCCATCAAGGATTTTAGGCCGATAAGTTTGGTGACTTCTCTATATAAAATAGTGGCAAAAGTGCTATCACTGAGACTTAAGGAAATTATGCCACAAACTATTGATGGAGCCCAATGCGCGTTTGTTAAAGGACGGCAAATTTTAGATTTGGTGCTAATTGCAAATGAAATTGTAGAGGAATATAGGATGAAAAAGAGAGAAGGAGTGGTGTTCAAGATTGATTTTGAAAAGGCGTATGATCATGTTAGTTGGGAATTTTTAGATTTCGTGCTTCAAAAGAAGGGATTCGGAGAAAGATGGAGAAAGTGGATTTGGGGCTGTTTGTCGTCGGCAAATTTCTCGGTGATGATTAATGGTAAGCCAAGGGGAAAATTTGGTGCATCTAGAGGATTAAGACAGGGAGATCCATTATCGCCGTTTCTATTCATCCTGGTAGGTGATGTGTTGAGTAGACTAGTAAACAAGGCGTGCGAAATGGAGAAACTGGAAGGTTTCAAGATTGGGAGAGACAATGCAAGGGTATCTCATCTACAGTTTGCAGATGATAGTATATTTTTCTTGGAAAATAAGGAAGATGGTCTCGATATCCTCATGGGCATTCTGGAGATATTCTCAAAATCAACAGGGCTAAAGATAAACATGGCAAAAAGTACGGTGGTAGGTATTAACATAAAGGAGGAACGAATTGAAGACATCGCCAACAAGTTGGGTTGTGTTAAAGGGGTTTGGCCATTATGTTACCTAGGCCTACCAATGGGAGGCAATCCAAGGGCTTTCTCGTTTTGGAACCCGGTGTTGGAGAAGGTGGCAAGAAGATTAGAAGGATGGCACAAGAGTTGTTTATCAAGAGGTGGAAGGCTGGTGCTACTGCAAGCGGTACTAGGTAGTATTCCCACATATTTTATGTCAATATTCCACATGCCTTTAAAAGTTGTGAAGGTGATTGAAAAAATGATGAGGGACTTTTTGTGGGAAGGAAGAGGTGAGGGTTCTAAGGATCACTTAGTCAGCTGGGAGGTAGTTGTGAAACCAAAAATGTATGGGGGTTTGGGAATTGGTAACCTTCACCACAAGAATTTGGCCCTGTTAGGGAAGTGGCTATGGCGATTTTCCATTGAATCGGATTCACTTTGGCATAACGTTATACGTAGTCGGTATGGTCTCCATTCAAACGGCTGGGATGCAAAAATTGAAGTTAATTCCACTTTTCGAGCACCGTGGAGATCTATCACAAGAGCTTGGAATATATTTGTGCAAAATACCAAATTGGTAGTAGGTAAGGGCGATAAGATCAGGTTTTGGATCGATAAGTGGCTGCGCCACGAAACACTCAAAGATTCCTTCCCCCGCCTATTCCGATTATCCAAAAATAAAGAATCCCTCATTTCTGATGTTGTCTCGTTTCAGCCTCTTTCCAACCCGACTTGGTCTTTACAATTTTACAGGAATTTTAATGATAGAGACTTTGATGCCTTTATCTCTCTCCTAAACCTTCTCGAGACCGCAAACCTAGACCAGGCCAGTTTGGACAAACGAATTTGGATAGGCCACCCATCGGGTAATTTCTCCTGCAAATCCTTTCTTAATATAATCCTCAAACCCCCGTACGAATTTTGCTTCCCGCAAATGAATTTCATTTGGAAGAGCGCGGTGCCATCAAAAATCAAAGTTTTTGCTTGGTTGGTTTCTTTAGGGAAGGTAAACACCTGTGACTTGTTACAATTGAAAAGGCCTGACTGGTGCTTATCACCGTCTTTTTGTATTATGTGCAGAAAGACGAATGAAAGTATTGATCACATCTAAATTCATTGTGAGTTTGTTAGAAAGATTTGGGATAAAATCCTGTATATGTTTGGCGAAGCAGGAGTTCTCCCACGAAAATGGGCTGATCTGATCCTTATTAAATGGCACTTTGGGGAGAAAGAAAAACAGAGAAAGGAGTTATGGAAGTTGATTGTCATGGGAACAGCATGGGCCATATGGATAGAGAGGAATCGGAGAATTTTTGATAACATTGAACGATCAATAGAAGATTTATGGGATAACATCATGTTTTTTACAGGATTATGGGCAAGGTCAGCAGGGAAATTCAGCGGTCTGGATAGTTTCTTATTGTGGTTAAATCCGACTAGCTATCTAGAAACCACACGTCTCTAATAATTGTGAACTTTTTTTGTTTATAGCCCTGATTTGGCTTTTTAGGTTTTATGGTGTGGATATCTTATCCATAGGCTCTTGTAATTGTTCATTTTCATTATGAATAAAATTTTCGTTTCCTATCAAAAAAAAAAAAAAAAGTTATATTTTTGAGGGGAGTTAGTCTTAGCTTCAATGGGTATGTTTTAATTTCTTATGGGTGAATTGTTGTTATTGATAAGAGTTTATAAATTGTTTTAAGTTTTCAAATTATTTTACATGGATGAATGTCGTTGATGTGGTATGTATTAAATATGCTCGACTAAATGCTATAAAATAAATTGACTAATTTTCTGCTAATGTGTTTAAATCGTATCGATATCAAGAAAATTCACACTAATCTTATTTGAAAAGCCCAATTGATAGCGAAAGAATAACTCCGCTCGAATTCCTTTTCATTGCAATTTAATTATATTCTCTCCAAATTCATTTTAGCAAAATTGAAATCATAGTTTAAAACTTGAATTTAGCAAATATTATTATACCAATAAAATCCCTAGGAAGAATGACCATGGATTATTGTTAGGCTATAACTTGGCCCCTTTATACTTGGAGGGTAGATTTAACATCGAGTCAAGTTTTTGGCGCCGTTGCCGGGGATTATTTTGGTGTTAATTGAATTTTGCTGAATTCTTTTTTATTCTATTATTTATTTATTTTCGTCTCTACTACTATTTTTTTGATATTGTTCTATGTTTATGTTCGTTTGGTTCCGAGATAATACTAAGCGATTAGTAAGATCGAAATCCACTAACCAGTTTTTACTTCTTGACAATCAGCAGGTAGTAATGGCAAATAATGCAGATCCAAATGAGGCGCCAGTCGTTCAAAGTCTTAGATATTACATTTTTCTAACGATGGCAAGCACTCTGTCATGCATAGTGATGCCTGCTAATGCAACGGTATTCAACTTCAAATCGGGAATGATTGATCATCTACCACGCTTCCATGGGATGCCATCAGAAAGTCCATATCACCACATCCAGGAATTTGAAGGGATTTGTTTTACTTTTCTTGAAAGAAATTGCACTGAGGAAGTCATTCGACTCAAGCTTTTCCCTTTTTCACTAAAGGATAAAGCTAAGTCGTGGCTTAACTCTTTGAAGCCTAGTTCAATTACAAATTGGGCAAATATGCGGAAAGAGTTCATTAAAAAGTTTTTTCCACCACAAAGAACCACCGCTATTCAAAGACAAATCATGAATTTTTCTCAAAAGAATAATGAAAATTTTTACACTAGTTGGGAAAGATTCAAAGATTTGTTGTTATCTTGTCCCCATCATGGTTATGAAAAATGGATGTTAACGAAATTTTTTTATGAAGGGCTCAGACCAGAAATGAGGCAATTTATGCAAACCATGAGTAATGGTGACTTCTTTGCAAAAGACCCAAATGAAGTTTTTACATTTTTTGATGATTTAGCTGAAAATGCCCAATCTTGGGATAACATTGATGATTTCCAAACCTTATTCTAACCCATATTCGAGTACTTATAATCCAGGTTGGAGAAATCATCCAAAATTCAGTTGGAGGAATGATCAAGGAGGAAGCAATAATGTTGGAAACAATGCTAGACCTTCACAACCAACACCTTATATGCCACCGCAGAAGAGAAGTCCGGAAGACCAAATCCAACAATTCATGCAAAGCCAAGCTGCCATTAACAATCAAAACTCTCAGGCCATTAATGACATCCGATCTCAGCTTACAAACCTGACTACTCAGGCAAGTGCATCAGAAAAAGGTAAGTTTCCAGCTCAACCAATGCCTAATCCTCAAACTCAATACAATGGGGGCGATGAGTCCAATCTAAGACATGTGAAAGCAGTAACTACCTTGAGAAGTGGTAAGCAAATTCAAGTTCCTGAACCTAAAGAGAACTTGGTGGGTAAGCAAGTTGAACCTCCTGTTGATGATATTGTGTTAAAATCTCTATCTGATGTTCAGGAACCACCTAAGCCAATAGTAGGTGCACCCCCTGCCCCTTTTCCTCAAATATTACAACCTGGTAATAAGACCAAAAATCAAACGGAAATTCATGAGATTTTTAAGAAAGTTAGGGTAAATATTCCTCTGTTAGATGCAATTCAACAAGTCCCTGCCTATGCTAAATTTCTTAAAGATTTGTGTACAGTGAAACGGAAGCTAGCTGTTAAGAACAAGGCCTTTTTAACTGAACAAGTGAGTTCTATCATACAGTGTCAAACCCCGCAAAAATTTAAAGATCATGGTTCTCCAACCATTGCTTGTATGATAGGAACCACTTGTATTAGTCATGCATTGCTAGATTTAGGTTCAAGTGTGAATCTTTTGCCCTTTAGTGTGTATACACAGCTTGGTCTAGGTGAACTTAAGTCTACCCCCATGATTTTACAATTAGCAGATAGATCTGTTAAGATGCCTAGAGGAATAATTGAGGATGTTTTGGTTCAATTCGATAAATTCTATTACCCAGTTGATTTTGTTGTTATTGATGTTCAAAGTACACCTAAAACTTCTCCTCAAATCCCTGTTATTCTTGGTAGACCATTCCTTGCAACTTCAAATGCTTTGATAAATTGTAGGAGTGGTATTTTAAAGTTGACTTTTGGAAATATGTCTTTGGAACTTAACATTTTCAATGCTTGTAGGAAACTAAAAGATTTTGATGAAGTGCAGGAAGTTAATATGCTGGAAGAGCTGCTAGTTGAGTTAGAAGATCCTAATGAGCAACTTGAGCAGAATCTCGAATTGGACAACATTCAAGACCCTTCAAAAGGTGTCACAACAGCAGTTGTAAGAGTTTGGCAGCCAAACATTGAGCCTCTAAATGTTAGCCAGACACCCATGCAAACATCAGCAGAGAAGATGCCAACTCTGGAGCTTAAACCTCTTCCATTGGAACTAAAGTATGCATTCTTGAGACCTAATGAATCATACCATGTGGTAATCTCTTCTACTCTTACTTGTGATCAGGAAAATATGTTGTTGAAAGTGTTGAATGATCATAGATCTGCAATAGGTTGGACTATAGCTGATATTAAGGGAATTAGTCCTTTAGTGTGCACTCATAGAATTTTTCTAGAAGAAAATGCTAATCCTTCAAGGGAATCTCAAAGAAGGCTAAACCCTAACATGAAAGAGGTTGTTAAAAATGAAGTTTTAAAATTACTTGATGTAGGTATTATTTATCTTATTGCAGACAGCAAGTGGGTAAGTCCTACTCAAGTAGTTCCTAAGAAAATTGGGGTTACCGTTGTTGAAATGAACAGGGGGAAATGATAACTAAAAGAGTACCCACTAGTTGGAGAATGTGCATAGATTATAGAAAATTGAATTCCTTGATCAGAAAAGACCACTTTCTTTTACCATTTTTAGATCAAGTGCTAGAAAGAGTTGCTGGACATTCATTCTATTGTTTCTTGGATGGTTTTTCAGGCTATCATCAAATTGAAATAGCATTAGAAGACCAAGTAAAAACTACTTTACTTGCCCTTTTAGGACTTTTGCTTTTAAAAGAATGCATTTTGGTCTTTGTAATACCCCAGCAACCTTTCAAAGATGCATGCTTAGCATATTCAGTGACATGATAGAAAAATTTTTGGAAGTATTTATGGATGATTTCTCTGTGTATGGTGATTCATTTGATCATTGCCTAACAAATTTGAAAGCTGTTTTATGCAGGTGTGAGGATAAGCAACTTCTCCTTAATTGGGAGAAATGTCATTTCATGGTAACAAGAGGAATTGTTTTAGGTCATATAATTTATGTTAAAGGCATGGAAGTAGATAAGGCAAAAGTGGATTCAATTTCTAGGTTACATATTTCTTCAACTGTAAAAGACGTTCGATCATTTTTAGGTCATGCAGGTTTTTATAGGAGGTTCATAAAAGATTTTAGTGTCATAGCAAAATCTTTGACTACACTTTTGATGCATGATACAAAATTTGTTTGGACTAATGAATGCACTGCAGCTTTTGAACATTTAAAAAATGCACTCATCACTGCACCCATAGTTAGATCACCTGATTGGTCTCTACCTTTTGAATTAATGTGTGATGCAAGTGATATAGCCGTAGGGGCAGTGCTTGGCCAGAGGAAAGGTAAGGAACCTTATGTAATTTACTATGCTAGCAGAACTTTGAATCAAGCTCAATTGAATTACACAACTACTGAAAAAGAGCTGCTAGCAATAGTTTTTGCTCTGGAAAAATTTCGAACTTATCTTTTTGGGACCCCTGTTACTATCTTTACTGATCACTCTGCTCTTAAATATTTGTTCACAAAGAAAGATGCTAAACCTAGACTCATTCGATGGATTTTGTTATTGCAGGAATTTGACATCACAATTAAGGATAAAAAAGGGGTGGAAAATGTTGTCGCTGATCATTTATCCAGATTAAATTCTGATAATTCAAAAGTTTCTTATCCTTTAAATGATTCTTTTCCCGATGAACAGTTATTTAGCTTGAATATTGTTCCATGGTTCGCTGACTTGGTTAATTATCTTGTTACAGGTCATATGCCCTCAAATTGGAGTGTCCAAGACAAAATGAGGATGAAAGCTATTGCAAGGAACTTCTTCTACGATGATCCATACTTATTCAAATATTGTGCTGATCAAATTATCCGAAGATGTGTTCCTGATGATGAGGTACAACATATTCTTACTTTCTGTCATTCTCATGCTTGCGGAGGCCATTTCTCTTCGCAGAAAACGTCTGCTAAGGTACTTCAATGTGGTTTTTATTGGCCTAGTTTATTTAAGGATGCTCATACATTTTGTAAAAATTGTGAAGCATGTCAGAAACTTGGTAGTCTCAGCCATAGGAATATGATGTCATTAGCTCCAATCCTTGTCCTTGAGATTTTTGATTATTGGGGATTAGATTTCATGGGTCCTTTTCCCCCTTCTTTTGGATATTTATATATATTGGTTGCTGTTGATTATGTGTCAAAATGGGTAGAGGCTATTCCATGTAGAACAGATGACCATAAAGTTGTGCTCAAATTTTTGAAAGAACATATTTTTTCTAGGTTTGCTATGCCTAAGGCCATAATTAGCGATGGAGGAACTCATTTTTGTAATAAACCTTTTGAAACCTTGTTAAAGAAATATGGCATTAGGCATAAAATTTCCACTCCCTATCACCCTCAAACTAATGGTCAAACTGAGCTAGCCAACCGGGAAATTAAGGGCATTTTGACAAAAACAGTGAATCCAAATAGAAAAGATTGAGCTATAAAATTAGATGATGCTTTATGGGCCTATAGAACTGCTTTTAAAACTGTTCTTGGAATGTCTCATAGAATTGTATTTGGTAAACCTTGCCATTTTCCGGTTGAAATTGAACATAAAGCTTATTGGGCAATTAAGACACTCAACTTTGATTTAGATCAAGCTGGCGAATTTAGGAAACTGAAATTGAATGAGTTAGATGAATTGCGTTTGGAAGCATATGAGAATGCAAAAATTTCAAAAGAGAAAATGAAAGTTTTTCACGATAAGAAAATTTTTAGAAAATCATTTTTTCCTTCTCAAAAAGTATTGCTATATGACTCTAAGCTTCATCTGTTTCCTGGTAAGTTGAGAACTAAATGGATTGGTCCCTACATTGTGCAAACTGTTCACCCTTATGGAGCAGTTGAAATCCTGGATCCAAAAACTGGTACTGTTTTTAAAGTTAATGGACAACGTCTGAAACCATTTTTGGATAATTTTTCTGCTGATGTGAATGAACTACCTCTGCTGGACCCTAATTTCAGCGGCTGATTTTCTTGGAACTAACTTTTATTATTATGTATATATTTTCTTTTCTTTTTGCAGATTTTATTCTTTTCTTCATTTTTTTAGTTTTTCATTCTTGAATAATTGCTCATGTGCATAGGCCTCTTCTCAGGTACACTCTTCTCCTTTAGCTTGATTTAATTTTGAGTCATGTCTATTAATCACTGTTCATTTTTCTTTCTTTGAGTCATTGAGGACAATGTCTAATTTTAGTTGGGGGAGAGTGACTCAAATGTACTTGTTTTGCATTAATTCTTCTGTCATAGTTGAGCATTAAGATTGAGTACATCTTGAGTCTTGAATTATATCTTTGTTATTCTGTAAAGACCTCCCTCCTAAAATTTTTTTTCATGCACGAATTTAAGCCTTGTGGTAAGATGGATAGTCAACACATACAATTAGAGACCACATTATCATCTTCTCTTCCCATCACAAATCCCTTCATAGCCACAAATCCCTTTCATTTATTTCACATTAAAGACCACATTACATCCAGACATTGCTTCCATAAATACATAACCTTGTTTCTACTTTCAAGTATAAGTGAGGATGATTATTTTTGCTCCATATTTGAGAAACAAACGTTCAGTGCATGAAAATAAAGAAAAGTGGAGTTAGAAAGTATTTGACAGTCATTGAGAGTAGAGGAGAATGTTGAAGAATTATTTGAGATGATTTCAAGTTCAAAAAAAAAAAAAAAAAAAAAAAAAAAAAAAAAAAAAAGAAGAAGAAGAAAAAAAAAAAAGAAGAAGAAAGAAAAGGGAGACATATTGAAGAGAAAGTAAAAGATGTGAAGAAGAAAGTAAGCTTGAAGTGTGATTAAAAGAAAAAATTATTATCCTTGCTTATATTTTGAAAGTCTTCGATTTCCACCAACTTCTTTTATTTCCTTATCCTATCGGAAAAAAAAATGCTACCATTGCGTCTTATACTTCAATTGGAATTTCTTGTTATACTATTATCACTGAAATATGCAAACATATTCTTCCATCACTCTTTATCAATTCACTTGATAACACCATCGTTACATTTACATTGATATTGACATTTTGATCTTAAGTTGCTTGTGGTAAGAACGGTTGAGTCCCAATGGTTGTGAGCTTTTCATGAGGTCAATATTTGCATTGCTGTCATCCACATATATATGGCCTTTATTGAATGCTTGAGTGATCAATTTTCAAACTCCATGAGTGACCCCCTAACCAGTTCAGAAACAAAATACACATACACATGAGTATATGGAGTTTATACTTGGCTTGAGTGAATACTCGACACTGTATGTGTTGGAGTTAGTGATTTGATGGATCGACTTAAAACACACACACACAAAAATTTGGGAACGTTTTTATGGATTAATTTGGGTATAATGCTTGCTCTCTTGATTTTGCGAAGTTGTTGTGCTCGACTATCTAAATTCATTCTTGACTTTACAATTGAAGTTTTTCATAGAGGTAGACATGTTTTTAATTCGCTTGAATTGCTAGAGACTAGCAAAAAGCTAGTTGGGGAGTGTGATTATTGTCCAATTTTACTTATTTTAAAGATGTAAATAAATGAAAAAAATACAATTTTGGGATATAAATTTTGTCATTTAGAGTAAAATCTATTAAAGATTCAATTTTATTTGTTAAACTCTAAATTGATTTTATTTTCTAATAATTTCATTTATTTAATTGCAGGTACATTTTGGACAATTTTATCTCAAAAAAAACCCCTAACTTGATTAACATGAAAAAGCCCAAAAATCAACTCTGCAGCCCACTCAAATAACTTCTCACGCATTCTCTTCTCGGTCTTTTGTCTCTACAGAAAAGCTTCAGCCGCAATCCATTCTCTCACGCCAACCTAACAGCCACCAACCTCCTCTCCCTCACGTAACTCAGCCGCCACCTCTTCCCTCGGCCTCCTCACTTCAGCCGCACCTTCTCTCCATCTCCTCTAACCCACTACCGAACAATCCACTCACAACTCTCAGATTCATCCATCCATGTAGAAACATTCTCTCACACGAACAAAAACTTACACACGGCAGCCGAGAAGAAAAATAGGGAGAAAGAAAAGACAGCCCTGGGGAGCGAAAAAACAGAGAGGAGTACGGCTACCAGCTAAAATAAATTGTGGCTGGTTTGGAGAGAGAAATATATTTGGCTGAGAGAAATTGAAGTGCAGCTGGAAACAAATTGGATATATATACTCAGCATCCTTTTGGAGAATTGGAGTTGAGGGGACAAGAATTGAGGATTTAAGGGTGTTGGTCGGCTGTTTCTTGGAGTCAAGGAGTAATTGGGCTAGGAATTAATTGGTGAAGGAGAGAAAAGTGTGCTGCTGGTGCTAAAAAGGAGGTGGTTGGCTGGTTATGTACCTATAATATACACAAAAACCGCCAGCCAACGCCTTCTCCACTTCAGTCCACCGTCCATCCCTTTCTCACCGTTCGGCAGCAACCTCTCGCCAGCAGCAACCTCACACAGCAGCTTAACCAGACCCCCCTCAGCTGCAGCCCTCAGTTTTGGGTGATTTTGTCCATTTTCTTATTGCTTTTACTTAGCCCATGTTCTGTTTGCTGTTTTGAGATCGTTTTCTGTTTTTATTTTCGAAAACGCTAAAAACGCGTTCTCTTTACCATTTTCGAAAACGCATTTTGGAAAACAAAAAAAAAAATTGTACACCAACGGAAAACGCCCGAAACATCGTTTTGGGCGTTTTGTGTGTATTTCGACAAAAAATGTCCAAAACGCGGAAAACGCGTTTTGGGATTTTTTTTTTTTTTTTTTAATAGAATTATCTTAACTTAGAACTAAGCTTAATATAAAGTTTTTATTTTTTTATTATTTTTTTAGAATTATCCTAGTTTGGAACTAAGCCTAAATAAAGATTAATTTTTTTTTTTTTTTGAGAATTATTCTAACTTAGAACTAAGCTTAAATAAAATTTTATTAAATTCAATATCAACATTACAAAAAAAAATTAAATGAGAATTCTTATTATTATATTTCAAAAAATGCACCAAACTGCATGGAATCGAAATGTACCAAACACGCAAAAATCTACCAAAAAAGAGCAAAATTTCACCAAGATGCCTAATCTAATACCAAAAGCGCGATATGTACCAAATTGTGAGAAGTTTCAAATTGTGCCCAAGAAATTTACCAAAATGCGCAAATAGCTCTAAAATTTACGAAAACAATGTCAATTGTACTGTGCTAACCAAGATGTGTGAAATGTTAAAAAATGCTTCAAAATGTACTAAAATACACTATATATACCAGAATTCACCAAAATATACAAAATGCATGATATCGACCAAAATGCGCAAATCGTACCAGTGTGCGAATGTACCAAAATACAAGAAAACAAACCAAGTTAAATGAAATTTATCAAAATGCACAAAAATCTACTAAAATTCTAGAAATGTACCACATGAGAATTGTAGCAGGCAAGACCTATGATTAATCCTAGAAATGTGCCTGAATCAAATGTGGACTGATTACTCCACAAGGTCAAGATGACTTTTAAATTTATTTTGTTTAATCAAACTCTGTATGAGTAATTAGAGTTACATGTATTATGGAAGTAATTTGGACTTGAATATTATGTTATTAATTTCTTATAATATTTTTTTGGAGTTGAACATTAATGACATTATTATTTGGTCCAAAAAAAAGTTAAACAATATAGATTGTTTAATATAATTCAGAAGCAAATTCATTGAAAATAGTATAAGTTGTATTCTGCAAAATTTCAAACAGAACGTGTTTTCCAGCTTTTCATTTTCAAAAACAGTTTTCAGAAATGACAAACAGAACACGTTTTCAGCAACATTGAAAATAAAAATAAAAACAGGAAATACAAAACATTTTCCAAAATGAAAATACAAAATAAAATACAAACAGAACGCCACCTTAGATTTTCTTTATTGTTCAATTGGTAGTTTCAATAAATTCAGATTATTGATATTAGTTTGTTTTTAGATATTTTTAGTTATTGAATTTTCATTTTCAAATTTGAATTTCGTTTTCTAGAATGGTATTTGTTTGGCTGAATTTTATTTCGTTTAATTTAATTATGTTCGGCTAAGTTATATTTTTGAGGGGAGTTAGTCTTAGCTTCAATGGGTATGTTTTAATTTCTTATGGGTGAATTGTTGTTATTGATAAGAGTTTATAAATTGTTTTAAGTTTTCAAATTATTTTACATGGATGAATGTCGTTGATGTGGTATGTATTAAATATGCACACAACATGCTCGACTAAATTTCATAAAATAAATTGACTAATTTTCTGCTAATGTGTTTAAATCTTATCGATATCAAGAAAATTCACACTAATCTTATTTGAAAAGCCCAATTGATAGCGAAAGAATAATTCCGCTCGAATTCCTTTTCATTGCAATTTAATTATATTCTCTCCAAATTCATTTTAGCAAAATTGAAATCATAGTTTAAAACTTGAATTTAGCAAATATTATTATACCAATAAAATCCATAGGAAGAATGACCCTGAATTATTGCTAGGTTATAACTTGACCCCTTTATACTTGGAGGGTAGATTTAACATCGAGTCAGCCAGGTAGTGGGGAGTTGTTTGGTGATGTGCGTGACCGGAATGGGCATTGTCGGAGCCCGAAAAAGTGGAAATAGGGTACATATTGTCTTGAAATTGGGGGCAAAATCTATGGTGTATGGTTGGGATTTTTGAAAGTTTGGATGGGTAGATAGTTAGAGGGATGATTACCGAGGGTGGGGGAATGGATTTTTCGATGGTAAAGGCGATGGTTCAGGCGGCAAAGAGGGTGGCGGCTCTATGGAAGCGGGAATCGCTAATATCGCCATAGAGGGGAGAGAGAATTCTGTTGGGCTGATTTGGGACGTGAATGAGGGAAGGAGAGTTTTGAGGGAATTAGAATTAGGTTTAGGAAAGTTAATTTAATTTAATAAATAATATTATGTTTATATTACCACCCGATATATGAAATTATTCAAGTTTCATCTTATATTTGAATTTGATTACTTAAAAACAAGGTAGACTATAATTTCCATTATAGTTTATGATGCCTACTAAGGGTACCATAAACCTTTTGTATCAAAATAATTAAGAACTTTAAAACATTGTTATTTTGAAGGGAGTGGCACGACCTTAGAAATTCGAAATATTTATATTTTTGGGTTGTTTGAAAAAAAAAATTATATAAAAAATTTAGCAAATTTTAATAAAAGTTGATATAATATGTGATAGAAAATTGATAGAATTTGTGGATTTCATAACTCACACACACATTTTATTAGTAATGTGATAACAAACAATATTAACATCTCTTTCTAATGATCGAATATATTCATTTTTGCTACGTTTAAAATTTATTGTAATTAAAATATGATTTCTTGAAAGAATAAAAAACCTATGTTCAATTTCCTATAAGGGCAAACAACGTAAATACAACATGTCCTCTTTTGACTATTGATTTGGAAACTTCTAAGTTTCATTCTAGAAACAATTTTTTTTTTTTAAATAATAATAATATCAGCATGTTCAGCTTCCAATTTATAAATAGAATTTTTATTATTTTAGAGGTAAAATATGTGGTTGAAAAGTTATTTTAAAAAATGTGTATTATTAAAAAATAATTTGAAAATCTGTCTTGTTTATAAATTGAAATTATTATTAAAAAATAATTTGAAAATCTGTCTTGTTTATAAATTGAAATACACTGTTTGGATGAAAAAAAATTCAGTTTATAAATTGTCCGCACAAAAATAGAATTGATCTGACCAATTAGCAAGTTAAATTGAATTGATGGAATTGATAATAAGAATTCAGCAGGCTGACATTCGATGTGGACAACTCATGCACAATATGTAATTTAATCAACGTTTCCATTTACAATTTGTAGTTTGCTTCCCCCCCCCCCCCCCCCCCCCTCCAAGCAGCCAGCATCATTTTGCTTAAATTCTCTGCAAAAGCTTGCAGGGTGCTCTACAGGATTGGGTGCCAAAAAAATAAAAAAATTGTATTACCAAGCACGGTTAAACAACATAACAAGTATAATACTTTGTTAGTTTCTTATAAATTGTTAATGCAAAAAACGTGCACGTGGTTATAATAATGTTTTGAATGGCAAAATTTGGGTTTGGACCATTGTGTTCGCACGTGGGGGCATGTGTTAGCAGCAAATGGGTGTATTTTATACTTACAATGAGTTAGCTAGCCGTTATGGCAAGTTCTTGACCTGAAATTTAGTTTGTGGGTTAATTTCACAAATTATCATTGAAGTTTGTTTAATATTTCAAATATATCATTAAATTTTCAAAATTATGCTCAAGTTTTGTTCGCTTTCACGTCATGCCACTGTCGTTTAATTCCGTCAAAAAATTAGTTGAGGTGTCAGTTAAATATATGAGCTGGCGCATAATGAGACACCTACACCCATGTGGAAGTTGCTGCTATTGACACAATTATAAGAAAATAAAATCGCCTAAAATTGATTGGGGATTTTGTTTTCGCCCGATGATATTAAGGTTATGGTTGAGACAATTACGTAAGGTGAATATGGTAAAGGGAACTGGTTCCCGATTCTCACTTGTGCTTGTGATGAGGAAAGATAAGAAGATTTTGCCAATTGAAGAAGTAGTGGATTTTGTAGGGTGTGATGTTTAGGAATTGGGTCGGATGATTTCCTTGATTTGAAGTTGCCAGAGTTCGATATTGTGAATTCACTCGAAAACTTTTTAGGAAATATCCTATGTTTAATAGGATTTCGGAGGATGTGGTTCGGAGGATGTTGAAGCAAGGGCTGTTTTTTTATGCAATGCTTGATCAATTGGTTCTTGACCACATGAAGGAGGCCGATGGTTGTTGTGGCTGCAATCTTGGTTTTTGTTGGGGAATTGAATCAATTATATGTGGAGATTGACGTTATTACGGAAGAGTTGCTTGTATCAGTTGTTACGAAGTCGATGAGCCAATTCGGTCAGAAGGGGAAGTGCCTTTGTGCTTCTTAGAATTGAGCTGATGGCAATGGTTGATGGCTGGAGTTCTATAGTCATACAATAGAGAATTGCAAGGGACGGTATTTTGAGGCAAATCAACAGTCACCTTTGAGAACCAAATATCCAGATAAAGGAAGAGGAGAAAGAAAAGGGTTGGATTTACGTGATTTTTGTTTTTTTTATTTTAAAGGTAATGCTTTATTGGCTTCGATAAGGAGCAGTGTTGTTAAGAACAATTTTAGGGAGATATTTTTAATTGACATTCTTAAGTGACATTGTAGTATGACGTAATTGTATTGGGTGGTGTAAATAACTATCACACCACTTACTTTTTCATCACTCAATATATGTGCGTCATGTCACAATGTCACCTTAAAATTACTCTTGTTGTGAAAGCTCTAAACTGCATTTTGTGGCTCTTCAGAGTATGATGACATCTCTCTCCGAGACAGTCTCCATGTAGAACTTCTACAAGCAGATCTAAATAGAGGAGTTTTATTAAAGCTCAAAAACTACATCGTGTCGCATAAAAAAATATGCTGACATATGTGGTTCCATCTTCCTCCTCCAATCGTCCATTATATACCCACTGACCTAGCCCATAATCGTCCATTAATATCGTCTCAGAAAATCGCAACTGTAGTAGTCTTCTCCAACGCCAAATATGATTCCATCTTCCTCCTCCAGTCAGCAGCCAGTGGCAAGATTACAAAAATCAGTGCACCATTCTGTTATGAAAATGTTGTTCAAATATATAAATAAAGTTGAAAAAGTGCGAGAACCGTTCCAAAATATAAGGAACCGGTCCAAAAAGTGCAAAAATCGGACCAAATACAACTGGACGGACCTAAAGGTCCGGCCAGAATGAAGAACCACGCGATCGCGTGGTTGATGGTCCGGCGATCGCGTGGTTGAGTGATATTGGTCACTGGTCATTTTTTTGAGGCATCACGCGATCGCGAGTGCCTCCTATCTCGCGATCGCGTGGCCTTAAAATTCGACCGTTGGGAATTTTTTCAGAATTTCTCAAGCACCTTTTCAACCAATTTTGGCACTCTTTCGTGAAGAGTTGCATGAACAACGAATAGGGATGATAGAATTCTATAAATAGGTATAGAATTCATGGTTTGAACTACCTTTTGATCAATATACTTACAATATTGAATATCATCCAAAATCTTGAAACTTAGAATCTTCAAAATTTGTTCTTCTTGTTCCTATTCTCCAAGTTTATCAATTGTGCTATTTGATACTTGGTTTGATGCTTGAAATCCGCTAAAGCAATTTGCTTGAAGGCCCTTTAGCATTCTCATTCCGAGAGGGCGCAAATTTCGCTTTTAGGACAGCATTCTTTGCGATTCAAGTCATTTTGCATTTCTGAATTCTTCTTGATTCTTTGTTTAAGTTTTGTGTCAACTTCACATATTTCATAAGAGAAAGGAATTTTCTCAACAATCTAAAAGCGAAATTTTCTGCGATGGCAACCGAAGAAGACACAACCATGGCTACAATCAAGTTGATGAATCAAGATTTGGTTCGCTTGGATCGTTTTGATGGCACCAACTTCACAAGGTGGCAAGACAAAATCAAGTTTCTACTAACGGCGCTGAAAATCTTCTATATCCTTTATCCCAATTTGGAAGACTTGCCCGAACCTTCCGATAAAGATACCGAACAAGCAAGGATTGATCGTAAGAAGCGAGAAGAAGACGAACTTATTTGTCGTGGCCATATCTTGAATGCACTTTCGGATCGTCTCTATGACTTATACACCAACACTAAATCTGCAAAAGAGATTTGGAATGCACTTGAAAACAAGTACAAGGCTGAAGAAGAAGGAACTACAAAATTCCTTATAACAAGGTACTTTGATTTTAAATTTTTGGAAAATGTTCCCCTATTACCCCAAGTTCATGAATTGCAAGTGATTGTCAATAAATTAAAAGCGGTGAAGATAGAACTTCCGGAATCATTTCAAGTAGGAGTAATTATTGCTAAATTGCCTTCTACTTGGAGAGGATATAGGAAGAAAATCCTTCACAACTCCGAAGACTTTTCAATGGAGAAGATTCAAAAACATCTCCGAATTGAGGAAGAGTCGAGGGCAAGAGATGGGATTGAACATTCTCATGTTGGTACTTCTAAAGCCAATGCCTTGGAGAACAAAAAAGTGACCAAAGTAAACAAAAGAAAGTTTACTAGCAACAACAACAACAAATTCAAAAAGAAGCCCAAGGGAGAATGCTTTGTATGTGGAAAATTCGGCCACTTTGCGAAAGATTTCCGACATAAAAAACAAAGCAATTTTGGAGGCAAGGTTAATTCCATTGACAAGAATGAAATTATTGTTACTATAAACGAAGTAAATTCTGTCAAAGGAAAAATTCCGGGATGGTGGTATGATACATGCGCCACCGTTCATGTTTGCTATGACAAATCCCTATATAAGACCTATCAAGAGATTGATGATGGTCAACAAATTCAAATGGGAAATGAACATTGTTCGAAAGTCATAGGCAAAGGGAATGTTGATCTTCAATTCACATCCGGAAAGGTTGTAACCCTTACAAATGTCTTACATGTGCCGGATATGAATAGAAACCTTGTAAGTGGTGATTTGTTGGGAAAACCGGGCGTGAAATGTATTTTTGAGTCGGGAAAACTTGTATTGTCCCGAAATGGTTTCTTTGTTGGTAAAGGCTATTCCACTAATGGAATGGTCAAATTGTGTACTATTGACAATGCAATGAATAAAATAAATTCTTCTTACTTTGTGTGTTCCTTAAATTTATGGCATGATAGATTAGGACATGTTGGATATTCTACTTTGCATAGAATGATTAAAAATGGCATGCTATCTTGTGATTTTACAAAGAATGAAAAATGTGAAATTTGCACTAAGTCCAAGATGATTAGAAAACCTTTTCAAAGTGTAGAAAGATCATCTTATATTCTTGACTTAGTTCATACCGATATTTGTGAACTTAATGGCATGTTAACAAGGGGTGGTAATAAATATTTTATTACTTTCATTGATGATTATTCTAGATTTTGTTATGTTTATCTAATGAAACATAAAAATGAGGCCTTTCATATGTTTAAAGCATATAAAAATGAAGTAGAAAATCAAAAGGATAAAAGGATTAAAATTCTTAGAAGTGATAGAGGCGGTGAATACTTTTCTAAAGAATTTGATATCTTTTGTGAAGAACATGGTATTTTACACCAATGTAGTGCACCTAGAACACCGGAACAAAATGGCTTGGCGGAAAGAGAAAATAGAACCTTAGTTGAGATGATAAATGCTATGCTAACAAGGTTTAAATTGCCTAATAACTTATGGGGTGAGGCTTTACTTACCGCGTGTCATATAAATAATAGAATTCCTTCTAAGAAACTTAAAGTTTCACCTTACGAATTGTGGAAAGGTCGGAAGCCTAACATTAAATATTTTAAAGTGTGGGGGTGTTTGGCTTATTATAAAAACACCAATCCTAGTAGAACAAAACTAGAACCAAGAGGGATCAAGAGTGCCTTTGTTGGATATGCTATAAATAGTAAAGCATATAGGCTACTTGATCTAATATCCAATATGATTATAGAATCACGAGATGTGGAATTTTTTGAGAATTCATTAAGCGTTGATGATATTCCTCAAAATTCAATAGAAATTCAAAATGAATTTTCGGCTTCTAAATCACTAGAAACATCTACTCAAGATGTAATTGAGACTAGTAAACCACGAAGAAACAAGCGATCTCGTAAAGAGAAGGGATTAGGACACGATGAGATTGATTCTCAAAGAATTTCCTTTTACTTGGTTGAAGCAAGTAAGGAAGATATAGTAAGAACAATTCCATATGTTCTTCAAATTGATAGTGATCCTAAAACCTATAAAGAAGCAATGACTTCTAGAGATAGCACATTTTGGAAAGATGCTATCAATGATGAAATGGATTCTATAACATCCAACAATACTTGGAAGATTGTTGATTTACCGGCTGGATCAAAAGCCATTGGTTGCAAGTGGGTATTTCGAAGGAAATACAATACCGATGGTTCGATCCAAACCTATAAAGCAAGATTAGTTGCTAAAGATTTTCGACAAAAGGAAGGAATTGATTATTTTGACACTTATGCACTGGTGGCTAGGATCACTACTATTAGAATACTATTTGCACTATCTTCTATATTTGATTTGCATGTGCATCAAATGGATGTGAAGACTGCATTTTTAAATGGAGAACTAGATGAAGAAGTTTACATGGAACAACCGGAAGGTTTTGTTCTTCCGGGTAATGAAAATAAAGTATGTAAACTTATTAAATCGCTATATGGTTTAAAACAAGCTCCTAAAAAATGGCATGAGAAATTTGATAAATGCAATTATGTCTTTTGGTTTTTCACACAATGTGGTAGATAAATGCTTATATATCAAAAGTTGTGATAAACTTGTTATATTTGTGTGTTTGTATGTGGATGACATGTTGATTATAAGTAATCACATGAATGGCATAAAAGAAACGAAGAGGTTTCTATCATCAACATTCAATATGAAAGATCTTGGTCAAGTGGATACCATATTGGGTATAAAAGTGATCAAGAATGAATTGGGGTATGCATTAACCCAATCACATTATATTGAGAATGTGATTGAAAAGTTCAAACATTTGAACATTAAAGAGGCAAATACTCCATTTGATTCAAGTATTAAACTTGTAAAGAATGTTGAAAGGGCTATTGGACAACTCGAATATGCGAGTGCAATTGGGAGTCTAATGTATGCAACTCAATGCACAAGACCGGATATTGCATTTGACGTGAGTAAACTTAGTAGATTTACTAGCAATCCAAGTGTTGAGCATTGGAAAGCAATTGGAAGAGTTCTTGGTTATCTAAAGAGAACCAAAAACCTTGGACTTCAATATTCCAAGTTTCCAGCAATACTAGAAGGATATACCGATGCAAGTTGGATATTAAACGCTGGAGAAAATAAATCAACCTCGGGATGGTTGTTTACACTTGGAGGTGGTGCTGTTTCTTGGAGATCAAAGAAACAAACAATTATAACACATTCCACTATGGAATCCGAGTTTGTTGCATTAGCCGAAACTGGAAAGGAAGCGGAGTGGCTTAAGGATCTTCTTTATGAAGTTCCATTGGATACGAAGAAGGAATCTTAAATATCTATACTATGCGATAGTCAAGCTACTCTAGCAAAGGCTTATAATGAAGTCTACAACAGAAAGTCAAGACATATGAGTCTTAGACATGATTATATAAGAAAATTAATAAATGATGGAGTAATATCACTTACCTATGTGAGGTCAAGTGAAAATTTGGCTGATCCATTCACAAAACCACTTACCAAAGAGTTGGTAAGACAAACATCGAGTAGGATGGGGCTAAAAATCCTATTATAAATTCACCAATGACGGCAACCCTACCTGTCATTACGAAATGAGTAATTCACGGGTTCAAAGGGTAACAACAAGTCATTCGATAAGTGAATTGTTGCAGCACTTGAAAATTATTTTAAGGCCCTATCCTAAGGATACAAGTGCTGGGGTAACTGTTTGAAGGGTTGAACAAATCTTAAAGAAATTCAGTACTTAGTACAAGTGTCTTTAAAAGTTACCAAGACACTGTAAGAATTTCTCCTATATGAACTTAGAAGTGGTGCCGCTTCAAGGAAAGTTTTGGAGTTACTTTCTGAAAAGTTCATGAACTCGGATGGACACAAGGCCATTAACGCGTCAAAGTAAATTGTGTGGAACGTATTGAGCAAGAATGTTCACGTGTACGATATTGCCGGTAATGTCATAAGGGATAACTGGTTCAAAGCCAAGGCTACCTGGGATCTCGATATTACTTTGCAATATTAGCACTAATATAAGGTTAAAATCGAAAGATACCTTATTTTATGCGTGGCATCGTTTATGATTCTAAGTTGTGTTCATATATTTGAACAAGTGGGGGATTGTTATGAAAATGTTGTTCAAATATATAAATAAAGTTGAAAAAGTGCGAGAACCGGTCCAAAATATAAGGAACCGGTCCAAAAAGTGCAAAAATCGGACCAAATACAACTGGACGGACCTAAAGGTCTGGCCAGAATGAAGAACCACGCGATCGCGTGGTTGATGGTCCGTCGATCGCGTGGTTGAGTGATATTGGTCTCTGGTCATTTTTTTGAGGCATCACGCGATCGCGAGTGCCTCCTATCTCGCGATCGCGTGGCCTTAAAATTCGACCGTTGGGAATTTTTTCAGAATTTCTCAAGCACCTTTTCAACCAATTTTGGCACTCTTTCGTGAAGAGTTGCATGAACAACGAATAGGGATGATAGAATTCTATAAATAGGTATAGAATTCATGGTTTGAACTACCTTTTGATCAATATACTTACAATATTGAATATCATCCAAAATCTTGAAACTTAGAATCTTCAAAATTTGTTCTTCTTGTTCCTATTCTCCAAGTTTATCAATTGTGCTATTTGATACTTGGTTTGAGGCTTGAAATCCGCTAAAGCAATTTTCTTGAAGGCCCTTTAGCATTCTCATTCCGAGAGGGCGCAAATTTCGCTTTTAGGACAGCATTCTTTGCGATTCAAGTCATTTTGCATTTCTGAATTCTTCTTGATTCTTTGTTTAAGTTTTGTGTCAACTTCACATATTTCATAAGAGAAAGGAATTTTCTCAACACATTCTTCGACTCTACAAATAGATTATTGATATTCATTTAGATGATGTGGCAAGTTTATGTTGGAGATTATGCCAAATAAGCAAATTGTTAGTGACATGAAAAATTTTTAAAGTTGCTAATTATCTAAAAATGTTTTTATACTATTAAATTAAAAAGGAAAATGAAAATCAATGAAAATATACAAACACAAACACCAGAAATCAAACAGCCCAGCTTTATCTTCACTAAATTAAACCCATCACCGACGACAAATTGGGAGACAAAGTTGTTCCATTAAAAAAAAAATTGAGGCAAAGCTTGAAATTCCGGCAAACAATTGAAAATTAACACCTCGAAGTATACCAACTACCACCCAATCAAGAATCAAGAGCCCCAAACACCAAATTGTCTAAATGAAAACACAAGTCGCTCCCAAGCCCTGAAGCTTAGACGTTATTGCCTCTAAAATTTTAATAATTTTTCATGTTTCTGGGTCTTCATTTCAACATTTTTTTCTTTCCATCTAAATTAATTAATTGACATTTTTATTTCTCTTCTAAACCATAATGAATTAACCGCTCGAAGAGAGATATTGCACTTGGAGGATGCGATTGCAGTTTCGATGGAGGGGAGCACTCGTTGCAATTTTCGGTTGGTGGCGATTTAGAGGTCTATTCACGGGCAATTTCTTGTTTCCAGCCTTCAATTACAAATCACCGGCGACGAGATTGAGCGGGTGTTTCAATTTGTGATGAAATTATTTCAATGACAAATCATGTTCGTAAGATGGGGTTCATTTTGGGGAAAATTAAGAAGGTTGTTTAATCTGTAATTCTGTATTGTGTTTGTGTTTGTGTTTGTGTTTGCATAATTTTTCATTTCCTTTTTTTTTTTTTTTTGATAAAAACGTTTTTATGTAATTAGCAACTTTCAAAAAACTCCATGTCACTACGAATTTGCTTATTTCACGTAAATATCCAATACAAACTTGCCACGTCATCATTTCAATCTACAGTTTTAATAGAAGTTAGTTTAGTTATGGATGAGGTTGCTATTTCGAAAGTTCAGTGATAAATGGGGTTGTTTTTGAAGTTCAGTGACCTGGTGAAACCTTAGGCAAAGTTCAGTGGTTGTAGTAATTAACCCTCCCAATTATTGGAGGAACATGGAATCAGATTTTTATTTTTTTTAATTATTTTTATTTTGACATGGGTTAATTTTGGGCCCATTAAACGCCAGCTCATACATTTAACTGACATCTCAGCTAATTTTTGACGGAATTAAATGGCACTGGCATAACGTGAAAGTGAACAAAACTTTGTCGCTTTACTTTGAAACTTTAGTTGTATATTTGAAACTTTAGAAAACATGAATGGTAATTTGTGGAATTAACCATTAGTTTATCTAAACAGAATTCCATGTCAGGTCGGGCTAACAATTAATTCAAATTGTTAAGTGATAAGATAAAATATTTGTTAGAGTTCCCTTCTCCTGCCAGTGACGGACCCGTCACAGGCAGGATGTGTTCTGGGCCCACACACATCCTGCCTGTGACGGGCAGGAGAAACATTGTGATATTTGTTAATAGATATTGTAGAAAAAAATTGTTAGATTAAACATATTTATAGATAAAAATGAAGATAAATTATAATATATATATATATATATTTTTAATTAAAATCGAGAACTTCATTAAATTAAATTGTCATTAATGGTTGACAAAAAAAGGAGAGGAATGGAATCCTTATGTCTTCTTCATTATATATATATATATATATATATATATATATATATATATATATATATATATATATATTTTATTATCTCTCAAAATAAAACCACGTGAGAGGTGGACATGATTTGATTTGATTCTTGTTCTAAGAGAATTGAACAAAACCGTGAATCAATGATTTTTATTTATTTTTTTATGATGGAACCAATTAATATTTATTTTAGATAAGGAACCAAGTTGGAATCAAAGCGTTCGATTCTAGTTCCATTATCTAATTTTTCGACTGATAAAAGTAAATTAAAATCTATTATCATATTCATAAGTAAGCAATACGTTAAATAAAAAAATGAAAACCAGTGCCGATGAGGGTGGTTAAGGTGCGTAACGAATATTGTGGTGTATGAGTGTGAGCAGAATGAGTGTGAATGTGTCTAAAATAGAAAAAAAAAAATGAATTGGAATTTAAATCTATGACTTGGACAATTTGACTGATTTGTGATAATGTAAAATGTAATGCTAAATGACCATTTCGCTCTTTCATATTTGTAATTTCAAAGCTTATTTCTTTTGTGAGACCGTAGCAGTAGTGGTGGTAGTAGTGGTGGTGGTTGTAGTGGTGGTGGTGGTGGCGGTAGTGGTGGTGGTGGTCGTGGTAGTGGTGGTGGAATAGCTAGGATGATGAGGGGGAGATATTAAAGAGGAAAAAAAGAGAACTTTATAATAAGGAAACTAAGCTTCCATAATTTCCTCCATATGGCAATGGGTTGGTGCAGGGTAGGGGTTGGCCCTTTCTTGCATTTAAGAATTCAGTGTTGGGCATACATGCCCGACCAATCATATAGATCGAGCATGTTGCCCGACCTCAACAGTTTATCCCCTTCACATATCCATCGGTCGGCAAACATGTCCAGACATATTCCAATATTAAGGTCGGGTATTGCCCGACAACATTCTTATCTTGCAATATCATGGGTTTGATGGTCGACCAATCTTGGTCTCATTTCATAAAAGGCCCATACAAGTAGGCATCGAGTCATCTTTTATTGGGAAAAGTACATAACTATACAACTAAAACTTCACTTTTTAAACATAACAAACTTAAATTTATTTTTTTTGTAAAAATCAGGTGTTAATATGTTAATTAATTAATACAATATTATAATAATTATAATGAGTTACCTAACAAAGGCATAATATTAAATCTTAATCTATATAATATATAAAAGTAGCTGAGTCAACCCCAGTCAATTTCACTGTTTCCCTCCAAAACTCTTGTACTATGTGCATATTTTATTTATTTATTTTTTTTTTTCAATTTTTGGGGATTTCAATATTTATCATATTCACACTACTCATATCTCTCATCCAATAATCAACTTCAAAACCCACTTCAAAAATAATTGGGCAGTCAATATTTATTTATTATTTTTAAAATCGCTGACATCTACTTACATTCTTAATATTTATTATGTTTATATGGCTTCTATTTCCCGCCGCTTAATTACACTGGAAAGCCAGTTTTTTTTTTCTTTCCTTTTTTGCTTTTTCAGAATTTGTTTCATTTTTTTTTCCGTTTTCCAAAATCCGTTTATTCATTTTTGTTTTCTATATCCTTTTTTTTTTCATTTTCCGATATACATCCTATTTTATTTCTGTTATATATAATTATTATGAAGATATATACAATAATAAAAGATTCAATTAAATGGTTATTTCTTTGAAAAAATGTGTACTGTTGAACATGACCACTCCACTCCACATTCTATTTATCACGTTTTATGATTCAGAATTTCTGGTGCGGTGGTAATGTTTATTAGTTATTAATATTACAAACCAGTTGAAAATAAAAAATTGTAAATTATTTTTTGAAAAAGTAAAAATGATTGGCACTACTATTTTCTTCAAGACCTGTGATATTTTGAGTCATTGAACATAGATTTGGGTTTCTGACAAAAAAGAAAAAATATTAAATCAATAATATTGTAGAGAAAGCTTCGAAAATAATATAGAATGCAAAATTATTTTGGACTAATAAGAGGATTTGTTAATAGTCTATTTATATTATGTTCTAGATTTCTCTGTTGGCGTTGCAATGTGTTAGCTAATGTTGGGCTATTTAGAATAACTTTGGGTTGGATAGATATGTTAATGGTTTTTGCCGTTGAGTGAAGAAAAACATATTATTCATGAGTCAGTATATATATTTGATGAAATTGTATATCACATTGTATAAAAAATAATAAAAACAAGAAACTAGAATTTTTTTTTTTTTTTTTAAGAACGAGAAGTTGTTTTTTATTTTTTATGATATAAGAACGATAATTTGTTTGGTTTTACTTATTTATATTTGACTTTTTTGTGTCAAAATCTCTCTTTTCATAAAAAAAAAATGTGTTCTTCTAACGTTTTCAATCTTACAAATAAATATTTGTATTCAGTTATACAAATTCAAAGTAAAATTTTTAGTTAAAAATTATGTCAAAATTTTATTACTAGATAATACTCTTTAAATCCTACAAAGATAGTCTACTATTTCTTTTTTGTCCGTCTAAAAAAGATAGTCAAATTTATTTTTTAAGAGTGAAATTAATATTTTATATTCTTTTTTGTCCTTAATCTGTGTGAAAATGATTAGAGGACTATCTTTATGGGACGGAGAGAGTACAAAATTATAAATCACATCATACGTATAGTTCTTTTTATAAATAATCTTATTTTTAGTTATTTAGTACATCTAAAAATTGGGGCTCTTTTTTATAACGTATAATTAAATTATTAAATATTTTTATAGATAATTACATTTAATACGTAATTAATTTCTTATAATAATTGTGATATTTTATTGGTCTTAATTTTATGGATAAATATTTGGTTTATTCATACAGATCCAATGTCAAATTCTCAATTAAAATTATATTTAAAATTTAACACATTCATATTTTTATAAATAACGTTGTATTGAAATTTTTATAATTAAATCCTATTTTTAAGTTATTTATTACATATATATATATATATTAAAGTTCTTTCCTATATTGCATTATTTATCAAAATTATTTCAATGAAAATTATATTTAATTCTTAATTAATTTTTAATTCCAAAAAGTCTCATATCACATTTTTTTAACATTAACTGTTAACAAATTTATCCATATTATTTGAAATGATATAGTTATTAATGATTTTTGTCCTAACTGTTAATTTTAAAATTTCAAAAAGTAACTAACCATACCAAGATATTCTTTGCTATATTTTAATTCAAATTTTATGATATTTTTTCACAATAATATATAAATTGTCTCTCAATTTACTTAACTAAAAATTGAGATGATCAATACTAAATTATAATTTCAATCAGAAAATAATTATATTGTATAAATATTGAAAACATAAAATATCATAAATATGATGTAATATCTTTGTCAACCTCACAATTTATTATTATTATTATACATGTTGTTTTTCATTATCAATGGTCAAAATATTGAATTTTATCTTTTATATGCATGATCTCTATTATTAACTTTTTCATCTATTGTTTGAATGTTCAGAGTACATGAATACTGTAGATCCTACATTTAAGTGTTCATTTTGCAAGGTGAATTTTTGGTTCGAGGAGATAGTGAATAATCGTTACAAAACTTGACGATCATATTCTATAAGGTCAAATTATATCGATAGTAATGCATGACACAAGTTCTTTATTTTAAGGATATCGTTGTGCCATTCGAATTTTAGGATACTTATTAGATTAAAAAAAAAAAAAAATTTCATTGATGGTGTCATATGCCATGACTATCAATAAGAGTCAGGCACAATCATTTTCGCATGTATGACTTCTCACTAAAATGTTGATATTTATACATGAAACTAATAAATGATGAACTTATATCTTATTTGTGAATGTTATTTATTTTGTTTAAGGATTTATTTAATTTCGAATAGGATTATTTTTATTTAGACGTTTTTTCCGTGCATCGCACGGGATGATTCACTAGTCTATATTATATATTAAAGCAGAACAGCCGTCAAAAATTTTCCCGCCCATTTTCAGTTTCTATTTTTGGAATTTTTTTTTTTTTTTTCAATTGAATTTCCGGAATTGGAAAATGAGTTGTTGACAATTAATGAGACATTTAATGTGGGAAAGTGTGTAATGCATTGTAAATAGGCACTTGACTACATGTATTGAATGCTAATAGTTTGTATATATATATATATATATTATTTTAGGGAACTATATTCATACAACACATTTTTTTAAATTTACACCATATTTTAATTGCGAGATAGATCTTCGGTGTTTGTTTAGTTTGCTTTTATATCCTTAACTTTTTTTAATCGCATTGTTATTTATAACATTCAATTAATTAATAAATTTTATTTCTAATCGCAATTTCTATTCAAATATTCTGCTAATTTGCATTGAAAGGATGTGCAAATTTTTTTTTTAACTTTTGTATTAATTATTTAATTTGATTATTTAAAAATATGAGAGATAAATAAGTGTTTTTTTTTCAATTGAATTTCCGGAATTGGGAAATGAGTTGTTGACAATTAATGAGACATTTAATGTGGGAAAGTGTGTAATGCATTGTAAATAGGCACTTGATTACATGTATTGAATGCTAATAGGTTGTCTATATATATATATATATATATATATATATATATATATATATATAATATTTTAGGGAACTATATTCATACAACACATTTTTTAAAATTTAAACCATAGTTTAATTGCAAGATAGAACTTCGGTATTTGTTTAGTTTTGCTTTTATATCCTTAACTTTTTTTAATCGCATTGTTATTTATAACATTCAATTAATTAATAAATTTTATTTCTAATCGCAATTTCTATTCAAATATTCTGCTAATTTGCATTGAAAGGATGTGCAAATATTTTTTTTACTTTTGTATTAAATATTTATTTTGATTATTTAAAAATATGAGAAATAAATAAGTGTTTTTCGCCAACAAAACAAATATATTGAACAAAAATCGTCTCAAAAGACAAGATGTAGAAATTAATAAAGAGTTGATGATAAAAAAATTATAAAAATTTTTAATATAACTATTATAATTTGAAGTAGTTTTATTGTTTGTAAAATTTTAATAATTATTTTAATATAATATTATTTTTTATGCATTTTGTATACTGGATAAATTATGTATAAGTATTAAAAATTAACAAGCACTTATCAAAATTCATATTGTTAAATTGCAACTTCCGTACATCATTTTTGTTTTCCAGTCTAAAATACTTTCTAAAAATTGAAATGCATTAATATTCATCATTAATTGCTTTATAAAAAATAAATTTTATAAAGAAATTAATACATTTGGAAAACTACACATTAACTTTGAAAAACAAAAATAGCTTTACTTTTTCTTACATTATTTGTGCATTAATTAAATTAATATTTTATTAAACTTTAATATTTGTTCTTTTTTGTTTAGTTAAAAATATTAGTGACAAATAAGTTTGTTTACACTTCTTAATAGATTTTTTTTTTCCAGAAAGCAGTAATTTTTTTTTAGAAAACGGTGACTATTCATTTTTTTAATTATTTGAATTAAACTTGCTTGCATCAACGTAAGAGGTACTGATGATAATTAATAATTTATTGAAACTAAAACTAATTATTATGTCATCACATTGATATACATTTGAATGGTATTATGGAAATCATTTTACATAGTGAAATTAATTACTATGTTATGGATAACGTGTTGACTGCATTTGGTCCCTGTTTGAGACCCATTATTTGGAATAATGTGATTTGGAATAGTAAATTTTTTAGAAAATGTGTAGTTAAAAATTGGAAAATATTTTTGGATTTATGTGTAGATTATTTTATTGGTATAATGTGTGGTTGAAAATGAGTTTTTAAAAAATGAGATTTAAAAATAATAGGTACCAAACAGGGGCTTGATAATGCGTTTAGTGCAATGGGAAATGAAATTGAAATTATTAAGGATGTTTATTTTAATACTTAAAAACGCAACTCCAAACAATGTGCAAATATCTGTTATTTTCGATAAAAAATAATATCAATTTTTTATCGAACAACAACTTCATTTTTTTTTTTTTGTGAAAAAATGTGGAAAACTTAATAACCATTTACTACTTAAATATATAAATTGATTTTTATTACTCAAAGAAGCTATTATAATTTGAAATAGTTTTATTGTTTGTAAAATTTTATTAATTATTTTAATATATTATTTTTTATGCATTTTGTGTACGGGAGAAATCTTAATATATTATTATTATTATTATTATTATTATTTTATTATATATATCTATATTATATATTAAACCACAACAGCCGTAAAAAAAAATTCCCACCCACTGTCACTTATTTTTTTTTGGAAACCTTCTGTTTTTTTGAGTTTTTTTTTCCTGATTTTCGATACAATTGTTTAACATTAATTATCAACTTGAATATGTATTGGAATAGGTGGAAGACGTGTCATGCCAGTGACTTTTCATTTGTTGATGTTGAATTGATTAATGAGGTGTGGATGGGAAATGGCTTTTCATTTTCCCATTTCATATTAAATGCTCGATGCAATTTTTTGCTGGCCGAACTTAAGTATTAATACATTTTTTTGAATAAAACAAATATAAGATTAATTTTAATAATTGTCTAAAAATTATATGATCTAAAATTCTCGGTATAATTTTTTGACCTTCAGTGTTATCCGGTTGCCATGTCATGATAATTGCAAGATTTGCGTAAGTATTATTTTAACTACTTGATTTTATATGTAAAACTATAATGTTATTGGTTAAGAATGAATAATATTTTTTTAATAATTCTTAATTTTAATAGTTTTGTAAAGGTTATATGGTACGATTTTTGCTATAATTTTTTTACTCCAACATTGTCGATTGTTATATCATGATAATTGCTAGATTTATGAAATTGTTATTTTGACCACTTGATTTTATAGGTGAAAATATAATTTTATTGGTCAAATGCAAATATTTGTGGGTTAAGATTCAGCACGCTTTTATAATTATTATGATTCTTATTTTTGAGTGAAAAATTTAAAGCTTAAATACGAGAGGAGAATGCATAAACCATTAGAAATATATTAATACATTCTACACAATCAATATTGTATCCATAATATTAAATAAAAAACATGATAAACCATTAAATAAACTACTAAATTTGAATTTTCTTTGAAGTTGACAATAACTCATAAAAATTATTGAAATTAACAATCATTTTTATTGGTCAAATACAAATATTTGCTCTTAAGATTAAACAAAAACTTATAATTACTGTGATTGATGTTTCTGAAAGAAATTTAGATAAAATGTTAAATACGTGAAGAAATTGCAAAAATTGTGGTTAAAAGCGAATAATATTCTTTTAATCATTCTTAATTTTAATAGTTGTGTAAAGATTATATGGTATACCATTTTTGTTATAATTTTTTTGTCACCAACGTAGCATTTTGTCATATCATGATAATTGCTAAATTTATGTAATTATTATTTTGACTACTTGATTTTATAATTAAAAATATATTTTTATTGGCTAATACAAATATTTGTGGGTTTAAGATTAAGCACACATTTATAATTATTGTGATTTATATTTTTGAATCAAAATTGGAAAAACATAAATACGAGAGGCATAAATCATGAGAAATAATTGATACATTCCACAATATATTTATATTTGGCGAATACTTTAGTATTATTTACCAATGTATTAGGTAAAATACTAAACTATCCGACAAACATAGCATCCTCAATATCTCACTTATTTTTATTTATGGATTAAAATGGTGTAGTATTGAATTTATAATGCTTATACTAAACTTAAAAGAAAAGTGTTGACATATTTTATTACAAATCAAATTTGTATTTTCAATTGGAAAATTGCATTCGTACAGAGCCTGTACCTGTAGGATTACCCTTTTCAATATACCAAAATTATTCACTAATTTTACAATATATTTTGTACGATACAATATCCGTGCATCGCACGGGTGATGCACTAGTATATATATAATAACAACATAGCCGTCACATAAATCCGCACATAGTTTCCCGCCATTTTTACCTGCTATTTTAGGAAACTTTGTAGTTTTATTAATTATTTTAATAATTGAATTAGGAAACTTCAATTAATGCAAAATTAATTATAGGTGATATGTAATAAATGACTTATTGATTTGTAAAAAATAAAAAATCTATAAAAATGTCAAATTATATATTATTTTTATTCTTTTGATAATTATTTTAATATTTTGAAGTAAAAAAATATACAATATAGGTGTCAAATTCAAGATCTTAACGAGAAGTTCAATACAAGCTAACAAATGAAAGCAAACTCTAAATATATCATTCAAACAGAACGTGTTTTCCAGCTTTTCATTTTCAAAAACAGTTTTCAGAAATGACAAACAGAACACGTTTTCAGCAACATTGAAAATAAAAATAAAAACAGGAAATACAAAACATTTTCCAAAATGAAAATACAAAATAAAATACAAACAGAACGCCACCTAAGGTTTTATCAAACTTATTCTATTTAAAAATAAAATATGGTCAATACAGTTATTTAATATGTACAAAAAATAGTTTTTTGTGTGTGTGTGTATGTGTAACATGACCATTTTTAATTCTTGGTGAAAAATAAAAAGTCACGTTGTATTTGAAACCATTGAATATGAGTAAGTTTGATATAGACTATAGAAATAGTTTTATATGCATGATTGAAAGTGAGAGAAGGTAGTATAAAAAATAAAATAATTGTCAAATCAATCAATTGAGTGGTTGAAAATTGATTTTCTTTTTTTAGAATGTGTGGTTAAAAAGTTGTATGTGCAATTGTGAAAAATTAGTTTTAAATAATATGTGGTTGTAAATGAACATAAAAAAAAAAAAAAAAAATTAATTTTTGAATAATCAATTCTATATGAATAAATAAATTAAGAAAACTAGAGAATGAACAATTAACTGTTAAAAAAAATGCAATTCATAACTTTTTTTTTCTTTTTTTGATTGTATATTGAATATACAATTTATGCATTAAAGTGAGAAATCTTTTAGGGAGAAATGAAATTACAAATTATTCACAATTTGTGGATACAAGATATTATTATTTTTTTTTATTGTATTATTTTTATCCGACATTGTATTTTTTCAACTTATTTAATAAATATTATTTATTCCGTGCATCGCACGGGTGCGATTACTAGTAATAAAATAAAAACAATACATAATCCACAACCATTCCATCACAATCCAACCTCCACTCACCCCACCCACCCCCAACACCACCCCACCCAACACTCCTTCTCAACCCCACCCACCCCACCCACCCCACCCCACCATAAGAATGATGTTACTTCTATTTTTTTCTCACACCCAGTCACCCACCCACTAGTCCCATCCCATCACACCACCCACCACCCACCCACCCTACCCAACCCCACCCCATCTCATCCAAAATGATTTTTTTCTACTACTTTTCCACAACACGCTCAGACCCTACCCTATCCTACCCACCCACCGACCCCGAACCCAACCCCACCTACCCCACCCAAAATTAATTTTTTTCTTCTAATTTTTAACTCCCCACCAGCCTCACCCCAGATCCTACCCCAACCCACCCCATCCAAAATGATTTTTTACTACATTTTCACGACTCGCCCAAACCCTACCCTGCCACCCATCCTCAACCCCACCCCACCCAAAATTAATTTTTTTCTCCAAATTTTCCCCACCTCGACCCTACCTCGCCACCCACCCACCCACCCACCCCATCCTAACCAACCCAAATATGATTTTTCTTCTATATTTTCACACCCCACCTAACAAACCCACCACACCACACCCTAGCCACCCCACCCCAAAATAATTTTTCTTCTATTTTTTCACACTTCACCTCAATCGTCCCATCCTATCCCACCCTACCCCCATTCAAAATGATTTTTTCTTATATTTTTTACACCCCACACAATCACCCTCACTCCACCCAAAAATGATTTTTCTTGTATTTTTTCACACTTTCCCCAAACCGCCCCACCCCATCCCACCGCACCGCACCCCGCCAGCCACCATAACCCATAAAAAAAAAAATTCTTCTATTTTTTCACACTTCACCCCCAACCACTTCATCTCACCCCACCCCACCCAAGCACCCACCCACCCAAAAAATAATTTTTTTCTTCTACTTTTTCCAACCCGACCTAGACCCCACCCAACCCACTCCAAAAAATGGTTTTTTTTCTACTTTTCCCCACCCTGACCTACCCTACCCCCACAAAAAAAAATGATTTTTTTCTTCTACTTTTTCAACCCCGCCCTCGACCCCACCCCACCCACCCCGACCCTACCCTCACCACAAAAAATGATTTCTTCTAACCAACCATCCCCACCCCCAAAATCACAGTCAGTCACGTAAGGTGACACAAGATCGTAGTTAAGTCACATAAGGTCACACAGAGTCACAATTACAAATTTAGTTGTAAAATCTCACCCCTCCAAAGTCACAGTTGGTCACACAAGGTCAAATTTCGGTCACACAAAGTCGCAGTTTGGTCAAACGAGGTCACAGTTAGGTCACGATTGGTCACACAAAAGTCCCGGTTGGTCACAGTTCGGTCACACAAAGTCATTGTTGGGTCACATGAAATCACAGTCTATTCAGAAGGTCACATTCCAGTCACAGATCAATCACATGAAGTCACAGTTTTGTCACACAAGGTCGCAATTCACTCACGCAAAGTCACAGTTATCTAATATTTTTTCAAGAGTAATTAATATTTTTTTGTCACAATTACCTAATATTTGGTCACATGAAATCACAGCCTGTTCAGAAGGTCACATTCCAGTCACAGATCAATCACATGAAGTCACAATTTTGTCACACAAGGTCGCAATTCACTCACGCAAAGTCACAGTTACCTAATATTTTTTCAAGATTAGTTAATATTTTTTTGTCACAATTACCTAATATTTTTTCTTGTAGTCTACAAGATTGAGATGTGAAATCCGCAAATTGATTAATCACGATTAATCAAACATTTGGTCACATATTATTTATTTATTTGTCACAACTTACTTATTTTCTTGATCAAGTTTAGTGAATATTTTTTGTCACAATTACTTAATAATTGGTCACATTCCATATTTGTCACAAGTCGCATAAAGTCACATTTAGTCAAAATTTTGGTCACAATTAATTAATAATTGGTCACATTTTGTACATGTCACATGTCATATAAAGTCACATTTAGTCAATATTTTGGTCACAATTACTTAATAATTAGTCACAATTATTTAATTACACATAATCAATCACACTATATTCACCCAACCCAACCCCCTCACCTCACCCCCACACCTCACCCCACCCCACCTAAACCTTACTTCTCCCCCAATTCGACTGTCGCCCACCACCGACACTACCGGCTACCACCCCCACCATCACCATCACCTCCACCGGCACATCACCACCACGTCACCACAACACCTCTTTCCCACAGCCGGTAACCACCACACTTGACAGGCGAACACGAGCAACACCACACTGCACACGAGCATCACCACCCCGACTCACTCACCACCACCTTCTGCCTCACCAACAAACACCACAAAAAGCAACCTGATAACCAAAAAAAAAAAAATAACTAAAGGAAGAGCAGCACAGATGCCATCGCATCAACATTGCCTCCTCCAAAATTGAAGAGTAGCACCTCCTACACCACCGCACACCCAAACCGGCCATCGCACATAAAAATTTAACCACCGGCTGCACATGAAAATCACATCAAACCAGAGAACCAAGAAAACCATAAAATAAGAGGAATTGCTACAGCAGCGGCACTAAAAAGTACACCCCTTTGCGTGATGGTGCAGCGCCTCGCACAGGCGCCACCACTCGTGCGGCTGTAGCAAGCCCCCTGTGCGTTTCTGCTTTCATTGTACGCCCCGGCTCTCCCTGGTGCCACTATGTCGTTGGAGGTAGAGAGAGAGAGAGAGAGAGAGAGTGGTTTAGGCATAGCTTAAGCGTGAGGAGAGAGGAGACAGTAGAGAGAGAAAGTATTTTCTGCGTGTTTGCTTGCTTATGTAAGGGTTAGGAATTATAGTGATGTATTAATTTAAATCTTAATTTTAATTAGCACCTGATTTTTGAAAAACTTTTCAGCGTCCAGTTAAATTTGAATTGTAATTTTTAAGTGCAGGATTTTGTGTGATTTTCCCTCTTTTATTTATGAGCTTTATCAATGGGCCATATTCTTGGGCCCCAAAACAAAATACTCTCCATAAGGAAACATCTCAAAAAAGGGAAGTTCAATCCTTATAAGGATTCTTTTCTTAAAAGGTAAGTTTACTAAAAAAGGATTCCTTCTCATAATAGAAGAGGGTTACGGGCTCTTGAACCTTATAAATACAGCTCATTTAATCGAAATTGATTCATTCATCATTAATACAATTTTCTAGTTATATATTTTTCTCTACTTTTCTATCCAGAAAACTAATTCTTACACCGGAGGGGCGACAAGAAGAATCCTCTTTACCTTTTTTGTAGGTTATCCTAGGCGAATTCATTCAGTTTTTCCAGTAATCAAGCAACTCCAAATCTTACCACGTTAAGATTAGAGACTTTTACAACATCAGTTTTTATTATGGGTCACATGCGATGACGATTTTTATTTAAGCCCCTATTTGTAGTTCATTTAAAAAGTGATTTAAAAAATTATATTATTTAAATATATGTTTTTAAGCACTTTACCAAACAACGACTTAATAACTACGTCGAAGATCAGGCCCAAAAGTACATTGATCGTGAATAGGTTTATCCACCAAACACGATATAATCACATTTTGAATTGTGTAATAATAATTTAATGAATAAATCTATGTGTAGTTGTGTACACTTTTAATTTTGATTGTACACTTATTATACACAGTGACGAATCCAGGAAAATGATTCAGTATGAGTCGCAACTACAAGATTAAGGGAAAAAAATTTTGACGTCAAAATTATAAGGTAAATTTTTTTTTTTTTTTCGAATTCAGCACGAACTATCGGTCGATCTTGCATACACCTAAATCCATCAATGATTGTACACCCACTCACATGGAGTTGATTATTTTAATCTCTCTATAAATGGGTCACACTCTAATGTGATTGGGGTGGACAAAAAGTGTACAAATAAAGGCGTACACGTAACATGATTCTAATTTAATAGACACGATGGATTGTGTACAAATAAAGACGTACACGTAACATGATTCTAATTTAATAGACACGATGGATGGATGGATGACAGTAAGCAAGTCCTGGAGGCTGGACTAGGTGGTGCTCTAACGTGCTCCCGCTGGCCCGCATTCTTCGGCTACCTTTCTACACGACCCCGTCTCTTTTTATAATGCGAATGCCCACTTCCGTAGTCAGCCACGCGTGGAGTGAAATTTGTCCAAGTCGCCAGATAAGGTTCTATTTTGCAATTTTTGTTTCACCATATTACGTATTGGATTCTTTACACTGCGTTAATTTAAGTGTTTGTTTGATAAAAAATTATACTGAAAACAGTAATAAATCTAATGTATGTAAATAATAATTATAAATTTATATAATTAAAATAAATGTAAATTAATGTTTGCTTTGATTTAAATAATATCATAAATTTATAATTTTAGTCAAATATGCATTAAAGAAAACAACAAATTTATCCTTATCTGCCTTTTCTTGTCCTTTCGAGAATTATTTGAGTTATTTCACGTTTA
This sequence comes from Ligustrum vulgare, assembly GCA_963555705.1. Lineage (NCBI taxonomy): Eukaryota > Viridiplantae > Streptophyta > Magnoliopsida > Lamiales > Oleaceae > Ligustrum > Ligustrum vulgare. Next base: position 15,730,149 of record OY743170.1, on the reverse strand, counting down.
ATTAAGTGTATTATATAATGCCACGTAAATTAGAGTTCAAATACTGCTTGTTACTATTCCCTCCCTCTAAAAAAAGATAGTCCTATGATTATTTTCACACGAATTAAAAAATGGTAATTAGTATAATCAGGGTATTAAATTTTATCAATATTTTTTATTTATGCCATTTATATCTTATTTATTGTTTTAAATGGACTTACTTCGTTTTTCACAAAAAAATTTGAAAATGCAATAGCTAAATAGTTGGTTTGTATTGTACCAAGATACATTAAATAAGAGTATACGTGGAAATGAAAAATTTAATACATACTTAATATGAAAACAAGACTATATTTTTGGGACAGATAAAAATAATATACAAAATTATTTATTTGGGAGGAGGGAGTATTATATAGCATTATTCAAAAATTAATGCTAGGTTGAGAGCTAATAATTAGTTTATTTTCATATAAAACATTCTTAAATTTCTACTCAAATTACGTTAAATCAGATGTCAGATTGTGTGAGTCGACTCATTGTGATGATTATCTTGTAAGGTAAGTATTTCGTAAACTTGCTTATAAACAAATATTTTCTTTACATTTCTTTGAATTACTTTTTAATCATTTACTTTTGTTCGAAATCACTTTTCAGTTGCGCATTTTACCTCAAAGAACTCAAAATTCCTTATTCATAAATAAAAATGAACCTTCAAACATAGGCTTAATTGAGAAGTAAATAAATTGGATCTTATATCCACAAATTTCTTTGAAATTGTCATTTTACTTCACATTCACGACATTAGAGTTCAAAGTATCATAATTTTATAGAGTGTTTGGCGGCTGATTAGTGGAGAGAGAGAAAATTTTTTGGTGTTTTCGAGGTAAAACATATGTTTAAAAATTGGAAAGAGAAAATATTTATGGTTAAAAAGTAGTTTTGAAAAATTGTGTATTTTAAATTGGAGTTTAAGCCTCCGGCACATCTCCCAGAGTTAAAGGAGAGGGCTGATAAGGTTCAACGTAGCATGTGCAAGGTTCGAATCTTGAAATATTGGATTTGTGTCTTGTCGTCAGCGGAAGTTACCCAAACTTTGGACTTACCATCAAGTCCTCCATTCTGACCTTGAGAGACATAACTTGCGATTAACTTTCTCAACCAATGGTTCATGACAGGATCGATTGAGACCCTCAAAATGTGAACTACACCATTTTTTTTTTTCCTAAATTGGAGTTTAAACTCCAATTTAATGGTCTGCCTAACAGGGCATTAGTTAAGATTGTATCACGATGTAAAATTCAATTATCTGACAAGTCAACTTTCAACTACTCCCCCCCCCCCCCCCCCCCCCAAACCAAAAAAAAAAATGACCTTGATTCTAGAATTCCAAAAAAGTATTAAGAAAATATCATGGTAATTGAAACAAATTTTTCTATAAATTCTACACGTTTCCAGCTCCATTTGTTCCCAAGAAAAATCTTCGTTTTTCCAAACAGTTTGAGTAAATCTCTCTCCCAATCCTCTGGCAGATATAGTGGTCAGAGAGGTTACTGAATAGTTTGGGCTTTATTGTGAGATTTCATAGCTTCTCTCTCCATTTTTTTGTTTTCTCAGTTTACATTTACCTTCTTACAGAATCTGCAGCATTGTGTTGTTCTTCATTTTCTGCGATTTCTCTGAAAGTTCTCAGATAGCTATATTCCTTACTTTTTCTTTAGAGTTCTTGAATTGAATATATTCTTTCTTATTGAAGTCGAGGATTCTCCACTTTTTTTTCGAAGTTACCCCCCTCCCCCAAACACGCCCACAGAGAGAGAGAGAGAGAGAGAGAGAGATGTTCATTGATCTGCCAATGTGAATGTGATTCATGTGGATTGTGGGCCACTTGTTAGAACCCAAAATTCTTTTTTCTCTCACTCGTGGACCTATCTTCTTGATTTGCGCATGGTTTTCTTCATGAATGTAGTTAGGATTTACTTGTCTATTTCCGTTGATTGCTATAGTTTCTATCTGCACTGCACTGTTTCCTGTTGGAGTTGATTAGTTTTGCAAAATTTCATTTTATTACAGATCGACGACGCTACGTTGAGTCGAAAAATGGCGAAAAGTCCTCCATTCTTAATTGGGGTTCTAGTGTTGTGTTGCTGGTCAACTACAGCAAATGCAGAACACGTGATCTATAAAGATCCTAAAATCCCAATAAATCACAGAATCAAGGATCTAATGAACAGGATGACCTTAGAAGAAAAGATAGGCCAAATGACACAAATTGAACGCTCTGTGGCATCAGCCGAGGTCATGAAGAAGTACTATATAGGTATACACAAATACAAACCAGCATTGCCTCTGAATCAATAGTTTCTGTATTTTTGTGATTTATTTGTTTGTATTTTTGGGTTGTTGGAGCAGGGAGTGTACTGAGCGGGGGAGGTAGCGTTCCGGCTTCACGGGCATCGGCCGAGACCTGGGTGGACATGGTGAATGATTTCCAAAAGGGCTCATTATCCACCCGTCTTGCGATACCGATGATATATGGGATTGATGCAGTTCATGGCCACAACAATGTCTATAATGCTACAATTTTCCCTCACAATATTGGTCTCGGAGCAACAAGGCAAGTAGATAGATATTCAGTTATATTGATCTTGAGAATGATCAATCATTTTCTTTCAATATGTTTGTAATTGAAACAGGGATCCTAAACTGGTCAAGAAGATTGGAGCTGCAACTGCTCTTGAAATCAGAGCCACAGGCATTCCTTATGCTTTTGCACCTTGCATCGCGGTAATTAGTTTTATCTTGATATAAACTGCGGTTTTCTTGAAAATATATAGGTTTTATTAACGATTGTTCGATTTGATAGGTCTGTAGAGATCCAAGATGGGGCCGTTGTTATGAAAGCTATAGCGAAGATCCGGCTATAGTTCGTGCAATGACTCAATTGGTACCAGGATTACAAGGAGACTTGCCAGCGAATTCTCGGAAAGGTGTTCCATATGTTGGTGGAAAGTAAGTTTTTCGGTTGAATACATTGTTCTTTCTTGTGAATTTTTTACAATATTTTCCAAAATAAATAACTGAGTTCCTTAATGTGACAGTATAGTTCCACTTCCACAAGCAGTGATCTTATCACAAATTAGTGATTGTCCATTTGGTAAATGTCTTTCTAGAATGAAAGAGACAGATTTAAAAAAAAAAAAAACCTTTCCAAAGTAAGTTGCCACTAGTTTGATGTAGGGGTGTCAAACGGTTCGGCCTATTTACCTTGAGTTTGGTTCAGTCCACGAGCCGGATCTAAGAAATTCGTATGGGAAACGAGATGAGTCGAGTCGAGTCGGCCCGTTTTCCACACGAGACATCCAAGCCCGGCTCATGAGCCCATTGGCTCACGAGCCGGCCCAAGCCCGTGACGTCCTTTTTTTTTTTAAAAATATTTGAAGGACTTAAAAGTTAAAAGAGTTAAATAGAAAATTGAATTGGACATTAAGATATATTATTATATTATGTGACATCTGTATCATTCAATTTATGCTTAAAATGTAATATTCTTGTAATATTATAACATTCTCGTAAGTCCGGACTCTTAAGAATTTAAAACTTAAAACCTATAATGATAACATAATATTGTTATGTGTTTTTTGTTGTTTATGAATTTTTTAACCCAATCATTATAATTTATAAATTAATTCATAAACATCAAAAATAAAAAATAAATAAAAATGCATGAAAATAATAACAAATGTACAAGCTGAACATGAGCTAGAGCTCACGAGCGGGACATGGGCGGGTTCGCGAGCTAGCCCATTTCGTGGCTTGTTGGGCTTTCACGAGCCGGCCTACATGCTTCACGAGCCGAACCGTTCGAACCCGAACCAAATTTTCTGTTCGGTCCAAGCCTAAGTCTGTTTTTTAACGATCCGATCTGAGCTTTTAATGAGCCAAACTCACGAACTGTCTGGCCCGTTTGCCACTCCTAGATTGATCGGAAAGCAACTTTTGTAGGCAATCAACAAAGAATGAACGACCCCTCGGTCAACTCTTCCTAGATTTTAATTTTTGTCACAGAAAAGTTTGCAACTGGACAAGGAGACTAATGCTATGGACTATAGTTCTGATGATTGCACTTCCATTTGGTAAACTGTTTATAAACATACAAATTTTCCCATATCACTTTTCAACCATATATTTTACATTAAAAATATCATGTTCTTTGTTTATTAACAAAAAACTTTTACCAAATACAAATAGGGGCGGAAAAAAATGCGAAGTGGAAATGTCAATAAGAATACCAGAGCAATTCACAGGTCTAACGTTGTTGTCAAGATTCAAATTTGCTTGTTAATGTGTATCCTTTACTAGTACTTCTAAAACTAATGGGAGATGCATTGGTAGGAAATACTTAAATTAGAAAAATGTTGACCATTTCACATATATATGTCCGATGAATGTTTGCTCGTCGTACCTAAGAACGAGGACAAACAGTACATGACAGTCTTGATAACAATAATTTAACATTTCTTTGATTGACTTTTGTTTTAATATCTTTGTTTGTTTATTTATTTTACACAGAGAAAAGGTTGCGGCATGTGCAAAGCACTTTGTAGGTGATGGTGGAACGACGAAAGGCATCAATGAGAACAATACAGTGATAAACAGGCATGGACTACTGAGTATCCACATGCCAGGCTATTATGATACTATCATTAAGGGCGTGTCAACGGTCATGGTCTCCTACTCGAGCTGGAACGGAGTAAAGATGCATGCTAATCGTGAACTTGTCACCGGATTTCTTAAGAATACACTACGTTTCAGAGTAAATACAAATTTCCTATGAAAGTTCAATAGGTAGTCTTTGACATGTTGAACAGAGCAACTTAAGGTTAGTATTTGATGCATGTCACAGGGTTTTGTTATTTCTGACTGGCAAGGTCTCGACAGAATTACTTCTCCGCCTCATGCGAACTACACTTATTCGATTCTAGCAGGAGTTAATGCAGGCATTGACATGGTTGGTACCTTAGTTATCTGCTTTTATACGTCGTATAGCTTGAACGAAATTACGCAGGTCTACTAGACTGATTTATTCACATTGGTACTTAAATTGCAGCTCATGATTCCATACAATTACACAGAATTTATTGATGGTCTAACCTTCTTGGTGAAAAATAACTTCGTTCCAATGAGCCGAATTGACGATGCAGTGAAGAGGATTTTAAGGGTGAAATTCATGATGGGGCTATTTGAGAACCCTTTGGCAGATTATAGCATGACCAAGTACCTAGGAAGTCAGGTTAGTTGAAATTTTTCTTCAACTCGAATCGCAGCAAAACCCGTGTGTGATGGAAAACTTGAGTATATATGCTGGTGTAATTTTTTTACAGGAGCATAGAGAACTAGCAAGGGAAGCAGTAAGAAAATCTCTTGTATTGCTTAAAAATGGTGGATCCTCGGACGAGCTGTTAATACCACTTTCAAAGAAGGCACCAAAAATACTCGTGGCCGGAACCCATGCTGATAATATTGGTAATCAATGTGGTGGATGGACAATTCAATGGCAGGGACAAGCCGGCAACATCACCGTTGGTAAATCCATTAACTCTAGTTTCAGAATTAGTTGCATTGCCTCAATCTCAGCATCCTAATGTCTTTTATATTATATCAGGTACCACGATTCTTACTGCCGTAAAGAATACTGTCGATCCTAAAACGGAAGTCATGTTTACTGAAAATCCAGATGCTGGCTATGTGAAGTCGAACAACTTTTCTTACGCCATTGTTGTGGTGGGGGAACCACCATATTCAGAAACACAAGGCGATAGCTTAAACTTGACGCTCCCCGACCCAGGACCGAGTATCATAAAGAATGTTTGTGGTTCAGTGAAATGTGTTGTTGTTCTTATCACTGGCCGTCCAGTAGTGATTCAACCATATCTTGATCAAATCGGTGCCCTTGTAGCTGCTTGGCTCCCGGGAACTGAAGGTCAAGGTGTTGCTGATGTTTTGTTCGGTGACTATGGCTTTGCAGGCAAGCTTTCACGGACGTGGTTCAAGACCGTTGATCAGCTTCCGATGAATGTGGGAGATCGGCATTATGATCCATTGTTCCCGTTTGGATATGGATTAACCACAGAACCTACAAAGGCCTATTAAAGCCATAGCTAATTCATTGTTTCACATTTGTTGGGATGATTATGCCCCCACACAGGGATTTCAATTCGATTTGTAATTTGGTGGAAAAGAGTAATGAAATATTTGTTTCTTAATGTTTGTTTATGATAACTCATTTACTCTAATGGACCGATATGCAAATGAACTGGTAAAATTGACTCGATTCACTTGAACTGGATTTTTTCTTTTAAATCTTTCTTACAGAGCATAGTTATTATTATTGTTTTTTTTCCTGGAATATTAACAAAATAGAGAGGTTAGTACGTTTATGATTAAAAAGTGTGTTCTCTCGCCGTCCTGGTCACTTAAACAATTTTGAGTTGTTGGGACTGGCTTTGGGAAGAAGTTATTTTCAGTGTAGAATGAAAAGATTCTTGAAATGACAAAGGAAAAACAAGATTTCCTACATATAATGCCACTTGTGTGTATCTAATAACCCATCTTTTCCCAAGTAAATCTTCACCATCCAAACAGTTTTAACAAAAATCTCTCTTAGGCAGAGATAGTGATCAGTGTAGAACGAAAAGAGTAATGAAATATTTGTTTCCTAATGTTTGTTTATGATTACTCTAATGGACCGATATGCAGATGAACTGGTAAAATTGACTTGATTCACTTGAACTGGATATTTTCTTTTGAATTATTCTATTTTTAACACATGTGAGAGCTTTTGTCAAATTCTTTATCAAGAACTTTATTAATATAGTAAAGTGGCTTTCTTTTAAATCTTTGTTACAATGCTTAGAAACACTGAAAAATGGGGAATGGAAAGGGTGAGGAAGAGCATAATTATATATATATATTTTTTGGAATATTAACAAAATAGAGAGGCTAATACGTATGATTAAAAAAATTATACTAAAAATAAAAATTGTTTTATAAGATTTTATTTATTTATTTTTGAAAATGGGAAATTGAAAGCGTTTTCAATGTCTTCTAAAATTGAAAACTGAAAATGGCATGAAACAATAAAGAGAACATGACTTGATTGAATAAATCTATCTTTTTAGGGAAGTTTTCACTTTTAACGGTATTTTCCACAATAAATGAAAATTGTCCCTATGTATTGAGTTGTGTAATGTAATAGTACAGTTTTCAAAAAGACTCTCCACTTTTGCTAACATTGATGAGTATTCTTAAAGTTTGAGTAATTTTAGGGAGATATTTTTGACTGACATTTTTAAGTGAAATTGTGACATGATGCACATACATTGAGTGAAGAAAAAGTAAGTGGTGGAGTATTTATTTACATCATTCAATGTATTTTTGCCATGTCACAATGTCACTTAAAATGTCAATTAAAAATGTTTCTTTAGAATTATTCTTAAAGTTTAGTATTGCTTTACAATTAATTCTAGATAGACATTCTTTGGGGACATTTTTCACCACACAATAAATGTGTGACATATTACAATGTCAGTTAAAAATGTCTTCATAGAATTATTGTTTCTTTACTTGTGTTTTACAAAGAGAAAAAAGTAGCAGCATGTACCAAGCACTATGCGGGTGATGGAGGAACAACCAGAGGCATCAATGGCAAGTAACGAATAGGCATGGACTGATTAATATCCACATGCCAACCTACTATGATTCCATCAACAAAGGCATGACAACCGTCATGGTTTCCTACTCAAGCTAGAACGGAAAAGAAAATGCATGTTAATTTTTGTTGACGCTCCCTACGCACCCCAAGGGCAGGGCAACGTTTATGTTAAACGTTGCCCTGCCCTTGGGATTTTTACGGGTCTTCAACAATTTTGATCTTATAACCTACATAATTTTCAAGGTGATGAATCCAGACATGAATTTATGTTCTCTTTTTCATTAATTATCAAGCTCCTATCTCATTCTCGTCAAGATATTTAATCAATCAAATTATCTCAACCATTGGTGAACGAACCATTAAAAGTCATGAAAAGAATGCATAACAATGTTAAGGGATTTAGATGAAATACATGATGATAAAGTGAAATTTAATTCTCTGCACGGTCATGTTATAGAATTAAACTCGACATGTGGTCCGTTAAATACACTTCAAGTATACTATTGTCACATTTAACTATTTCTGCGATAAGAACAAATTGCAAATTTGAATAGTGAATCGATCAACGCTACAACCTTTCAGTACAAGGTATCACCCCTTATACGTTGGAACTTACGATTTAAATCTAGTTATCATATTAAATCCCCAACCCAAGTTTTCTTCCTAATTATTATTTGATTGAATTCACGATTATATCTAATTTTATTCTCTCGAATTTAAACTAGTTCTACCTAATTAAATTAACCACATATCTCTATACTAAATAAAAAAATAAGCCTTAATTAAATGCATTTAAACTCGACACGTGGTCCGTTAAATACACTTCAAGTATACTATTGTCACCTTTAACTATTTCTGCGATAAGGACAAATTACAAATTCGAATAGTGAATCGATCAACACTACAACCTTTCATTACAAGGTGTCACCCCTTATACATTGGAACTTACTATTGACCTATGGTTAACTTAACCTTATTGTTTCGATAATAAGAAACAAGATTATATTGTGTTATTAACAAGTGTGTTTCAAGTGTTTCATGTAATGATAATCTTCAAAGCATTCAAAGTATGTGCGAAATTTGCTCTATAAATAGCCCTCTCTCTTGCATTCAATTCTACCAACTTACAAGAGCATTTAAAAGAGAAATTGATTGAGAAAATCATTGAGCTTACTTTGTTTTACATTCTATTTCATTTATTGCAAAAAAATTCTTGATTGATAAAAGACTTTTCATATCTTTATCAAGAATTCTATTTTGAAGAAAACTCATTACTCTTACTTTATTATTGATCATTGATTGAGTTCTTCATCACCAAACACTTATTGAACTGTATATCTCTCTTCATACTTAACTAAGTATTATTTGGAAAGAGAGATCATTGGTTGAAAAACTTTGATTCAAGCAAAACTATTTCATATCAATTATCAAAATTTTCATAAACACTTGAGCTTTAAATATTTGCTATCTATTGAAGTGTTATCCTAAAACTCTCAAGATACTTGACTTGATCATATCATTTGTTAAGAGAGTTTATTCAATTATAAAATTCTTATTTGTATTTTGTTTATGGTTTCGAGATTCTTGTGAAAACTCGATTGTAAATGATAGGTGCTCCTTGTTATAAAGTAACCTAAGGATAAGTGCTCCTTGTTATATGTCACTTAAGGATTCGATACTCCTTATTGTAAGTTATCAATATAGTGGATTTGGCCTTGCTCGTGATGGAGAGCTCTATAACGGAGGACGTAGATCATATTGGTTGATTGAACCTCCTTAAATCATCGTTTGTACTCTCTTATCCCTTTTAATTATTTTCATTGCACTTGTATTTATTTCTTATTTCATATTGTGCAATATCCTTTTATTGTAGTATTTGGTAAATTGTCTAATTTCTTTTATCCCTATCTTTTTACCTTGATAAGTTTAGTGCTTCTAATCATTTATTATTCATAATTGGTTAATTGTTTCAAATTTAAGAGTATTTGTCGAAAAAGTTTTGTAAAACCAATTCACCCCCTCTTGGTTAGTTTATCTTGGGCTATCAATTTCTATCAGAACTTAGGAACTCTTTCATTTAGATTTTACAATCTAGAGTTATGGCTAACCAAAATATTGAAGGTCATTCTACTAATCGTCCTCCATTGTTTAATGGTACTAATTATAATTATTGGAAAACTAGGTTGATGATATTTATTCAATCCATTGATTATAATATTTGGGATATTATTGAATCCAGTCCTCATGAGCTTACTAAGGTTATTAAGGTTGATGGAAAATCGGATGTAACTATTTCAAAACATGAGGAAAAATATGATGAGGATGATAAAAAGAAATCGTCTTTAAATGCTAGAGCCAGAAATCTTCTCTATTGTGCACTTAGTATTAATGAATTTAATCGTATTAGCACATGTGATTCCGTACATGATATTTGGCATGCTTTAGAAGTCACACACATGGGCAAAAATAAAGTTAAAGAAACTAAAATAAATCTTTTGTATAAAAATTTTGAGAATTTCTTCATGAAACAAGATGAACATATTGCTAGCATGACTACTAGATTTACCAATATTGTTAATGGTCTTAAGGGCTTTGATCAAAAATTTTCTAATGGTGAACTTGTTAGCAAAATGCTTAGATCTCTCTCAGGAGATTGGAGCTCATTGATGATGTTGATAGAAAACACCCAAGATGTCAACACATATCCCTCGGAAGAGATTTATGAAACATTGATGACATATGAGCTAAATCATGTCGAGACAAAAGAAAAGTCTAGAAAAGCAAAAGAGGAAGAAATGAAGGATCCTCCTAGGAGACAAATTTCCTTAAAGTCATTAAATGATGAAGAAGCCTCAAACTCTAACAAGAGTGATGAGGAACTCGATGATCTTGTTCTCCTTGTCAAAAAGTGGAAAGCCTTTCGCAACAACCGTAGATTTCAAAAGAAAGAAGACAAAGGAGAAGAGAAAAAGATTATTTGCTATGATTGTGACAAACCCGATCACAAAAGAACCGAATGTCCCAACAAGAAAAAATTCCTCAAAAAGAAAGCTCTACAAGCTACTTGGGATGATAGTGATGATGAGCAAGATGAAAGTGAAAGTCAAGATGAAGTTGCAAACATGTGCTTCATGGCCATTGAAGATGAGGTAAATACAAATGACATTCTCTCCTATGATGAATTATCTACCTCATATGAAGAAATGATTGAAGCTTTTGAAAAACTTGTTTTTAAACATTCCACTCTTAAAAAGCAATACATTTTGTTGAAAAATTAAGCCGAAAAGAATTTGGAAAAACAAAAGGATATTGAAAAGAAGTATTATGATCAAAATACTTTGATTGTAGAAAACCTCTCCCTAAAAGAGAAAGTCTTAGATTTAACATACATTGTTCACAAATTCACTCAAGGTAAGAAAAATTTTGAACTAATGCTTGGTAAACAAAAATGTATTTTTGATAAAGGAGGAATTGGATATAAACCATTTTTGAAACAAAAATCTACCAAAAACACTTTTGTTAAAGCCTCTACTTCTTATTCCTTTCATCAAAATACTTTTGTCAAAACCTCAACTACATGTAGCTTTTTTAATAGAAGTGGACATGTAGCTTTTAATTGTTTAGTGAAAAAGAAACTACACTTTGAAGAAAGGCATAAGAGGGTTCAAGGAACTAACTATCAAGGACCCAAAATTATGTGGGTACCAAGAAGTCAAAAATTAAGTCATGTTTTGTAGGTATCAACAAAAGTAAAGAGCAATTGGTTCTTGAATAGTGGTTGCTCAAAGCACATGATCGGAGATAAATCTCTCTTATCAAAATTCAAAAGAAAGGATGGAGGTCATGTCACTTTTGGAGATAATGCCAAAGGAAAAATCATTGGCATTGGAAATATTGGTAATCATCTATCTCCTTCTATTGAAAATGTTTTATTAGTAGATAATCTCAAACATAATTTGCTAAGTATTAGTGAGATAAAGGTTATCATATTAAATTTGATTCTTCTAGATGTCTTATCAAAGATGCTACATCGAAAGAGGTATTGTTCATCGGAAGCCGAAGTGAAGATGTTTATATCATCAATATTGAATTTGAAAAAGAATTAAAATGTTTGTCAAGTTTTAAAGATGACACTTGGTTATGGCATAAAAGATTGGGTCATGTTAGTATGGACCTTATTTCAAAAATATCAAAAAATTGCTTTGTTAAAGACCTACCAAGTTTGAAATTTGAAAAGGACAAGATTTGTGATGCTTGTCAATTTGGAAAACAAAAAAAAGCAATTTTCTTCCACCACAAAATCGTTATGACTTCTTCACATGGATCTTTTTGGACCACCTAAAACCGCAAGCTTGAGTGGTAAACACTATGCTTTTGTCATTATTGATGATTTCTCAAGATTTACTTGGGTTTTATTTTTAAATTTGAAAAATGAAACTTTAAATATATTTAAACATTTTTGCAAAAAGGTTCAAAATGAAAAAGAATATTCTATTACAACTATAAGAAGTGACCATGGTGGAGAATTTGATAACATGGCTTTTGATGAGTTTTACAAAATAAATGGGTATGAACATAATTTCTTGGCTCCTAGAGCTCCTCAACAAAATGGTGTAGTAGAAAGGAAGAATCGCACGTTGCAAGAAATGGCTAGGACTATGCTAAATGAAAATAACTTACCAAAATATTTTTGGGTCAAAGCCTTTAACACCGCTTGCTATATTATGAATAGAGTTTTAGTAAGTCGAAAGAAAACTGAAACTCCTCATGAGCTTTGAAAAAATAGAATTCCCAATATCGGCTATTTTAAGATTTTTTGTTGTAAATGTTTTGTTCTAAACACAAAAGAAAAATTCTGAAAATTTGATTCAAAATCCGATGTTCGAATTTTTCTTGATTATTCATCTACTAGCAAAGCTCATAGAATTTTTAACAAATGAACTCTAGTAGTGGAAGAATCCATACATGTTATTTTTTATGAAACTAATTCTCTAGATCAAGAGAAAGGTGTTGATGTAGGTTTGGAAATTCCTTTTGAGGAAATGAATATTCAAGATCAAAGTAATGAAATTTCCAAAGACAATGAAGAAAAAGATTTGGAAGAACCAACTCCTCAACAAGAAGAAGGAAAATCTTCCAAAAACTCAAGTGATCAAACACTTACTATCGAATGGAGATTTGCTCTATCTCACCCAAAAGAGCTCATAATAGGTGATCCTTAAAAAGGGATGAGTACTAGAAACTCTACTAAAGGAATCTTAAATAATTGTGCCTTTATTTCTCAAATTGAACCTAAGAATTTCAAAAAAACCGACTTTGATGAGTTTTGGATTCTTGCAATGCAAGAAGAACTAAATCAATTTGAAAGAAATCATATATAGGATTTAGTTGATAGACCAAATGATCAAACCGCTATTGGTACAAAATGGATTTTTCGAAACAAAAAGGATGAAAACGGTATAATTGTGCATAACAAGGATAGATTAGTGGCCCAAGGTTACAATCAAGAAGAAGGCATTGACTTTTAATAAACTTTTGCACCGGTTGCTAGACTAGAATCCATTCGCATGCTTCTTGACTTTGATTGTCACATAGGTTTTCTCTTTATCAAATGGATGTCAAAAGTGCATTTTTAAATGGTTTTATTCAAGAAGAATTCTATGTTGAACAACCTCCCGGTTTCAAAAATCATAAATTTCATGATAATGTATTTAAATTAAGAAAGGCTCTATATGGTTTAAAACAACCACCTAGAGCTTGGTATGAAAGATTGAGTAAATTTCTTATTTCAAATGGCTTTCAAATGGGAAATGCGGATACCACAATTTTTATCAAAACCAAAAAGGGAGACATAATTGTTGTACAAATTTATGTTGATGATATTATTTTTGGTGCAACTAATGTTTCTCTTTGTGAAGAATTTTCAAAATGTATGAGCAATGAATTTGAAATGAGCATGATGGGAGAGTTAAAATTCTTCCTTGGGCTTCAAATCAAACAAACTAGCGAAGGAATATTCATTAGTCAAACTAAGTACATTGTGGACATGCTCAAAAAATTTGAGATGGAAAACTTGAATTCAATGAATACTCCAATGAGTACTTTAATCAAATTGGACAAAGATGAGCAAGACACTTTCATTGACATTACAAAATATCGAGGTATGATTGGATTCCTTCTTTACTTAACCGCAAGTAGACCAGATATTATGTTTAGTGTGTGCTTATGTGCTAGATTTCAATCCAATCCTAAATAATCTCATCTAAGTGCCTTAAAACGGATTTTTAGATATATATGTGGCACTAGAACTTTGGGACTTTGGTATCCAGAAGGCACTCATATTGATCTTATAAATTATTCGCATGCCAATTAGGCGGGATGCACAATTGATAGAAAAAGCACAAGTGGTTATCACTTTCTAGGCTTTGCACCTGTGTCATGGTTTGGCAAGAAACAAAATTTCGTTGTACTATCTACTGCCGAGGCCAAATATATCTCGGTCGCTAGTTGTTGTGCTCAAGTTTTGTGAATGAAACAAACTCTTAGTAATTATCACTCGATTTTTGAAAATGCTCCCATTATGTGTGATAACACTAGTGCTATTAATTTGTCAAAAAATCCCATCTTGCACTCTCGCACAAAACATATTGAAATTCGACATCATTTTCTTAGAGATCATGTACAAAAAGGTGATATTTACTTAGAATTTGTTAGCACGAAAAGTCAATTAGCCGATATCTTAACAAAAGCTCTTGCTCTTGATAGATTCTCTTATATTATAAGAGGTTTAGGAATTATTGATGAATGTGAAATATGTGGCTAAATATGTAAATGTATTTATTTGAAATTGTATATGAACATGAGTGCATCTTTAAAAAAAAAAAGGGCTTTGAGGTCGACCGGTAGTCATCTTAAGGTCAACCCATACTTGCTACCCGAAATTCCAGTGGTATCCAGACCAGTCGACCGCACTGTCGAATTCCAGCTTTTTAAAAAGGGGATTTTTACCCATTTCTTCAAACCCTAACCCCTTTTTCACACATCTCTCTCTAATTCTCTTCTCCTCTACCCCATTTTCGAAGTTTTCACTTCAATTCCCACTTATTTAACATCAAACCCATACTTCTCATTCCATATTTTCTTCAAGTTCTTCATCTAATTTCTTTCCTACTCTACACATTTCGGAATTTTCACCAAAAATAAAAAAAATTTCTTCCAAAACTTCAATGGCTCCAAGAAAAAGGGTAAAGCAAGTTGCACAACGTCTCCTTCCATCTTCAAGTGATAGTGAAGAAGATGCTGGTGAAGATCGCATTAAAAAATGTCCCATCCTTATAGGTAAATTCGTTGATCTCTTTGTTTTTACTTTATAAGCTCCATCTTTTCATTTAGAGGAGTATATTGAAAACATTTATTGGACAAATATAGTAGCCATTCATGAAAAAGCGTATCCAAATCTCATTAGGGAATTCTATAAAAATCTTGTCCACACTCCTACTTCTATTTCTAGTAAAGTTAAAGGAATTCGTGTTAGAATTACTAGAGGACTATTGCGTACTATTTTGCATTTGGATACTTGTGAGAATCTTATTTATGCACAAAATAGCGCTCCTCTTTGTGATGGCTATACTCCTGCTATTGCACCCCATCAAGTCACAGGGAGGGAAATAAATCATCTCATGAAACTTAACACCTATCACCTAACTCTCCCTTGTAAGCTCTTACATAAAATAGTAGCCCACATTTTCGTCCCTAGAAAAGGACATCTCGAAAATGTTACACATCTTAACCTATTTTTGCTTGATTCTTGTTTGTCGGGGTGTAAATTTGATTTTCCTCACATTTCCATTCAACACATGAAGCATGTGAGCACCTCCTCCCAAATCCTAGGACTTCCATATGGTATGATCCTTACTAAAATCTTTACCCATTTCAATATTCCTCTTGAGGGTGAGGCTTTTATAGAACAAAAATCGACCGATACCATCGACAAACACATTTTGAAGAAAATGAAAATTTTCAAGGAACATGGACAATGAGTTTGCCATACCCAAGGATTTGATGAGAATTCGAGACCTTCAACACTTCCTATTGAAGATGAAGAAGAAGCACAAGGGAGTGACGAGGAAGAAGGAGCTCATGACATACCCCATCCACATGTACCTCAAAATGCTCCACCGACTGGTTGGGTGTTCACCGAGGAGCTCTACAATCAAACCAATGGTCGCATTGATTCTCTCACCAACACGATCGAAGGCATGGTTAATATGCAACACCACATGATGGACAATTAACAACAATTGTTGGAAAATCAAAACACCATCATGGAGACGCTTGGGAACATTCAAGCTAGATTCAACAACATGTTTCCTTTTCCACCTCCTCCTCCAATGGAGTGACCATCACTTATGCTTCTCTTGCTTTTTATCTATGGTAGTGAACTTATGGTATTATACTTATGCTATCTAACATACTTCTTCTCCTTAGTTTAAGACCTATTATGATCTCTTGTTATGACTCTTTTGTGATTTATATAATGATATGATTTCCATAGTTTCCTTCACATCTCTTGGATATATTGTTCGTTTCTATGGTTGACTTAATCTCTTTTTGTTCATGCCAACAATATGCTCATAGATCATGATTGGATAGTGAAATAATATGTTATTGAGATTGAGATATGCTTCTATGATGTCAAGTGTTATATTGTGGATATGGTACTAATACTATTCATGTTATGGTGTGTCTATGATAATATTAATGGGATGAATTTTGTGGTAGGACATTAACCTTATGAGCTTGAAAAAGAAAGGGGGGATACTATTCCATTCACGATAATCTATATTTTGTTTCTCACACATATGCTCATGCTTAAGGGATAAATGTCACCTTTTAGCTTATGCCAAAAGGGGGGGGGGGGAATGTGATGATTTGTTGGCTTTTGATTATGTATAATCTATATGTATAGAAATGAATTATATTATATAATAGAATATGCCACTATTTTGCCACTATTTTGCTTTGAAAGAATAATTATTAGTTTGCAAAAGATAGGCGGAATATATATCAATTATTCTCATTTCCCTGTACTTTGATTATATGCTTTAATTGCCTATATTGTTTTTACAAATCATCTTGTTTGTCATAATTAAAAAGGGAAAAATTGTTGACCTATGGTTAACTTAACCTTATTATTTCGATTATAATAAACAAGATTATATTGTGTTATTAACAAGTGTGTTTCAAGTGTTTCATGTAATGATAATCTTCAAAGCATTCAAAGTACAAATCATCTCTCGAAGAAAAAAGATCAAAAACACAAGATGCGATGTTCAAAACATGAACCATGATAGTATGAAGATCGAAGAATGAAGCCTACAAAGAATTTAACATTTACAAATAGCTTTTCAATCTTATGTAAGGTTAAATGCATCAATAGTTGGCAATGCACTTCATAAAGCTCAAGTAACAATTTTAAAGTCATTCAAATATCTTTTTCAAAATCAACTTTAATCAGAAAACCTTGAAAAATCAAAATCATGAAATGCTGATTTTTGAGGTTCACGCAAATCACAAGAGGTCGACTGCATTGTGCTTCGAAGCCGACTGAAAATTTAATCAGGTCGATCGCACTGCCTATTTTTGAACTCCAACGGCTATATTGAGGTCAACCGAATGGCTGAATAGGTCGACCGCAAGAGTCAGTATGTGCGAAATTTGATCTATAAATAGCCCTCTCTCTTGCATTCAATTCTACCAACTTACAAGAGCATTTAAGAGAGAAAATGATTGAGAAAATTATTGAGCTTACTTTGTTTTACATTCTATTTCATTTATTGCAAAGAATTTCTTGATTGATCAAAAACTTTTCATATCTTTATTAAGAATTCTATTTTGAAGAAAACTCATTACTCTTACTTTATTATTAATCATTGATTGAGTTCTTCATCACCAAACACTTATTGAAGTGTATATCTCTCTTCATACTTAACTAAGTATTATTTGGAAAGAGAGATCATTGATTAAAAAATTTTGATTCAAGCAAAACTATTTCATATCAATTATCAAAGTTTTCGTAAACAATTGAGTTTTAAATATTTGTTATCTATTGAAGTGTTATCCTAAAAATCCCTAGATACTTGACTTGATCATATCATTTGTTAAGAGAATTTATTCAATTGTAAAATTCTTATTTGTATTTTGTTTATGGTTTCGAGATCCTTGTGAAAACTCGATTGTAAAGGATAAGTACTCCTTATTGTAAAGTAATTTAAGAATAAGTGCTCCTTGTTATAAGTCACTTAAGGATTTGATACTCCTTGTTGTAAGTTATCAATATAGTGAATTTGGCCTTACTCATGATGGAGAGCTCGATAACGGAGGACATAGATCACGTTGGTTAATTGAACCTCCTTAAATCCTCGTTTGCATTCTCTTATCCATTTTACTTATTTTCATTGCATTTGTATTTATTTCTTATTTCATATTATGAAATATCCTTTTATTGTAGTATTTGGTAAATTGTCTAAGTTCTTTTATCCCTATCTTTTTACCTAGATAAGTTTAGTGCTCTTAATCATTTATTGTTCATAATTGGTTAATAGTTTCAAATTTAAGAGTATTTATCGAAAAAGTTTTGTAAAACCAATTCACTCCCCTCTTAGTTAGTTTATCTTAGGCTATCACTTACAATTGGAATCTAGTTTTCATATTAAATCCCCTAACCCAAGTTTTCTTCCACAATTAGTATTTGATTATATCTAATTTTATTCTCTCGGGTTTAAACTAATTCTACCTAATTAGATCAGCCACATATCTCTATATTGAATTAGAATAAGCCTGAATTAAATGCATTCAGTAACAATAATTTATATAATGACCACAAAAACCAGTACCACAATGTATATCTATTTTTTTTTCTTAAATTGCTAAAATTTATTACATGGTCCAGATATATATAACTCACATGTCAACTCGTTATAATCCACAAACCAATGAATTAGTCAACACATAATTCATGTATTAAGAGAAGAAATAAATCCAATACTTAATTATTAAAGAGCTAAATTTGAGAATTGAAATTAAATAATCAAAATTAGGTTGTATCTTTCATCTCAACTATAAATTTAGTTACATATGATTGAAAATAAGAGAAATAAAATTGGAAAAGAATATATCACCAAGTTTTAAATATAAATGATCAAGAAGATAAAGACCTTGCATTTAGAATTGATCCTCTTCCTTGAAGTCTTTAAAAATCTTAGGTTGCTTGATGATTTCTTTTTAAATCCCTCTCTATTTTGTGGTGTAATATGGTGGTAATTCATCATCTTCTAATTTTGAATGAGAAGTTCTATTTATAGGTCCCACGGAAGCCCTAATTTCGTACAAAAATTGAAGTCCAAAAGAAGTCCCCAACAAAATCTCAATTATACGAAAATTCTTAATTTCTTGATGCTCGGTAAACCTATGTGATTGCATGGCTCATGAATTTGTTGATTTTTTTTTTTTTTTACCTCATTTTAGGGTGACCTTGCAATCGCAAGGTGTTTGCCCTATATATGTCTCATAGGTTGCATATTTTCCTTGATTTGCAGTTTGGCAATGTGTAAATTGCACATTCATTCCTCCATCTTTCTAGCATATGTCGAGTCCCTATATCTTCACTTTCATTTCAGTATTATCCTTTTTTAATTGCACCACAAGTCCTTCAAATTTTGAAAGTTTACATGTTGGTCCTCACTTTGTCAAATTTTCACGATTTTGGTCATCTTCTTAAGCCTTCAAACATATTCAAAATCGAGCTTTTCCTTAGACAATTAAAATATAATTACATAATAATAAATAGTAATTAAACACACTAAAACATTCACAATTCCAAATTTAAGGCCAGATAGGTAAAAATCGCACTTATCAGAGATTATAAAAGAGAAAAAAAAAATTAAAAAGCCTAACGTTAAGGAAAACAAAATCTACTATAATAATAACTAACTTGCAGTGGCGGAGCCACTTAAGGCCCAGCGCAGTCCATGGTCCGCGCTGGACCTTGGGTCTGGACCGAATAAGGCCCCAAAAAAAAAAAAAAGTTTATATCTGCTCGTTTGAGCGCAAAGCTTGGCCCAAAAGTGAAGATACTGACAGCCCTAAACCCGCCGACTGCTGACTCAGTGACTCCCATCTCCGACTCCTTAGCTCCGACCACCTGCTGAGTCGCCAGACGACCGACTGTCAATGTTGCCTCCTGCCTGCACCGAAAAAGTCACAACAAGTTTCTCTCAATTCTGAAAGCTGAAGGCAAAAGAAGGCAGGTGCTTTACTTTAAGTTTAACTTTTGACTTTTGAATTTAATGTCTAGCTTATGTGTCGGCATGGGTAAATGAATTGTAATGACTTTTGATTTTAACTTTTAGCATGTGTCTGCCACTACTTGAAATTTATTTAATTTATAGTGTAATGATTTTATTTTTTTATTTGGAACTTGGAAGTAGTAATTTATTTCTCATATCTTGTACTCTTGTTATCTAATTGATATTTTTAATTGATTTAATTAATGATTAGCTTTGTTTGAAATTTTTCTAATTTGAGATTTGTAGTTTGTGAAGTTCATTTGTGAGTTTCTAATTATAACTTGTTTATTTTAGTAGGGAAAATTATGTCGACCTTAGATAGATTCTTTAAAAGAAAATTCATAGTTGAAGAAAATGTTGACGAGGGGGCTTCAAATAGTGTGGATGTTGATCCTACACATCTTCCTATTGATCATGGAAATAGAGTGGATGTTGATATTACACAACTTCCTACCGATCCTGGTTTAAGAGTTCCCATTTCGAATTACAATATTAATATCCACGATCAAGTTCAAAGAGCATATTTGCAAAAGGGTGCTTGTCAACCTTCAGATCATGTATTCCCAAGACGACAGTACGGAGCATCCCAATTTAGACGCTTCCAAGCTTCCTGGTTTAAGGAGTTTGGTAGTTGGTTGGAGTATAGTATAGAAAAAGATGCCGCTTATTGTTTGTACTATTACCTTTTCAAATCAAGTCATGGTAATCAAGGAGGAGGTTGATCTTTTGTTAGCGAAGGGTTTACATATTGGAAAAATAAAGAAAGATTTCGACTTCACATGGGAAATCATGACAGTGAACATAACAAAGCTTGAATGAGTTGTGAAGCATTGATGAATCAAGATCAACACATTCATTCAGTTTTGCATAATCAGTCAATACAAACACGTAATGAATATCGCATTCGTCTTGAGGCATCAATTGATTGTGTTAGAGTTCTGTTGCGCCATGAGTTATCATTACGGGACCATGATGAATCTGAAGGTTCTCTCAATCCAGGTAACTTCCTAGTTCAATTGTAATTTCTTGTTGATCATAATGATGATATTAAATCTGTGGTGTTGGGAAATGCTCCTAAAAATTGTAAGTTAACATCTTCTGATATTTAGAAAGATATAGCGAGTGCTTATGCTGCAGAAACGATTAATGTTATTATCAAAGATGCTGGCGATTTATTATTCTCTATTCTTGTTGATGAATCCCATGATGTATCAGTAAAGGAGCAAATGTCAGTAGTCCTATTTTATGTGGATAGTAGTGGAACGTTTGATAGGGGTTGAGCATGTTAGCAGTACTACAGCTTTATCACTTAAGGCTGCAATTGATATGCTATTTTCTAGATATAATTTGAGCATATCTAGGTTGAGAGGACAGGATTATGATGGGGCAAGTAATGTGCAAGGTAAGTTCAATAGTCTGAAAGCACTCATTTTGAAGGAGAACTCATATGCCTTTTACATACATTGTTTTGCTCATCAATTTCAGCTAGCTCTTGTAGCTGTGGCAAAGAAGAATATTCCAATTTCTAATTTCTTTCGTGTGGTTGGTGATGTTGTAAATATTATTGTAGCATCTTGCAAACGTTATGATCTGCTTAGAGAGAAACATTCAGACTTTATCGTTGAGGCATTGGGGAGAGGTGATGGTTTAAGTGGACGGGGACTTAATCAAGAAACCACTCTTCAGCGTTATGGTGATCCACGTTGGGGGTCACATTATAATTCTTTGATCAGTTTGCTTTCAATGTTCTCTTTTGTTAGTGATGTACTTAAATTTATTTCAGAAGATGAATCTAGTTCTAGTGATCAGAAAAGTGAGGCATTCAATTTATTGGAGTCGATACATTTGTTTGATTTTGCATTTAATCTACACTTGATGAAAAAAAGTCTTAGGAGTTTCAAATGAGTTGTCAAAGGCATTACAATTGAAAGATCAAGATATTGTGAATGCAATGAACTTGGTGAAAATATGCAAACAACGACTCCAAATGATGAGAGACAATGAGTGGGATTTGTTTTTGGAAGAAATTCATCCTTTTTGTCAGCAACATCACATTGTTGTTCTCAATATGGATGCTGTGTTTATACGCAGTGCACCTCGTGGTCATCCTCAGCGTAATCCCCCACCGGAAGTGACAAATTTACATCATTATTGTGTAGATTTATTCTACGCTATCATGGACTTGCAACTTCAAGAGTTGAATGATCGTTTCTCAGAGGTAAATACAGAGTTACTCCTTTGTGTAGCTTGTTTATGTCCACAAAATTCATTCTATGATTTCGATAAGAAAAGATTGATTTAACTTGCAGAGTTTTATGTAGAAGATTTTTCAAGATTTGATCTTCTCACACTTGATGATCAACTTGAAATTTATATTTTTGATATGCGCTCTAACAACGCATTTCAAGAATTGAAAGGCCTTGGAGATCTTGCAGAGAAGTTAGTAATGACAAAGAAAAATAAGGTATATTCATTTGTTTATAAGCTTCTGACTTTGGCGCTAATTCTACCTGTTGCTACCGCTACTGTTGAGAGAGTATTTTCTGCAATGAGCATTGTGAAGGATAGATTGCGCAATTGAATGGGTGATGAGTGGATGAATGATAGTCTTTTGTTTATGTAGAAAAATATATATCTTTGAAGGTTGATAATGAAACTATTGTACTGTAGCGACCAAGAATTTTTACGCGATTAATAATTATTTTAATAGAAAATCGTGTCGCTACTATTTCACCCATTTTTATTAAGTTAACGCCACGACGTATTCGTATAGCCAAGTCAAGAAATAATCGAGATCGTTCGATTTTAAATTAAATTCCGAATTTCTAAAAATATCTCCATTCTCTTGATTTAAAGTATATTAAGTCCAAGTACTTAATTCAATGTTATCCCAATATTTATTTATACAAAAATTATTTTTATTATTGAAATTAAGAAAATATATGCAAGCATGAGAGGTTCCATTATATATAATAATTATGAGAATCTTAATTTAATAAATATGGAAAAGTATATGAATGAATTATATACTCCATTATATGTAATCATGAAGAGCATAATATTTGTATAAATATGGAAAAGTATATGAATGAATTATATACTCCATTATATGTAATCATGAAGAGCATAATATTTGTATAAATATGGAAAAGTATATGAATGAATTATAGACTCCATTATATGTAATCATGAAGAGCATAATATTTGTATAAATATGGAAAAGTATATGAATGGTTGATAAGATTCCATTATATGTAATCATGAAGAGCATAATATTTGTATAAATATGGAAAAGTATATGAATGGTTGATAAGACTCCATTATATGTAATCATGAAGAGCATAATATTTGTATAAATATGGAAAAGTATATGAATGGTTGATAAGACTCCATTATATGTAATCATGAAGAGCATAATATTTGTATAAATATGGAAAAGTATATGAATGGTGCTTTACTTTAAGAAAAGGATGTGTTAAAATTAATAGAATTGAATGATTATGTTTACAATATGCCAACTTTATACATCTATTTAAACCCATCTCTTTTACACACAACTCTACACATATACACTTATTTCCAATCTCTTGACAAAATCCACAAGTAAGAGAAATTCAAGGTGGTCAAGAAAGTTTTGGTCCATTTACTACAACACTTCATTTTAATCTTTTAAAAGGTAAGTATATCTTATGTTTTTATGAAAAGTAAGTATGTTTTTATGAAAGGTAAATACACCTTATGTTTTTATGAAAAGTAAGTATGTTTTTATGACAAGTAAGTATATCTTATGTTTTTATGAAAAGTAAGTATGTTTTTATGAAAGGTAAATACACCTTATGTTTTTATGAAAAGTAAGTATGTTTTTATGACAAGTAAGTATATCTTATGTTTTTATGAAAAGTAAGTATGTTTTTATGAAAGGTAAATACACCTTATGTTTTTATGAAAAGTAAGTATGTTTTTATGACAAGTAAGTATATCTTATGTTTTTATGAAAAGTAAGTATGTTTTTATGAAAGGTAAATACACCTTATGTTTTTATGAAAAGTAAGTATGTTTTTATGACAAGTAAGTATATCTTATGTTTTTATGAAAAGTAAGTATGTTTTTATGAAAGGTAAATACACCTTATGTTTTTATGAAAAGTAAGTATGTTTTTATGACAAGTAAGTATATCTTATGTTTTTATGAAAAGTAAGTATGTTTTTATGAAAGGTAAATACACCTTATGTTTTTATGAAAAGTAAGTATGTTTTTATGACAAGTAAGTATATCTTATGTTTTTATGAAAAGTAAGTATGTTTTTATGAAAGGTAAATACACCTTATGTTTTATGAAAAGTAAGTATGTTTTTATGACAAGTAAGTATATCTTATGTTTTTATGAAAAGTAAGTATGTTTTTATGAAAGGTAAATACACCTTATGTTTTTATGAAAAGTAAGTATGTTTTTATGAAAAGTAAGTATATCTTATGTTTTTATAAAAATGTTTGGATCATTGCTATGAAATCAATCTCACAAGATTGTTATGGGTTCCATATTATATGTTTATGATTATGCTAAGGGGACCGGAGTTTAGTAGCGCTACACATAAGAATTCTTTCTATTTAAGTTCGGTAAAATTCTTGTGTCTCCCTATGTTTATGAGTATTTCGATCCTATCCTATGTTATGATGAAAATGATCCATATGCTTTCAAAAGAAAATTTATGCTTGGTATACTTACTGGGATTTTATAAATCTCACTCCACGATATTTACCATTTTCAGATAATTGAAGGTTCGAGGCGGTCAACATGGAAGTGGCAAAAGTGGTTAAGATTGATGAGATAATTATGTTGAACTTTATGTAAGAAAATTATGTTCTATTTTTATTCACAAATAAAATTATGGGATTCTAATTATTCTTTTGAATAATTTTACATTACTATTTAAGTCTCGATAATATGATATGAGTCACTTTTAGTGGCACTCGAATGGTCGAGAATTCGGGTCGTCACAGTTGGTATCAGAGAAAAGAGTTTTAAAAACGATTATGTAGATTTTTGAAATTTTATTTCTTAAAAAAAAAAAAAAAAAATCACTATTCACGTGAACAGTAAAACGACGTGCTATTCATGATGAACAGTGAACGAAATCACTATTCATTATAAAAAAAAATTGAATTTTCACATGTCAAGTATGGTTATGATTTTGAAAAGCATGATGAAATTTGATGTGCGAATTTCAAGGACAAAATTCATTTTAAGCAAGGGAGTTTGTAATGTCCTGAAAATTTTATGGAATATAATTAGTTAGTGATATGATGTTTATATTGATGTCTTTGATAAATTTCTAGAAGTTCGGGGACTAAAGGAAAAATAAGATTTGACGATAAATTTTATTTGGGTTAAGTTATTAATTATTGATGGGGAGATAATTACTATATCGATATTGGATTTGTTTTGAAGACTGTGATTAATTAGGAATTATGATTCAAGAAAATGTTGATTTGGATACAACCACATTAAATTATTGTTGATTAAAGGAAAATAAGATTATATGAAATATTTTAACTCATCACTCTACTATGTCACTCTCCACGTATTGACTCCTCGAACCAGGTATGTTATATGCTTTGCAAGTCATTTACGATTTTATTAAGACATGTTAAGTATGAAATCTTCATATGTTATGAATCTTTATGTGTTACACATAATATACATGTCAAGTATGATATAAATTGATAGAAGACTCAATTTTTTTATTCTTTTCAATGTAGAATCATGAGACAGAGAGGATATTTATATGAATTTTGGTGCATATTAAGCTTAGTAAGATTGACTCAATTAGAAATTAAGTTGGGTTGTAACTTTTGCCCAAAATATATGGAATAATATATTAAACAAACAAAATTGATAATGAATTCGTACAATAATTTATCCCTTTATCACTACCTTTGTGTAAAAACAAGGGAAAAACTGTGGATGGTTATTAGTACTTCCTCTTCAAGTTTCAATTTTCGGTTCAATAATTTATCCCTTTATCACTACCTTTGCTTAAAAGCAAGGAAAAACTGTGGATGATTATTGGTACCACTCTTCAAGTTTCAATTCTGAAAAAAAAAAAAAAAAAAAAAAATTCAGAAAGAAAAGAAAGAAAGAGAACGGGTGTTGAGCATAATGGGAATAATATGACTTAAGAATGATTTTCAAAATAATTGTTGTCCTCGAGTTTAGAAATGATAAACCTTAAATGGACTTTGCATAATTGATTTTAGACATGGCATTAAGTATGAGAAGTCAACAGAAATGATTAGAAATATGTTCAGATTATCTATCATTTAGATTTAATGAGAAATAGCGAGCCAATTTTATGAATTTTTATGAGATGTTAAGATTATAAGTGATATGATTTTAATGAGACTTTTATGAGAAGCATTATGAAGTTAGAGATTTAAAGATTTGGTTATTGGGAATTAAGTAATGGATATTATGTTGAGTAAGTGAATTATGCCTCTATATTGAAGAGAAATTTATTATGAACTTTGGCCTTGTGATTAAATTTTGGGAATATGATTTATGACTTATAAATATAAGTATGAGTAATCTTTTGAGCCAATTAAGGTATTGAAGGAAGTGATATTGTGATATTGACGACTATGATTTGAAATTTCTATGTTGAGGAATTATAAATTGATTTTCTGGAATATTTTTTTATGATATTGAAGTTTGATGAAATTGTGGTCAATTTTTAGATCGTTGTGATCAAATGTGGAATTACTTATTATTGTGAGTTATGAAGTATGCTTACGGTTTGAATAAGTCCAAATTTCAAAGGAAACTCTGCTTAGAATTTTATCGTTTGGAACTAAGAGCATAGTATGGTATGCAATCACTAAGAGAATTGAGGTTAGACATGCAAATTCATTTACATCACAAACGAGATTTAGTAGATGATAACAGAGATATTTATTATTTTCTCGTAAGGAGAACACACAAGAGTCACATTGGAAAGAAATACATGAAACACGCAAAATCAAAAGAAAGCAACATGGGAAATTCCTCAAATTGAGAGATGTGTTTCCGGAGTAGCCGTATCCTACCACTCTGACCTTTTGAGGAAATAAAGAAACCTTCAAAGAGGTGTGTTTCGAGAGTAAGAATACTCCGTAATCTACCACCTGGAACCTTTGAGGTACACACAAGATTTAAACATTAAGGAAAATCCTAGGAAATTAGAGGGGTGTCTCGAGAGTAAGAATACTCCGTACTCTACCCCCACCTATTCTAAGATTCATAAAGTTAAGTTTACATTAACCGGACTCCATTTTCGCTTGATTCCCCTTCCTTGCGACCAATCTATCTTAACCCCTGCTGGATCTTGTATTGAGATATATGACTGCAGCTTATCCAGTAGTTCATCAATAGTAGGAGCAGAAATAAGGAGCCTTCTGGAAAATGGAGAGATGAATCCCTGTTCCACAGCATAATCAAGAAAAGTTAACAAACCATCAAAGAAATTGTTAACATTCAGAAGCCCAATAGGCTTAGTATGGAGATCTAGTTGAGCCCACGAGGTAATGTTAAAGATTTCTTCTAAGGTACCAAAACCTCCGGGCAGGGCTATAAAGGCATCAGAACCATATAGCATACAAGTTATGCGTTCATGGATGGATAAGGTTTGAACTTCATGCCCTCGTGTTTTGCCTGCAACATCTACCAAAGGGACAGGTATGACACCGATTACTTTTGATTTCTCTGCAAGAGCAGATTGGGAAACACAACCCATTAGACCACTGCTACCACCCCCATACACAAGAGTGATACCTTTTTCCCCCAATTTCTTTCCAAGATCTACGGCCGCTTCTAGATAACTGAAGCCTTTCCCCACTTTTGATCCACAAAATACACAAATAGTTTTGATCTGTCGAAGTTTTGGTGCTTCCATCTTTGATAGTATAGAAGAGAAAACTTACGAAGAAGATGTGATTTTGGGATGCCTGAACTATGAAATATGTTTGGCTATTTAAAGCCGGAAAAATTTACTGTTTTTGATTGATTATGAAAAAGTAAAGATTTACTTTTGACAAAATCGGCCAACTCTTGACTGTTTTACCAAAGATATCACCTTTCGGTGATTTATTTCCAGCTTTATCAAAACTCGAGAAAGGAAAATATATTTTATTTCCAAAACGCGTGAAAGAAAACAGCAAAATATTTTAAATGTGTATCAAGAGATTTACCTTATATCATTGTTGAACTGCCAGAAGCCTCATTTTGTAAAACAGACTGGCAAACAGGATCTTTTGCTATTATATTTTGGAGACTATAACGATTTTTGTCCTCGTTAAACTGAGCGTATAAGAAGAGAAGTTCACGTTGCACATAACCACTTGGGTGCGTCTCAAGAGTCAGTCGAATATCATCCAAAGACTCCTTACTCAGTCCACCCTTTATGAATTTGATTTTATCATCCCGATTAGTAGAAGAATATCCTACTGTTTTGCAACGAGTATCACAGTTCCAACGAGCACATTTGTAGCAACCATTCAGCCTTTTTGCTCTTCGTTTCTTTGCGAAGGTGCTTTTGCCTAAACCAGGCATGTGCTTTGGAAATGTCATAGGTAATTCACCAGATAGTCGAACCTTTGCTTCGATCAACCAGCGAACATCTTCTGAAACACCATGAGCCATCAGCAACCTCAATCTTTCGAGTCTTATTCGATAAATTTTCCTCAGATCATTCATTGGAAGACTGGAATAATACTTGCGAATGTTTGTAAGAATGATATCCATGTTTTTGATGGATCTAACCTCTTCCCAGCATGAACTATTTAAAAGCATTAAGGATCGGAGGAAATCCGCGTGATATTGATTCCAGCAAGAAAGCGCGGAATAGAATAATGGAAAAGAGGGAACAAGAGTTATGCGCCGTTTACTTTCTTGATAAAAGGAATATTTGATGATGACGGGATTTGAGATATGGAATATTTTCTTGGATTTTGGGTACTGATATTTTGATATAATAATCAAGGTATAGAAATAATACGGGTATATGTGAAAGTGAAATAAGGACTGTATTGAATCAGGATTAATAAGTTTGTGCAAGTGAAAGGAATACCTTACGGGAAATGTTATGATATTTGAGTTAAGAATTTTAATTATTTGGGAGATATTTGTTTATTGAATTTTGCAGAAATTTTGGGTTACAAATATTGGAAAGATAAACTGATGATTATGTTAATATGTGAATAACATGTTTGGGTATATTACATAGAAAATATTCAGGTAATCGTTTTAATTATTTTGGGATATTTGGTGATAAGAAGAAATGACAAATTATTATGGTATGATATGTTAGTAAAGATTTATTGAAATTTTAGAGATATTAATACGAATATTTGAGGTTACATGATACGATGATAAGTGACAGGTTACATGAGTACTACAAGATATGATGAAATATCACATACGATTGGGAATTTTCATTTTGAGTCAGAAGAATTTATGAGTAGACATATGTCTATTATTGATAGAAAAGTTCATGTCTTAAGAAAACAAATTGATGCATTTAGTCAAAGTCCAGTGGGTTAAATATGGTTGGGTTAAATATGGTAGCGATGATGCTACATAAGAAGAAGAAGAAGAGATTCTGATTAAGTGTTCAGAAATCATAAGATCAAGTAAGTTTAATTTCGAGGACGAAATTATTTTAAGGGGGTAAGTTTGTAGCGACCAAGAATTTTTACGCGATTAATAATTATTTTAATAGAAAATCGTGTCGCTACTATTTCACCCATTTTTATTAAGTTAACGCCACGACGTATTCGTATAGCCAAGTCAAGAAATAATCGAGATCGTTCGATTTTAAATTAAATTCCGAATTTCTAAAAATATCTCCATTCTCTTGATTTAAAGTATATTAAGTCCAAGTACTTAATTCAATGTTATCCCAATATTTATTTATACAAAAATTATTTTTATTATTGAAATTAAGAAAATATATGCAAGCATGAGAGGTTCCATTATATATAATAATTATGAGAATCTTAATTTAATAAATATGGAAAAGTATATGAATGAATTATATACTCCATTATATGTAATCATGAAGAGCATAATATTTGTATAAATATGGAAAAGTATATGAATGAATTATATACTCCATTATATGTAATCATGAAGAGCATAATATTTGTATAAATATGGAAAAGTATATGAATGAATTATAGACTCCATTATATGTAATCATGAAGAGCATAATATTTGTATAAATATGGAAAAGTATATGAATGGTTGATAAGATTCCATTATATGTAATCATGAAGAGCATAATATTTGTATAAATATGGAAAAGTATATGAATGGTTGATAAGACTCCATTATATGTAATCATGAAGAGCATAATATTTGTATAAATATGGAAAAGTATATGAATGGTTGATAAGACTCCATTATATGTAATCATGAAGAGCATAATATTTGTATAAATATGGAAAAGTATATGAATGGTGCTTTACTTTAAGAAAAGGATGTGTTAAAATTAATAGAATTGAATGATTATGTTTACAATATGCCAACTTTATACATCTATTTAAACCCATCTCTTTTACACACAACTCTACACATATACACTTATTTCCAATCTCTTGACAAAATCCACAAGTAAGAGAAATTCAAGGTGGTCAAGAAAGTTTTGGTCCATTTACTACAACACTTCATTTTAATCTTTTAAAAGGTAAGTATATCTTATGTTTTTATGAAAAGTAAGTATGTTTTTATGAAAGGTAAATACACCTTATGTTTTTATGAAAAGTAAGTATGTTTTTATGACAAGTAAGTATATCTTATGTTTTTATGAAAAGTAAGTATGTTTTTATGAAAGGTAAATACACCTTATGTTTTTATGAAAAGTAAGTATGTTTTTATGACAAGTAAGTATATCTTATGTTTTTATGAAAAGTAAGTATGTTTTTATGAAAGGTAAATACACCTTATGTTTTTATGAAAAGTAAGTATGTTTTTATGACAAGTAAGTATATCTTATGTTTTTATGAAAAGTAAGTATGTTTTTATGAAAGGTAAATACACCTTATGTTTTTATGAAAAGTAAGTATGTTTTTATGACAAGTAAGTATATCTTATGTTTTTATGAAAAGTAAGTATGTTTTTATGAAAGGTAAATACACCTTATGTTTTTATGAAAAGTAAGTATGTTTTTATGACAAGTAAGTATATCTTATGTTTTTATGAAAAGTAAGTATGTTTTTATGAAAGGTAAATACACCTTATGTTTTTATGAAAAGTAAGTATGTTTTTATGACAAGTAAGTATATCTTATGTTTTTATGAAAAGTAAGTATGTTTTTATGAAAGGTAAATACACCTTATGTTTTATGAAAAGTAAGTATGTTTTTATGACAAGTAAGTATATCTTATGTTTTTATGAAAAGTAAGTATGTTTTTATGAAAGGTAAATACACCTTATGTTTTTATGAAAAGTAAGTATGTTTTTATGAAAAGTAAGTATATCTTATGTTTTTATAAAAATGTTTGGATCATTGCTATGAAATCAATCTCACAAGATTGTTATGGGTTCCATATTATATGTTTATGATTATGCTAAGGGGACCGGAGTTTAGTAGCGCTACACATAAGAATTCTTTCTATTTAAGTTCGGTAAAATTCTTGTGTCTCCCTATGTTTATGAGTATTTCGATCCTATCCTATGTTATGATGAAAATGATCCATATGCTTTCAAAAGAAAATTTATGCTTGGTATACTTACTGGGATTTTATAAATCTCACTCCACGATATTTACCATTTTCAGATAATTGAAGGTTCGAGGCGGTCAACATGGAAGTGGCAAAAGTGGTTAAGATTGATGAGATAATTATGTTGAACTTTATGTAAGAAAATTATGTTCTATTTTTATTCACAAATAAAATTATGGGATTCTAATTATTCTTTTGAATAATTTTACATTACTATTTAAGTCTCGATAATATGATATGAGTCACTTTTAGTGGCACTCGAATGGTCGAGAATTCGGGTCGTCACATGTACAACGATTTCAAAGTATGAAAACTTGTAAGGAGTGATTATAAGGTATTTCATTTGAGTTGGAATTTGTTTAATTCTCATTTGTGAAACTAAGTTTTCTCTATTTAGATTAATTTTTCTCAATTTTTTTCCCCCAAACCCCCGTGCCACCCCCCCAAATTCATTTAATTTTCAACCATGCTCACTGAAATTCCTGGCTTCGTCACTACTAACTTGTATACTATTTATAATATGGTTATCCTATATCGATCAGACTTAAAGAGGAATTTTTAGTTGTGTGATGTGACATATGAATTCATGAACCATTAGGTGCATCTTAGCCTTTGTTTGGCAAAAGTTTTTTTTTTTTTTTTTATAAATAAATAATGTGATTTTTTGGTTGAAAAATGATTTGAGAAAATGTGTGTAATTAAAAAGTGGTTTGAGAAAATGTGTTTTTCATAAATCTTAACAGTTTACCAAATGGATCAAGGCTTATCTAGGACTGCACCTTCACTAATGATGGACCTTTTCAAGGGTGTTATTAGCCTGAAGAGGGTAGCATTTAGGTTGTCTGTGAGTATTCTTTACATGTTCAAAGACATTCATGATTTTTAAGTCTATAAAAAGACTATTGATCTGGATTTTTTTTTAATTATTTATTTATTTATTTATTTTGGGTGAGATCTGGCATAATTTTGACAATGCAATTGAATAAAAGTTGAGAGTTATCTTGAAATTATACTCCCCTCTTGGAAGTAGTTTTTTCATCTTCACTTTCCATCAATTTGGTGAATCGAACAAAACTGTGAATCAATGATTTTTATTTATTTTTTTATGATGGAACCAAGCTCGAATCAAAGCGTTCGATTCTAGTTCCATTACCTAATTTTTCGACTGATAAATGTAAATTAAAATCTATTATCATATTCATAAGTACGCAATACATATTTAAATAAAAAAAAAATGAAAACCAGTGCCGATGAGGGTGGTTAAGGTGCGTAACGAAAATTGTGGTGTATGAATGCGAGTAGAATGAGCGTGAATGTGTCTAAAATTGAAAAATAAATAAATAAATGAATTAGAATTTAAATCTATGACTTGGACAATTTGTCTGATATGTGATAATGTAAAAGGTAATGCTAAATGACCATTTCGCTCTTTCATATTTGTCATTTCAAAGCTTATTTCTTTGGTGAGACTCACCTACCACCACCACCACCACCACCAATAATAATATTAATCTCTATATTACTAAAAGCAAATGAGATTCTTGAAATCTTTAATTGTAATTGATCAATTGTCAACACTTATATATTAGATTCATATTTATCAGTTTTTTTTTTTTTTTTAATTTAAGTTGTTTCACACCCATGCGATGCACGAGAATATTTCATTGATAAAGAAAAAATTACAGAAAAGTACAATTGAAAAAAAAAAAAAAAAAAAAAAACTAATTGTCTATTAAGCAAACAACAAAAAATACATGTACATGTATATGTATATGTATATATATGCTATCACCATCTAACTTAATATTAATCATTAAGAAACAAAATTTAAAGATGGGCCTCAGCTAAACTTATTTAAGCACACGAATAATATTAAGAAATATTTTTCCTTTTTACCTTAATTCATCAGTATACTAAAATTTCTAACATAAATTAAAATCCTAATAACTAAAAGTTTACAGAGAACACTCACTCATACAAAGGCATGTCCCAAATTGTTGTATGACCTACAATTCAAAGGGTTTCAGTATAGATCAATAAAATACATAATGAAATAAAATAAAGAGAGCCTAAACGAAATCAATGTGAACAAACTCTAATTGATTTTATCAACATATTCATCAAAGAGGTCGTCACAGCCAATTAAGACAACCTAGGTGTAGTTGACTTTGCTGGGTGAGACTTTGACTCTCTGGATCTATTGTCATAATTCATTATACACAGAGTTCTATATGGAAGCTCATTAAGAGATTCCTAGGCAGAGGAATGTACAAATACGTTAATATCAATTAGGTAAGACAAAAATTTTGTTAACTTATAGCTAGATTGACAAATCCGTTAATATGTCTAAACAAGATAAGATGAAGAGGTTGTTAACTTTTAGCTAGATTGATAAGAAAGATTGATCTTTTTTACCAAAATTAATTAAATTAGTAATAAGAAAAAGTACTGGAGTCATCATCTCCTATCTAGAATACTTGTTTGATGATGATATATTATCACATGATCTTCTTCTTAGCATCTGCCTCATTCCATCGCCTACTGAAATCGCAGGATTCAATTTATATTTTCGACAAAATGACATGTGATCCTTTAACAAATTCTTCCATCATGAATTCTTTTTTCTCTCTCCTCACTTCATTTCTTACGGCTTCTGAACACAAACCACACAGCCATTTTCCATCGAATTTCGCTTTCACTTCTCTTATGTAGTCCTCCGTGCAATCTTCTTTCAATCCACAACTCCTTCACTTTACCACTTCAATATCCATTTCTTTTCTTCCTTTTTGAGAATTATCAACAAATAATACCAATATTCTTCCTTTTTGTTTATTTAATTTCCACGAAAAGTACTGAGAATAGCTACAATGATGAGGGAGAGAAATTAAGAGGGAAAAAAGAAAACTTTATAATAAGGAAACTAAGCTGCCATAGTTTCCTCCATATGGCAATGGGTTGATGTGGGGTAGGGGTAGGGGTTGGGGTTGGGGTTAGGGTTGGCCCTTTCTTACATTTAAGAATTTAGGGTCGGGCAATCATATAGATTGGGCATGTTGCCCGACCTCAGTAGATTATTCCCTTCACATATGCATAGGTCAGCCAACATGTCCGGACATATTCCAATATTAAGGTCGGGTATTCCATTCTTATCTTGCCATATCATGAGTTTGATGGTCGACCAATCCCGACCTCATTACATCAAAGGCCCATACAAGCAGGCCTCAAGTCATCTTTTATTTATGAGTTTCATCAATGAGTCACATTCTTGGGCCCCAAGACAAGATACTCTCTATAAGGAAACATTCCAAAAAAGAGAAGTTCAATCCTTATAAGGATTCTTCTCTTAAAAGATAAGTTTACGCAAAAAATGACTTCTTCTCATAATAGAAGAGGGTTACGAACTCTTGAGCCCTATAAATACAGTTCCTTTAATCGAAATTGATTCATTCATCATTAATACAGTTTTTCAGATATATATTTCTCTATCTACTTTTATATTTAGAAAATTAATTTTCACATCGAAGGGGCGACGAGAAAAATCATCCTGACCTTTTTTTGCAGGTTATCCAAGGTGAATTCATTCATTTTTTTCAGTAATCAAGCAACTCCAAATTTTGCCACGTTAAGGTTAGAAATTTTTACAACATCAGTTTTTATTATGGTCACATGCGATGACGATTTTTATTTAAGCCCCTGTTTGTAATTCATTTAAAAAGTGGTTTGAGAAATTATATTTTATATATATATATTTTTAAGCACTTTGCCAAACGACTTAATAAATAAGTTGAAGATTAGGTCAAAGTACATTGATCGTGAATAGATTTATCCACCAAACACGATATAATCACATTTTGAATTGTGTAATAATAATTTAGCCTTTGTTTGTTAAAATTTTTTTGTCTAAAAACATAAATTTTATGTTTTTAGATAAAATGTGTGATTAAAAAATGATTTAGGGAATTGTGTAAGAAAAAATATGTTTAAAAACATGTTTGCTTCAAAGTAAGCAAATGCTGGACTAGGTGTTGCTCTAACGTGCCCCCGCTGGCCCGCATTCTTCGGCTATATTCTACACGACGCCGTCTCTTTTTATAATGCGAATGCCCACTTCAGTAGTCAGCCACGCGTGGAGTGAAATTTGTCCAAGTCGCCGGATAAGGTTCTATTTTGCAATTTTTGTTTCACCATATTACGCATTGGATTCATTACACTGCATTAATTTAAGTGTTTGATTGATAAAAAATTATACTGAAAACAGTAATAAATCTTATGTATGTAAATAATAATTATAAATTTATATAATTAAAATAAATGTAAATTATCCAAAAAATAAATAAATGTAAACTAATGTTTTCTTTGATTTAAATAATATCATAAATATATAATTTTAGTCAAATATGCATTAAAGAAAACAACAAATTTATCCTTATATGCTTTTTCTTGTCCTTTCGAGAATTATGTGAATCATTTCACGTTTAATTAAGTGTATTATATAATGCCACGTAAATTAGAGTTCAAACACTGCTTGCTACTATTAGATAGCATTATTCAAAAATTAATGCTAGGTTGAGAACTAATAATTAGTTTTTTTTTTTGATAAGATTTGTATTCTCATTCACTTAAGTCGCCCAAAACTTGGGGAGCAATAAAATACGGAATACAATCAATCCAATGTTTAGAATCAACTAAAGAGGTTGCATATGAAGCTAACTTGTGGGCTACACTATTCCCTTCACGCGGGATGTAGCAGCACGAACCACAACCAACCTCGTCCATAAGCACTTGAATATCGCTAAGAACCATGGCACCTGGAGCTAAGGGAGAAATATGTGCAATGTCTCGAGCCAGCTGAAGAGCATCACTCTCCGCGGTGTCAACATGGACTCCTGTGTTTTGTGCCAACTTGAGTCCCTCCCGTAGAGCCAAAGCTTCAGCATCTCCCGGTTCATATCTGCCCTCTAGTGTTCGACTCATAGCTGCTATAATAATTCCCTGGTCATCCCGGATCACAGCCCCAACACCTATCATCTCATCTCGAACAGCTGCATCCGTGTTGAGTTTGAGACACCCCCTGGTAGGACGCTGCCACTTTCTCCCCGCCTTTGGAGAGGGCTGCCTCTGTCCAATTGGGTTCTCTTCATGGTAAATGACAGATGAAGCCAGCTCTATCAAGTGTTTTGTATCCCTTCTTCGACCCTGAAACGCCTCATAATTTCTCTCCCACCAGATAACCCACAGAAGTGCACCAATAATTTCAAACCCCACTGACAGCTGATTAAGAGCGAGACTACATAATATATCAGCACACGTTCCAGAGGCATGCATCTTAATCTCAGACCAGATTCCAGATTCCTTCCAGATGAGTTTTGCTCTCTTACACCCAAAGAAGATATGGAGATTTGATTCATATTCCCCGCAGTACGCACATCCTCTGTTGCAAGTTATTCCCCGTCGTCCAAGCATCTCTCCCGATGGTAAAATGTCAAAAAACAGCCTCCAAATAAAAATCCTTACCCGTGGCATCAAAGGCAGACCCCATATTTTACACCACCAATGCCCAGTTGTGTTTGAGCTCGGTCCCTCACTTTCCCGTTCCAAGTTCACGAGTAAATGGTATCCACTCCTCACGGAGTAGTTACCTAACCTATCAAAGTGCCAAATTAATTTATCATCCCTTAGCCTCATTCCCAATGGTATAGATGTAATCCTTACGACGTCAATCGGTAAAAACAACCTCTCCAATTTATCCCTGTCCCATTCACCAGACATTGTTAGCAGGTTATTCACCGTAGTCTCAGTAGAAGTATTACGAGTGATGGGAGAGAATTTAGGTCGAAAGGGAATCCATGGATCTTTATAAATCCTAATTCTTTCCCCATTTCCCACTCGCCATCGGGCTCCCAATGATATCACTTCCCGACCCCATAGGATACTACGCCACAAGAAAGAGCATCCCCGCTTAGGGATCGCATTCCAAAAGTCCACCCCGCAATGGTACTTTCCCGCTAGAATACGTGCTGGAAGTGAAGTGGTATTATTAATAAGTCTCCAAGCTTGTTTTGCCACCAAAGCCTGATTAAATTTAGTGAAATCACGGAATCCCAATCCACCTTCTCGCTTGCTACAACACAAATCTCCCCATTTTTTCCAACAAATTTTCCTATCTTCTCCTTTGGCACCCCACCAGAAATTCCTGGCAATCGAAGTAAGCTGTTGGCATAGGGACAATGGAATTTTGAACATGCTCATGACATAAGTTGGAATGGCTTGCAAAACTGATTTTATGAGTACCTCCCTGCCTCCCACTGAGAAACAATTCCCTTTCCAACCCTGCACTTTTCTCCACATCCTGTCCTTTATATTCGCAAAAGTCCTGGTCTTATCCCTTCCCACAACGGTTGGTAATCCCATGTAGCGGTCATGTTCATGAGCTGATTCCAGATTCAAAGTAGATAAGATAATGCCACGATCATCTTGACTCACATTTGGGCTAAAAGATATGCTAGATTTTTGCATATTAATTTTCTGACCTGATGCTTTTTCATAGACATCAAAAATTTTGACAATAGCCTGACAGTCATGAACTCTAGCTCGGGTAAACAAAATTGAGTCATCTGCAAAGAATAAGTGACTAACCCGGGGTCCTCCCCGTGAGCACTGCATCCCAACTACATTTCCATTTGTCTCTTCAAGTTTGATAAGTCCGGAGAGAGCTTCTGCACATAGTATAAATAAGTACGGTGAAAGAGGGCATCCCTGTCGCAGTCCTCTGCTGGGGGTAACCATACCTCGGGATTCTCCATTGATGTTGAAAGAGAAAGATGCAGTAGAGATACATTCATGTACCAGCCGACACCAACGTTCTGGGAAGCCCATGCGCTCCATAGCTTTGTTTAAAAAACACCACTCCACTCTGTCATAAGCTTTGCTCATATCAACTTTCAAGGCTATAAACCCTTTCTTACCATTTGACCTTTTGTGCATAGAATGTAGAATCTCAAAAGCGGAGATAACATTGTCACTGATTAACCTGTTTGGTACAAATGCGGATTGGTTTTCTGCAATTAAACCATTTAGGATGCTTTTCATTCTACATGCAATCGTTTTTGTAACCAATTTATATGTGACATTGCATAGGCTGATTGGTCTGAAATCACTAGCCAGCTGAGGATCCGTTTTCTTTGGGATAAGTGTCAGTAGAGTATGGTTGATATGCCTGATCGATTCCCCATTGTTCAAAACCTTCAAACAAGCATCAGAAACCTCTTTCCCCACCGTATCCCAATATTTTTGATAGAACAATGCATGGAAGCCATCAGGACCAGGTGCTTTGGTCGCTCCCATTCCTTTAAGGGAAGCCTCAACTTCTTCAGTGGTGAAAGGTTTCTTCAGCCATTCAACATCAGCTAGTAATAGAGGTGCTGAGATCCCTGCAACTCCAGCATCCAAGTCTTCCTCGGAGGGTCTGGTAGATGTGAATAAGCTTGAAAAATAATCTTCCAGATGTGCAATAATTTCCTTGTCCTCTGTGAAGCAAGTTTCGTTCTCATCTCTCAGTTGGGAAATTGTATTTTTCAATTTCCTATTAGTAGCCCTGGCATGAAAATATTTTGTATTACGGTCTCCTTCTCTTAGCCACTCCACCCTGGATCTTTGTCTCCAAAACATCTCCTCTCTATGATTTAGATAGTCAACCCGTTTCTCAATTTCCAGAATGTCCTTCATCCTCATTCCACAATCGTTGGTATCGTACAGAGCTTTCAATTTATTGCGGAGTTGGGTTAATTCATCCTTCCAATGCCCAAATCTGTGATTGTGCCAATCCTTTAAACCCCCACTGCATCGCCTAAGTCTCCTCTGGATCCCCCCAAAGGGATTTCCTTCCTCTTCAAACCCATCCGGGATTGACCAATTCTGAGTAATCGTTTCCCCACAATCAGCTTCCTTCGTCCAAAATGGCTCAAAACGAAATGGTCTGTGTGCTCGCCGTCGCCAAACTTTTCTATTTGAGCATAGAGATAGAAGGATGGGGCGGTGGTCTGACCGCTGATATTCTAAGTGCTCAACCTTAGAACTTCCAAACAACTCTCTCCAGGATCCATTACATAAGAAACGATCTAGTCTTTCACACACATTTGCCAGCCCTTGTCTTTTATTATTCCACGTGTAAGCTGGTCCAAAAAACCCCATATCACACAGTCCACAATCGGCCCATACTGTTCTAAAGTCATTGATGGCTTCAAAATCCCGAACATCCCCTCCAGATTTTTCCGCATCTAAGGAGATTTCATTGAAGTCCCCTCCCACAACCCAAGGTAGTGACATCTGATTGTGTAATCTCCTAAGTAGTTCCCAAGAAAAACGCCTGTTCTCGGGTTTTGGATTGCCATAGAATCCTGTAAATCGCCATACCCGCCCAACTGCCATGCTGATTACAACATCAATGTGTCCTTTCGAAAAGGATTTCAGACTCATATTCCAGTTATTATTCCATAAAAGCATTAGGCCTCCACTTCTGCCAACACAGTCAACAAAAAAGCAGTTATCAAAGCCCAATCTATATTTGTAGTCCGCTGCCCTTTCTCCAGACAACCTAGTCTCGGACAAGAAGACTAGGTCGGGGGTCACACTCCTACAAATTGAACGGAGTGCTTTTAACGTGCCAGGGTTCCCCCCTCCCTGGACATTCCAGCATAGGAAAATCATTGGGGTCGGCGGCCCCACTAAGCAGGGTCCGCCGTTAAAATAAATTCAGTCACAACTTCCTCATTTGTGGTCCCAACAACCTGCTTAACCTTCTTCAAATACCCCTCATCATTTACATCCTTCATTACCAGTCTTCTTTTACTCAGATTAGTACCCAAGGCCATACTTCCAAGACTACCTCCATCATCATCTTTCTCTTCATTCTCCTGTGCCTTTCTAGCCCTTCTCTTCCATGATCCCAATTTAGTCACTAGGGGAATCAGCATTTTTTTCCTTTCCCCCATCTCCTTGACTCCCGTTCTGCACTCCCGTCGAACCATCGTCGTCCCCTTCACGTTCCTTACTACCCTCCTTGCTGCCAACATCCAGCCTTTCCTCTTCCCTTTCCCCGCTACCCTCTTTGGACTTAGAGGCAAGCGGGTTACATGGCTGTGACAATCCTTCAGCCTGAGTCCGTCAACTCCCCAAGCCCTCCATACCACACATTTCCCTTTCTGCATCACCTTCTGACCGGGCTGTATATGCATACCTATTCAGACCACGCCCACGTCCATTATAAGGAGGAGCGTTCAACCATGCTCCGTAATTCTTCCTTCCAGTCATC
The DNA here is from genome assembly GCA_963555705.1 of Ligustrum vulgare. Taxonomy (NCBI): domain Eukaryota; kingdom Viridiplantae; phylum Streptophyta; class Magnoliopsida; order Lamiales; family Oleaceae; genus Ligustrum; species Ligustrum vulgare. Next base: position 15,689,049 of record OY743170.1, on the reverse strand, counting down.
CCCACTGCCCCTGTATCCCCCTCCTCATCACCAATACACTCATTATCTTTGTGTCCCAATATGCCACACATGTGACAAAAATCTGGCAGGCGCTCATATTGTACTAATAATATGACTTCAGTTAAAGTATCTCCCACAATTAATCGAATAAATCGGCGAAGGGGTTTATTAATATCAATATTAACTTTGATACGTACAAACTGACCTCCCAATTCCACAGCTTCAACTTGTCCAATGTTACTCCCCCATTGTCGAACACATTCCTCCGTTTCGAGCACCAGCGGGACATTACGGATCTGAGTCCAGAATGAGGCTCTGTTGAACTTTGCTGATGAGACCTCGCCTAGCCCATTTGGTTTCTCAAGCACGATTAGATTTTTGTTGAAAGACCAAGGTCCCCCCGCTAATACTCTACTCCTGTCCGCGGCAGATCCGAAATTGAAGAGGAAAATGTTAAAACCTGTCTTCTGCTCAATTTGGAGTGGATATTCCGTACGCCATATGAGTCTCAGCACGCCGGAGAGTCCTTCTTTATTAACAGCCCGCCTGCCTAGGATCTTGCCGAACAGACTGCAATCCAAGCGAGATAGACCCTCATCCAAGTTTTCCTGCGATATATGCTCTGCATGCCCCTCATCACCCAATTGAAGATCAGCATATAACTTTGCTAGTTCGGAAGCCTCCATGCAAGCCTAACAAAATGATGATATATCTGAGAAGTTTGCCTCTGTTAAACGTGAACCCTACTGCCAACAAAGTGAGATTCCTCTTTGTGCCTGAAAGACCCAGAAAAAACCTGTGGAAGAGAGGGCCAATTTCTGCAGCCGTCCTCCCGACGCAACCGGTTGTAAGAGACTACCGGAGAAACTAAGACGAAAGGCCTCCACCCCTTGAACCCTAGAAACCCTAGAGAAAACGGAGAGAGGAATTTTCTTATTCGGAGTTTTATAGTACTAATAATTGGATTTCTTTGAATAACTAATAATTAGTTTATTTTCATATAAAACATTCTTAAATTACTACTCAAATTACGTTAAATCAGATGCCAGATTGTGTTAGTCGACTCATTGTGATGATTATCTTGTAAGGTAAGTGTTTCGTAAACTTGTTTATAAACAAATATTTTCTTTACATTTCTTCGAATTACTTTTTAATCATGTACTTTTGTTCGAAATTACTTTTCAGTTACACATTTTACCTCAAAAAACTCAAAATTCTTTATTTATAAATAAAAATGAACCTTCAAACATAGGCTTAATTGTGAGATCAATAAATTGGATCTTATATCCACAAATTTCTTTGAAATTGTCATTTTACTTCACGATCACAACATTAGAGTTCAAAGTATCATAATTTTAGTTAACCCAAAAAAAAAAATGATTCTAGAAATCGAAAAAAGTATTAAGAAAATATTATGGTAATTGAAACAAGTTTTTCTATAAATTCTACACGTTTCCAGCTCCATTTGTTCCCAAGAAAAATCTTCGTTTTTCCAAACAGTTTGAGTAAATCTCTCTCCCAATCCTGTGGCAGATATAGTGGTCAGAGAGGTTACTGAATAGTTTGGGCTTTATTGTGAGATTTCATAGCTTCTCTCTCCATTTTTTGTTTTCTCAGCTTACATTTAGCTTCTTACAGAATCTGCAGCATTGTGTTGTTCTTCATTTTCTGCGATTTCTCTGAAAGTTCTCAAATAGCTGTGTATATATTCCTTACTTTTTCTTTAGAGTTCTTGAATTGAATATATTCTTTCTTATTGAAGTCGAGGATTCTCCACCTTTTTTTTTCGAAGTTACCCCCCTCCCCCCCAAACACGCATGCAGACACACACGCAGAGAGAGAGAGAGAGATGTTCATTGATCTGCCAATGTGAACGTGATTCATGTGGATTGTGGGCCACTTGTTAGAACCCAAAATCCATTTTTTTCACTCGTGGACTTTTCTTCTTGATTTGCGCATCTTCATGAATGTAGATAGGATTTACTTGTCTATTTCCGTTGATTGCTATAGTTTCGATCTGCACTGCACTGTTGCCTGTTGGAGTTGATTAGTTTTACAAAATTTCATTTTATTACAGATCGACGAGGCTACGTTGAGTCGAAAAATGGCGACAAGTCCTCCATTCTTAATTGGGATTTTAGTGTTGTGTTGCTGGTCAACTACAGCAAATGCAGAACGCGTGATCTATAAAGATCCTAAAATCCCAATAAATCGCAGAATCAAGGATCTAATGAACAGGATGACCTTAGAAGAAAAGATAGGCCAAATGACACAAATTGAACGCTCTGTGGCATCAGCCGAGGTCATGAAGAAGTACTATATAGGTACACACAAATACAAACCAGCATTGCCTCTGAATCAATAGTTTCTGTATTTTTTGTTAGTAAAAAATGAACTTATCTCTAGTGGTTCGAGACGAAATCATCGAATGCCACTTTGAAGAATCACAGGCCAAAACACATGGAATCATCCAATTGAAATCATGATATGAATAGAATAACACCGAATTATGGAATCAAACGAGAGGCTTGAACACGTGATTACACGTTGTCCTAAAAGTATATTTGCCCCCTCTCGTTCGAGATGCTTAAAGGGTTAAATAGCAAAATGCTTTAACGGATTAATCAAGCCTTCAAAACCATGTATTTATTAAGCACTAATAATCCATGGAAAAGGAACAAAAAACAATTTGAAAATGAGTATTTGTTTTGGTGGAAAATGGCTTCTATATTTTATGGATGTTCTCACTCATATTTCATATATAGAATTGATCAATATAACATCATTCATATAAAGATTAATCCACCTTTTACGAAAGTACACACCTCTTGGACAAAAGGGCACCTTTTGGTGCAAAAAACCACCATGTGATCGCGTGGTTATGTTCCATGCGATTGCGTGGCGTAGCAGAAAATCATTATGCTTTAAAATAATTCTTTCATGCGATCGCATGAACCCAAGGCCACACGATCGCGTGGACGTCTATGTTTCGATTTTTTTCTCATTTTTTTGTCATCCTTTTCAATACCTCTTTGTATTGATTTAATTGTGTACTTCATCAATCTGTAAATATTTGAACAACCATTTGGAAACACAATTTTCCAACAATCCCCCACTTGTTCAAATATCTTCACCAACTCATTTTACAACGGTGTTATGCATAAAATAAGGTATCTTTCTATTTGAACATTACCTTAGTGTAAATGTCGCAAAGTATTATTGAAATCCCGGGTAGCCTTAGCTTTGAACCCGTTATTCCTTGTGACAATACCGGCAACATCACACCCACAACACTCAAGGTCTTTTGTTCCACACAAGTTTTTTGCTTAGTGCGTTAATGGCCTTGCGCCTATCCGATTCGTGAACTTTTCAGAAAGTAACTCCAAACTTTCCTTAAAGCGGCACCACTTCTAAGTTCATATAGGTGAAGTTCTTCCAGTATCTTTGTTACATTTAGAGATACTTTTAATTCTTAACTTCATTAAGAATTTTAAAACTCAACCCTCCAACTGTAACAACCAACACTTTTAATCTAGAATGAGGTATGTTTTGATAAAGTGTTGAAACTATCCACTTATTGAATGACTTGTTGTTACCCTTTGAACCGGTGAATTACTCATTTCGTAATGACGGGTAGGGTTGCTGTCATTGGCGGATTTTTTATAAAAGAGTTTCACCTCATCCTACTCGATTATGTTCTTATGATTTTACATAAGACATAAAGTCAAGTTTTAACTTAACTTTTTCACAAGTTATTGGATCACTCTTTGATTCAATTTATGTCTAGACTTCTTTAGAATATTTAAATGTGATCACTTATCAATTATTTGACAACACTTGTCAAATATTTCACAATATTTTGTAGTCTATTTTGTACACTTTATAAACTTCAAAATAATATTACTTTAAACTTTATTTAAAGTTTAGTTGTACTACCCCCACACTTATAAGGTAGACTAAAAAATTATTCTTTCACTCAATGAAAGAATCTAACTTTATATTATAATTTATTTACTTCATAAAATAAATTGTTTTTCGCAATTCTTTCACTCAATTGAAAGAAATAGAATAGTAATTCCATGAACACAATTATTCTATCAATAATTTAATTGTCTCCTCAGCGAGTACAATAAATATTTTACAATATTTATTTGAGTATTACCCCCACACTTTGGGATAATTTTCAAATTTCTCAATTTCATTTAAGTAGATGATTCTTTTTGTGAACAACAATGTTCAACAATAATCCATATTCACTTGTATGTTTCATATTATTACTCTCCATTAGTAATAATGCTTTTCACATATATATGATATCAACCATTGATATCAATATCAATTAGATAGACTCATTCTATCATATCATCTTCCATAGTTTCTCAAATTATATAATAACCAAACTGGATTATACACAATAGTATGAAATAAGATGATAACAAATTTGAACAAAGATTTTATAAAATGGATTTATGTATAGTAAATAAACTTCTATTTGTCCAAATTTCTCAAATAAGACAAATTGATAATAAATACTTCACATAAGTATTTGCAAATGATTAACATGTTTTAAGACAAAAATACTTTATTGTCGCGTGATAAATATTTATCATTTGCCTCATATCAATGCCTTATAATTATCTCATATACCAAATCCATTTAGTACGTAGCAATTTATACTATGAATAAATATAACATATATTTATTCCTCAAGGAGTCCAAGCAAATGAAATTTACATGATTCAACATTTATATCATGTTGTTATAAAGAGTAACATACTAATCATAATGAGAATTTTAAGAAAACCACTAAGGTTATTAAAATCTCATACATTCATGAAACTCTACTTTCATAAATTTAAAGCTTGAAAATCATATACTTCATAATTTTCAAATAAATAAACAATATGCCATAATCAAGTTAGATTCTCACATAATCAATGCACCAATAATATTATTAAATATGGTATTTAATAACTAAATCCAATTTCAATGATATGTTATATGTCAAAATAAGGTATAACAATATAGTATTCTATATTGCAAATTTGACATGCATAGAATATATTATATAAATTTTTAATACATGACAACTTACTTATCTTTGTCACTGCACTCCATGATTTTTCTTCCTCCACTACTTGTATCCATCCCCTCACAACTTTTAAAAATCTCTTTTAGGACTTAATCATATTACCCCCACATTTGAGGTATAACAAAATTAATTTCAATATTCTTTTTCGCAAAAAGAATGAATTTACAATACATTTTGTCAAATGTGTTTTAGTGATTACACTTAATCACTTATTTGCATTTTAATATCCTTTAAACTTGTCAAAGTTTCTGCTAGGATATTTGATCACAATCACAATATAATTTCACTAATTTCGAAAATTATAATTTGAATCTTTTGCCAAAATGTTACTCTACATTATAGGCTAAATTCAACTTTTATGTATAATCTTTCAACTCAATTGAAAGAAACATTTTGTAATAAAACCTCAATTGTTTTATTGGTATTTTTGTTACAAAAGATTATTGTCTCCATTATGAGCACAATATAATTTTCTTTTGTAATGCGCCTTATCTCCACATATTTGGAATAATCACAAGTTTTTTAATTCTTTCACTTCATTTGAAAGAAATAAATTTGTAATTCTTTTACTCATTGAAAGACCTTTTTTTTTTTTTTTTTTTTTTCGAGATATAAGCAAATTTGTTTTACAAAACAAATATCAATGTTAATCAATGGTCGTGATAAAATCATATTTGTGATCTCATCATTCAATTATGTAAATACTTATCACGTCACATGACCATTATAATAATCACAATAAGTATAGACAAATTCAATCTCATGCATTCTCAATGAAAATTCACAAATTTTCAATAATTGTTATGCATCTCTATGCATTCACAAAAAATACTTCATACAAGTATTTTATTTCAAAAGAGATAAACAATATGATAAATCTCAATATTCATCAATGATCTTCTTGATCTTAGTTTGATCTCACCCCCATAATTCCTTAATTAGGAAAATAATATTGCTTTCAAAAGCAAAATATGGCATCTCCATAATTCGTTGTAGAGCCATTTCACATTTCTTAATACAACAATAAGTATCAAGATTTTCAATACCACATTTAAGCCAACAATGGGCATTTAGTAATACAAGTGGTAGTCTCCAATTTACCATTAAAAATGGTCACTTTATTAATACCAATAACATTATTAGCAAACATATCATGAGGTATTGAAGTAAACTATCATATTTACTTTCTCTAAAATATTCAATCAAACATTGTTTAAAGTAACTTGTGCAAATACTCATACTTGCATGCCCCAATGTTTAGAACTCTATTTCACATATAATAAAATGGCATCACAAATAAGCATAATTTTATTCACCAATTTATAAAATTCTCATGCCATTTTCAAGAGTCCAATTGATTTATATACCGATATACTTGCATAATGTAAAAGAGAAATACACTTCTCATAAATGAATCAAATGGAAACAATATTATTGAAAGAACGTATACTTTCAAATTTCCACTATCATGGAAAATTTCCATGAAAACTTGCACAATAAAATATCATCATATCTCATGATAAAATAATGATTAAATTGCATAATTCATAATATTATATTATGCATCTATGAATCAACAATTTAATAACTTACAAAGCGTTATGCATACTAATTTCATGGTACCTTGAAAGGACACAAAATATAACTGTCATGGTACCTTGACTTTCATGAATAGGCACTTTCAAAAATAAACATAATGAAACATTACATTCTTCCAATTGATAACCGCCACACAACAAACACAATTACATGTTTTATGCACACATCTTTTTGTAATTAAAATAAATGTAATGAAAGATTAAACACTGTTAATTCTTTCACTAATCACCATCATCATGCCACAAACATGATTACATATATTATGTCACAGTAACGTTAATCAAGCACCATCTTTGATTTCTAATGCATTGAAGAAGTCAAAAATTTCTTAATACTTCTATGGATACATGCAAAGTATGCATGTTATAACCAAACATAAAGAAGCCTTCAAGAAACAATCATGCTACAAAATTTTGTTTTATGATTTATTGAACACACACAATATCATGATTCAAGATCCTCAAAATCTCGTCTCCATTAGCACAATTGTACTTTTAGATTGTTAGTAAAAAAATGAACTTACCTTGAGAGGTTGGAGACGAAATCATCGAATGCCACTTTGAAGAATCACAAGCCAAAACACATGGAATCATCCACTTGAAATCAAGATATGAATGGAATAATACAGAATTATAGAATCAAACGAGAGGCTTGAACACGTGATTACACGTTGTCCTAAAAGTATATTTGCCCCTTCTTGTTCGAGATGCTTAAAAGGTTAAATAGAAAATGCTTTAACTGATTAATCAAGCCTTCAAAACTATGTATTTATTAAGCACTAATAATCCATGGAAAATGAACAAAAAACAATTGGAAAATGAGTATTTGTTTTTGTAACACTCCATGTTTAAATTCTAAAACCTAGGCCTTTTAACTCTCATTCACATTATATGCGGAAATAAATCGTTTAAAACATTTAAACTTTTCATTTTCTATTATAAAATTTTACAAAAATTTCGGCAGAGTCTCCTCTATAACTTGGACATAACCAACCTGTAGAGGGACATCATACCTACAATACATATACAATTCTCAAAACCATTTAAATCCAACATTCAACATCCAACCAAAATTCCAAAATCCAACTCCAACATTAATTCCCAAACTCCTCAACGATAATACCTTCAAGTAAAAATTTAAAAAATTCCAGAAACATAGTATAATCTAATCACCGAGAAATACCGTACTTAATTAAACTAACATCAACCAAACAGTTATCAAAACTAAATGAATGAAGAAATAATTAATGATGAACTTAATTTAAATTTAAATTTTAACTTTATCTTAAAGAAAATTGAAGCGGTTATAGCCTGAGTCTGCCACCAAATGCTCTCCTCATCTTATCTAGCTTTCATCACCTGAAATATTGGGGAGAGATTGGGGTGAGCTAAAGCTCAGTAAGTAAACTTTATGCACGTGATGCATGCTCATGACATGAAATGCTTTAGACCATTCAAAGTAATTATCCTCATTTACTTTACTTTTCAAGACTTTCATACTTTCCAAAATTTGCACCCGCCAAGCGGTTTAGCAATCGTTACCGCAAAGCGGTTTAATATTTGCCACCGTCAACCGGTTGGGCAATCGTCACTGCAAATCGATTTAATATTCACCACCGAAACATCAGTTTAATTCGGGTACGCCGGTCTCCCGCGCCCCATTTTCCACTCACACCTTTCATGGCATAGAAGTACACCCATTCTTTCTTAAAACTTGGGATACATGCATTTTGGAGAAAACTTAAACTTACCACATTCTTCATTTAAAATCATTTGACTTCCCCAACTCAATGAAAATGCATGCTTGACGATGTAACGACATGATAACATGTATGCTTAAACCTTCTCTTAATAACACATACATGTATAAAGTTCATAGAAAGCATCACAAGCAAATAAATTTCAAGAATATAATTTAAGCCCATTAATTACACCTTAAACATTTAACTTCAATGAAAATAGGGGAAGTTTACTTACATGACGTCCTTAGTATTTACCGTTATCTGGATTTGCAAGTGGAGGAGCCTCGACTGCCCGTGTCGTCAATGTACCAAAATCCTAGTTGTATCCATTCATTTAGTAAAATATATTTTCAGTTCAAATTGATATATTCATTATTCTTTTAACATTACATTAAACAAGTTAAAACAATAAATCTTCTTTCTCTTTTCATTCTTGTGATCATTTATTCCAAATAAGGTATTAAGATATATTAAATACTTTCATACAATACTCGAAATCAAAAGATTTAAACCATTCGACAAAACGTATAACTTTCAGTTCACAAACACTTTCGTTATTCATTTTAATAATAATCAAACATTAACCGAGATTAAAACTTCAATTTAACCCAAGCGTGACTTTACATAATAACCAAAACACATAAAATCATATTCGAGACAAGAAATGAATCTTAATGCACATTAGAAGGCCTTCTCATCTTTTACATTCAAATTCAAACTCAAAATTACATAACTTTAGAAATTACTTAATCGTGATTCTAACAAGTTCACAAATCTTAAAATAACCATTTATTACAAACTTTACCAAAAAGCAATTAACTAATTTCATAAATTTAATCAAATTCGAAAAACTGAATCTATAACTTTTAATCCAAAATTAACCTAACCATTGGTCCATTGGTTAACAATTGGATTCATATATTAAAAAATCTAAGAATTAACTTGCTAATATGACTAAAGCCCTTTATATTAATACATGAAAATTCTCAAATTTCTCAATTTACCCAGAATAACCTAAACTTAATTAACTAACTCAAATTTAGACAAAGTATTTTCCAAAATTTTTAAATCTGAGAAATTGTCTTCATAATTCAAACTTAACCAAACACTTAACTAAGTTACAAAATTATCAATATATATATATATATATATATATATATATATATATATATATATATATACACACCACAGACATTGTCCAACATCTCAAATAAACAAATTTAAAATTCGAAATCTAAACAAGTCCAAAATCTGAAATTTCATATATGCCACATACATAATAACATCCCATATCCATTTTAGTGTTTGGGGTGTGTGTGAATCAGAGTGTGTGTGTGTGTGTGAAACCCGTGTGTGAGGCAGTGGCCGCGGGGTGTGTGTGTGTTAGTAGTGTAAGTTCGCAGTGGGAAAGGAGAAGAGGGGGCTTACACCAAGGTATGGTGGTGGTGTCGCGTTGGTGACTCGACGACATTGAGGTGGCCGGCGGTGCGCGAGGAAGGGACCGAGAGAGAGAGAGAGAGAGTGACGAGAGAGAGAGAGAGAGAGAGAGAGAGAGAGAGAGAGAGAGAGAGAGAGAGAGAGAGAGGGGCAGGGGACGTAGAGAGAAATGGGATGGAGAGACCGAGTTCATGGTTAATTTAGGGATAGGTTTAGTTATAAACTTTTGGTGATTGCAAATTGGTCCCTCAATTCTCTCTAAGGACATAATTTAGTCCATAAGTCCTATTTATTTTCCAATTGCCGCCAAACTACTCCCCAACCTTCAATTTAATGTAATTTGGCCGTTCACAATTTTAAATAAATTGTAATAAGCATCCTTAGCAATTAAAATAACCATTTAGACACATAATTGCAGGTAAGGAAAATTTATAAACTTTTTAATTGGTACATTGATCGAGCCGACGTCCAAGTTCTTCCACTGTAAAAAGAATAATTCAAATCATTATCAATAATAATTGCTAAATAAATAATTCATCACAGTATGAACATAGAAATTGGGTGATATTCCAGAAAGCTTGTAAAACGAAAAGTGGTATTACAGTTTTGGTGGAAAATGGCTTCTATATTTTATGGATGTTCTCACTCATATTTCATATATAGAATTGATCAATATAACATCTTTTATATAGAGATTAATCCACCTTTTACGAAAGTAAACACCTCTTGGACAAAAGGGTACCTTTTGGTGCAAAAAACCAACTTAGGCACCAAAAGGTGCCTTTCAGAAACCACCATGCGATCGCGTGGTTATGTTCCATGCGATTGCATGGCATAGCAGAAAATCATTCTACTTTAAAATAACCCTTTCATGCGATCGCATGAACCCAAAGGCCACGCGATCGCGTGGACGTCTATGTTCCGATTTTTTTCTCATTCTTTTGTCACCCTTTTCAATACCTCTTTGTATTGATTTAAATGTGTACTTCATCTTTAAATATTTAAACAGCCATTTGGAAACACAATTTTCCAACATTTTTGTGATTTATTTGTTTGTATTTTTGGGTTGTTGGAGCAGGGAGTGTACTGAGCGGGGGAGGTAGCGTTCCGGCTTCACGGGCATCGGCCGAGACCTGGGTGGACATGGTGAATGATTTCCAAAAGGGCTCATTATCGACCCGTCTTGCGATACCAATGATATATGGGATTGATGCGGTTCATGGCAACAACAATGTCTATAATGCTACAATTTTCCCTCACAATATTGGTCTCGGAGCAACAAGGCAAGTAGATAGATATTCAGTTATATTGATCTTGAGAATGATCAATCATTTTCTTTCAATATGTTTATAATTGAAACAGGGATCCTAAACTGGTGAAGAAGATTGGAGCTGCAACTGCTCTTGAAGTCAGAGCCACAGGCATTCCTTATGCTTTTGCACCTTGCATCGCGGTAATTAGTTTTATCTTGATATAAACCACGGTTTTCTTGAAAATATATAGGTTTTATTAACTATTGATCGATTTGATAGGTCTGTAGAGATCCAAGATGGGGCCGTTGTTATGAAAGCTATAGTGAAGATCCGGCTATAGTTCGTGCAATGACTGAATTGGTACCGGGATTACAAGGAGATTTTCCAGCAAATTCTCGGAAAGGTGTTCCATATGTTGGTGGAAAGTAAGTTTTCGGTTGAATACATTGTTCTTTCTTGTGAATTATTAACAATATTTTCCAAAATAAATAACTGAGTTCCTTAATGTAACAGTATAGTTCCACTTCCACAAGCAGTGATCTTATCACAAATTACTAGTGATTGTCCATTTTGTAAATGTCTTTCTAGAATGAAAGAGACGGATTTAAAGGAAAAAAAAAAAACTTTCCAAAGTAAGTTGCCACTAGATTGATGTAGGGGTGTCAAACGGTTCGGCCTATTTACCTTGAGTTTGGTTCGGCTCACGAGCCAAATCTAAGAAATTCGTATGGGAAACGAGATGAGTCGAGTCGGCCTGTTTTCCACATGAGACACCCAAGTCCGACTCGTGAGCCTGTTGGTTTCACGAGCCAGCCCAAGCCCTTGATGTCCTTTTTTTTTTTTTTTTTTAAATTTTATATTTGAAGGACTTAAAAGTTAAAGAGTTAAATAGAAAATTGAATTGGACATGGAGATATATTATTGTATTATGTGACATCTGTATCATTCAATTTATGCTTAAAATATAACATTCTTGTAATATTATAACATTTTCGTTAGTCTAGACTCTTAAGAATTTAAAACTTAAAACCTATAATGATAACATATTATGGTTATGTGTTTTTTGTTGTTTATAAAAATTTTAACCCAGTCATTATAATTTATAAATTAATTTATAAACATAAAAAATAAAACAAAATAAAAATGCATGAAAATAATCACAAATGTACGAGTTGGACACAAGCTAGAGCTTACGAGCCAGACATGGGCAGGCTCGCGAGCCAGCCCATTTCGCAGCTTGTTGGGCTTTCACGAGCCGGCCTACGAGCTTCACGAGCCGAACCGTTCGAACCTGAACTGTCCAACACCCAGATTTTCTATCCGGTCCAAGCCTAAGTCCGTTTTTACCGATCCGAATTGAGCTTTTAATGAGCCAAACTCACGAACGTTCCGACCTATTTGCCACCCCTAAATTGATGGGAAAGCAACTTTTGTAGGAAATCAACAAAGAATGAACGACCACTCGGTCGACTCTTCCTAGATTTTATTTGTTGTCATGGAAAAGTTTGCAACTGGACAAGGAGACTAATGCTATGGACTATAGTTCTGATGATTGCACTTCCATTTGGTAAACTGTTTATAAACACACACATTTTTCTAAATCACTTTTCAACCACATATTTTACATTGAAAATATCATGTTCTTTGTTTATAAATAAAAAACTTTTACCAAATACAAATAGGGGCGGAAAAAAATGCTAAGTGGAAATGACAATAAGAATACCAGGATTAACGTTGTTGTCAAGATTCAAATTTTGCTTGTTAATGTGTATCCTTTACTAGTACTTCTAAAACTAATGGGAGATGCATTAGTAGGAAATACTTAAATTAGAGAAATGTTGACCACGATGAATGTTTGCTCGTCATACCTAAGAACGAGGACAAACAGTGCATGATAGGCTTGAAAACAATAATTTAACATTTCTTTGCTTGACTTTTGTTTTGATATCTTTGTTTGTTTATTTATTTTACACAGAGAAAAGGTTGCGGCATGTGCGAAACACTTTGTAGGTGATGGTGGAACGACGGATGGCATCAATGAGAACAATACAGTGATAAACACGCATGGACTGCTTAGTATCCACATGCCAGGCTATTATGATACTATCATTAAGGGCGTGTCAACGGTATTGGTCTCCTACTCGAGCTGGAACGGAGTAAAGATGCATGCTAATCGTGAACTTGTCACCGGATTTCTTAAGAATACACTACGATTCAGAGTAAAACCAAATTCCACATGAAATTCGAATAGGAATTCTTTGACATGTTTAACAGAGCAACTTAAGGTTAGTATTTGATGCATGTCACAGGGTTTTGTTATTTCTGACTGGCAAGGTCTTGACAGAATTACTTCTCCACCTCATGCGAACTACACTTATTCGATTCTAGCAGGAGTTAATGCAGGCATTGACATGGTTAGTACCTTAGTTATCTGCTTTTATATGTCGTATAGCTTGAACAAAATTACGCATGTCCACTAGACTGATTTATTCACATTGGTACTTAAATTACAGGTCATGATTCCATACAATTACACAGAATTTATTGATGGTCTAACCTTCTTGGTGAAAAATAACTTCGTTCCAATGAGCCGAATTGACGATGCAGTGAAGAGAATTTTAAGGGTGAAATTCATGATGAGGCTATTTGAGAACCCTTTGGCAGATTATAGCATGACCAAGTACCTAGGAAGTCAGGTCAGTTGAAATTTTTCTTCAACTCGAATCGCAGCAAAACCCGTGTGTGATGGAAAACTTGAGTTTATATGCTGGTGTAATTTTTTTACAGGAGCATAGAGAACTAGCAAGGGAAGCAGTAAGAAAATCTCTTGTACTGCTTAAAAATGGTGGATCCTCGGACGAGCCGTTAATACCACTTTCAAAGAAGGCACCAAAAATACTCGTGGCCGGAACCCATGCTGACAATATTGGTAATCAATGTGGTGGATGGACAATTCAATGGCAGGGACAAGCCGGCAACATCACAGCTGGTAAATCCATTAACTCTAGTTTCAGAATTAGTTGCATTGCCTCAATCTCAGCATCCTAATGTCTTTTATATTAATATCAGGTACCACGATTCTTACCGCCGTGAAGAATACCGTCGATCCTAAAACGGAAGTCATGTTCAGTGAAAATCCAGATGCTGTCTATGTGAAGTCGAACAACTTTTCTTACGCCATTGTAGTGGTGGGGGAACCACCATATTCAGAAACACAAGGCGATAGCTTAAACTTGACGCTTCCCGACCCAGGACTGAGTATCATAACGAACGTTTGTGGTTCAGTTAAATGTGTTGTTGTTCTTATCACTGGCCGTCCAGTAGTGATTCAACCATATCTTGATCAAATCAGTGCCCTTGTAGCTGCTTGGCTCCCGGGAACTGAAGGCCAAGGTGTTGCTGATGTTTTGTTCGGCGACTATGGCTTTGCAGGCAAGCTTTCACGGACGTGGTTCAAGACCGTTGATCAGCTTCCGATGAATGTTGGAGATCGGAATTATGATCCATTGTTCCCGTTTGGATATGGATTAACCACAGAACCCACAAAGGCCTATTAAAGCCATAGCTAATTCATTGTTTCACATTTGTTGGGATGATTGTTAGAAAATAATATCTTCTCATTTTGTGGCCCATATTACATATTCTAGTTAAATTAGGTAAACTGCTGAATTAATAGAAACCTGGTTTAATTAGAAGTATTTTCTATTAATACTACAACCTTGATGGACGGTTGAGATTAAAAAGAAAATAAAGAAATTCAGCCCCTCTCTCTACCTCTATATATTAAACTTGAATCCTATCATTAGAGTTCATGATTATGAAACACAATTAAAAGCTTAGGTTAAGGGAGAGAAGACGAATTTCAGATTAATTATTGTTCAGGATTCAATTAAAGCTGTGACAAAAATTCATCATTATTCCGCATTATTGCTATGGATTTTGGTATGTTTTAGAATTTACAGTAATTAATTTTTTTGTTCAAGATCCTGAATAGAATCATGTTAAATTCTATGTTCTGCATTAAGATTATAGATTACATGTGGTATCAGAGCCAGTGCTTGGACTATAATAATTAATTCTGGATTATGCATCGTATTATTACTTACTGCAATTATGAAAGCAAATTAATATACGTGCTGAAAATTTGGATTTCATTCTCTACAATATGTAGATTGATTCTTTGAATTGGGTAATGAAAAATCAATTTCAGTATACATATCATGTATATAAAATATGGCTATCGTTTTGATATTGAATTTGTATTGAAAATTGATCGAATGTTGAAATTAGTTTTCTGAATTAGGAATTGAGTTGTATGTATTTGCATCTAACTTGGGATCACGATTCAGCAACAATTTTGGATGAAAAATGCAATATATATTCCTGTATGTATATGTTTTCGAAATCTGGTATGGATTTCGTTGTTTGGATAACTGATGAAATCGATTTAGATGTATACTTATTTGATTTTGGATTGTTGAATTAGGTTTTGAATCTGGTTTTGGAGTGGATTCTGGTTCAGATTGATCTGTATGGGCGGTGGCATGACTGCCATCGGTGCTTGCGTTAGCGTCATACTGCAATGATCGAAGCTGTAGGCGCAGTGTCGGGTTGTGTAGGTTAGCAGCGCCTCAGTGCTGCTCGTGCACCCCTGCAGTAGTGCCTCCTCTGGTGGCTTGAGGGTCGGTGGTTAGGGTTGAAGAAACCCTAACCATTGTGAAATCAATTTTGGGGAGGGGCTTGAGTTGGGAATTTGAAGTCTTCAGGGACTGCTCTGCAATTTTCTAAAATTATTGTTATTTGCACCTAATGCCCCTATTTGTTTTAAATAATGTTTAAAACCTAAAGTTATAAAATCTTTTAAGTTGGCCCTTCAGATCTCGAATTTACTAAATCAGCCCATGAAGTTATGTAATCATTTAAGTTGGGCCTTTTAAAGTTAAAGATTTTCTAATTCAGCCCCTAATGTTTGAGGATTTTTTTTAATTTAGTCCCCAAAGTTTGAGATTATAATAAATTGACTAAAGTTTGGGAAAATTTCAATTTAATCCTTCAAGTTTAAAAATCTTTCATAATTGGCCAATCAAGTTTAATTAAATAGCAATTTAACCCTCCAACTTATTGATTACTCAATTCTTAAGGTTTGAAAATCTCAATATTTTGGCAAATATTTTATGTTGTCTATATTGTATGCTTCTATTAATTTACGCATACGATTTGAATAGCAATATACATATTATACTGAATTGATAATCTCCATAGTGGTTTCAGTTTAGTACATGTATATTGTTATCCTCTGTAACATTCATATTATTGGTTGGTATTCACCACAGTGGACTCATATTATGTCAATGAATGTTAGACTAAGTAATATCGTTGTTTTTTATTTACTTGCATTATGTGTGGCCCACAGGTATACCATGCGTTAATAGTAGAATAAACGTTACGGGTTGATTTATTTCTGCGATTAAGCAAGTGTAGGATATCCACAGATACCATACTTGTTTGATTGTTAGTTTTGATCACTCACTAATGAATAAATCTTAGTCATATTTGTTTATTGTGTTTATAAATCAAAGATTAAACGTAGTGCGCTTGTTTCTATAATGCGGTTCCACATCCTGCTCAACTCAATACATATATCAATTTCGTTCCTGAACTAGATGGAACTAACTACTTGGAGTGGAAGGAGCATGTTGAGTTCAGTTTGGGGGTTCTTGATATTGATTTGGCTCTTACTGTGAATAGAGCCAACAAACTGTGCTTGAAATTCATGCGCTTAACCACTGCTTTCAACATTAAATCTTCCATCAAAGAAATCTAGATAGCTAAGGAATACTTATCTACCATAAATGAATGCTTTAAGACTGCTAATAAAGCAATTGCTGGAAAACTTATGGATGAACTCACCACAACCTGTTTTGATGGCTCCAAGACTATGCAACAACATGTACTTGACACGATTAATCTAACTGCAAAATTAGGCAAATTGGGCATGACAGTGGCTGATTAGTTCCAAGTCCAATTTATCCTAAACTCGTTGCCTCAACAATATGGTCCCTTTGAAATTCATTATAACACGATTAAGGATACGTGGAATGTGAATGAATTGACCAATAAGCTGGTTCAAGAAGAAGCTCGAATTAAGCAGCAGGGTGGTCATGTTGTTCAAGCAAATTACATGGTTCATAATAATGGGAAGAAAAAATTCGAAAAGCAAACAAGGAAGGGCATTAAGAGGGGCCCATCCATCCAATCAATCAGATCAACCCGTACTGAAGAAAGCCAAGAATGATGACAAGTGCCACTTTTATAAAAAGGGTGGACACATTCAAAAGGATTGCTTCAAACGCAAGGCTTGGTTCGAAAAGAAGGGTAAGCCTTTGACTTTTGTATGTTTCAAATCAAATTTTTTTGAAGCACCTTCTAATACTTGGTAGATTGATTCTGGTTCTAATGTTCATGTTTCAAACTAATGCAGGGATTCCTTACAATCGAAACCACAAATCCAAATGAAGACTACATTTACATGGGAAATAGAGTCAAAGCCTCATTTCAAGCCATTGACACATTTCGTTTAGTATTAGATTCTAAGTTTTTTTTTTTTTTTTTTAAATTTAGAGCAAACTCTTTATGTTCTTGTTTCTTCTTTAAAATAGGTGGTGGTTGTTTCATTTTATACAAAAATAATGATTATGTTGGTTCGAAAATTTTGGTCAATGGCTTATATCAAATTAATCTTGATTCTTCATTTTCTGAATCTCTTCTTGTTACCTTGCATTCGAAAGTTGGTTTGAAACGTAATATGACGAATGAAAGTTCTTCTTTCTTGTGGCATAAAGGCTGGGTCATATATCCAGGGAAAGAATTGAGATTCTTCCAAATCTTGATTTTACTGATTTTGGTACTTGTGTGGATTGTATTAATGGTAAACAAACCAAACATACAAAGAAATGAGCCACAAGAAATAACGATCTGCTTGAGATAATACATACAGACATTTGTGGACCTTTTGATGCTCCATCAATTAGTGGAGAAAATTTTTTCATCACCTTTATTGACGACTTTTCATTCATGTTATTGTTATATTTACCTTTTGCACAACAAATCTCAATATGTAAATACTTTAGAAATTTACATTACTGAAGTTGAGAGACAATTAGGTAAAAAAATGTGAAAATTATTAGATCTGATAGGGGTGGTGAATATTATGGAGAATATGATGAATCTGGACAACGTCTTGGTCCTTTTACTAAAATCTTAGAAAAGCCAGAAATTTGTACTCAATACACAATGCCGGGTTCTCCTTGGCAGAATGGTGTAGCTGAAAGACGCAATTGCACACTTATGGAAATGGTTAGGAGTATGATGAGTAATGTTAATTTACCCATATCGTTATGGATGCATGCCCTTAGGACCGATGTGTATATCTTAAATCGGGTTCCCAGTAATGGAAACCAAGTTTAAGACATTTACACGTATGTGACTGCCCAGTGGAGGCACGAATTTATAATCCACAAGAAAAGAAACTGGATCCAAAAACCATTAGTGGTTATTATTGGATATCCAAATTAATCAAAAGGGTATATGTTTTACTATCCTAATCATAGTACAATAATTGTAGAAGCCGGTAATGCTAAATTCATTAAGAATGGCAAAGTCAGTGGGAGTGATAAAGTTAAAGAAGTGATTATTCAAGAAATTCGAGTAGCAATTCCCTTATCACGAATTTTGAATGACATAGTTCTGCCTAATGTTGTTGATCTAATCAACGATGTAGAACAAAATGTCAATAATCATGAACTCCATAATGAGACTGTAGTCATTAAACCAAATGTAAATGCAGTTCCAGAAGTAGCATTAAGGAGGTCCCAAAGACCTAAGATCTATATTTAACATAGGGATGAGAAAAGATCCGATTACGTACACACAAGCCATTAAATGTGAAGAATCTAAGAAATGGATCGATATCATGTTTGAGAAGATGAAATCTATGGCTGCTAATAAAGTCTAGGATTTTTGGTTAAATTACCGGAAGAGCACAAGAAAGATGGTTGTAAATGGATTTTTAAAATCAAATGTGACTCTCATGGTAATATCGAACGATATAAAGCCAGACTTGTAGCCAAAGGGTTTAATCAGGAAGAAGGCATCGATTTCAATGAAACATTCTCTCCAATTTCTAAAAAAGGATTCATTACGAATCATTATGGCTTTAGTTGCTCATTTTAATTTAGGGCTACATCAAATGGATGTGAAAACAGCTTTTTTGTTAAAGAAATCAATATATGGACTAAAGCAAGCTTCACGAAAATAGTATATTAAGTTTCACAATACCATTAGTTCTTTTGGGTTTACTGAAAACATTGTTGATCAATGTATATACCTGAAGATCAGTGGGAGTAAGTTTGCTTTTTTGGTTCCATACGTTGATGACATTTTAATTGCCAGCAATGACCTTGGTTTATTACGGGAAACTCAGGATTTTCTTTCCCAAAACCTTGTGATCCTAATGTTGTTCCAATTCAGAACGGGGATAAGTTCAGCCTAACCCAGTGTCCTCAAACTGAATTGGAACATGAACGAATGAAAATTTTTTCTTATGCTTCTCTGGTAGGAAGCTTAATGCATGCACAAGGTTGCATCAGGCCAAACTTTAGCTTTACATTTGGTGTGTTAGGCCGTTACAAAAGCAATCCAAGAAATGATCATTGGAAAGCTGCTAAGGAAGTGTTAAGAAACTTATAGGGAACAAAGAAACATATGCTCACATTAAGCCATGCTGATCACCTTGAGGTGATTGATTACACAAATCCACTAATTAAAGGGTTACAACTCAATACATTTAACCAGCATGCTAACACAATGAGTCTTGAGTGTAACGAATAGTTTCTTTTCTTGTAAATGGATTGCTCCGTGTTCTTATGTTGATGTTATTTTGAAATTTCATTATTGAAAATTCTGACTTTTTATATTTCCATTTTTGTATACATTATGTAAATGGATAATAATAACGGAAATAGTCTTTTAATTAAGACATTACGGGGACCATTATGATTGCTTCGCTATACACTTCGTTGATTGGATTATTGATAAGTAGTACATGGAAGGAACCATGTTCTTTAATTAACATGGAACCACTATGACTCTTATCATTGGTTCAATTAACTAAGGTAATTATGATAAACCTTTTAAGTGTATTAATTCAGCAATTTTTGCGCGCCTTATGATTCTTATATTAAACCATAAGTAGGATTGTCATATGGACCAAGTGGGAGACCGTTAGAAAATAATATCTTCTCATTATGTGGGCCCATATTACATATCCTGGTTAAATTAGGTAAACTGCTGAATTAATAGAAACCTAGTTTAATTAGAAGTATTTCTTATTAATACTACAACTTTGATGAACGGTTGAGATTAAAAAGGCAATAAGGAAATTCAGCACCTCTCTCTACCTATATATATTGAACTTGAATTCCATCATTAGAGTTCATGATTATGAAACACAATTAAAAGCTTAGGTTAAGGGAGAGAAGGCGAATTTCAGATTAATTATTGTTCGGGATTCAATTAAAGTTGTGACAGAAATTCATCACTATTCTTCATTATTGCTATGGATTCTGGTATATTTTGTAATTTACAATAATTAATTTTTAAGGTCAAGATCTTGCATAGAATCATGTTTAATTCTATATGTTCCGTATTAAGATTATAGATTACAACGATTATGCCCCCACACAGGGATTTCAATTCAATTTGTAATTTGGTGGAAAAGAGTAATGAAATATTTGTTTCTTAATGTTTGTTTACGTTAAAAATATATTATATATATATATATATATATATATATATATATATATATATATATATATATATATAATATGAATGACCATTATATCTCTATAAACTTTACATATTACGATTGTGTCATTGATCACCCCTATAAATAGGGGCTGAAGTTTGTAATATTAGACACACCTAAAAATGAGAAGCATTTCTCATTCTCTCCATCTCTCTTTTCTTTGTTACGGTTTTTATAATTTTACAACACGTTATCAGCACGAGTTTTTAGCCAATTGAGTAATATGACGGAAGTATGCTCTATGGTTGCATCTAAATGATGAACCTCTGTATCAGAAACCTGATTACTATTAATCAATGTTTTCCTTTCCCAAATCAAATATTTTGGCTTTAGAAAATAACCCATATATTGTAGATCTGAAAACTTCAAGAAAGATGAAAACTTTACATCTTTGTATGATTCAAAAAGTTCCATACGAGGAAAGAAACATGGTCTCAATGTTGTGCAATAAGAAAAATTAGAAAAATTGTATAATTCAAAACTTACAAAGCTGATCTACGTAAAACTATACATCCAATCGACAATCAGAGACCAGATCTGAAACCACGGCAACGAGACGATTCCTCGGCACCGGCGCGTGTCGACGACGACGAAACAGCACAGCGACGCGTGACACCCATGGGCAGACGTTGACTCACGCGCGTGCGGCATTTTTCGACGACGGTGTCAAAAGGCAGTTTGTTCATATCGATGTTTTTTAATTTTTCTATTGTTTTACTTTTCTGTTTGATGCATTTTTGGACATTTTTCGGTGGTCGAACATGGCAGTTTCGTAAAAACTATTTTTGAAGCAATTTCGGCGAGATTTTGAACTTTGAACCAAAAGTAAGTTTGTTCTAAATCAAATTTCAAACATATTGACGATTTCGATTTACTCATATGATCAATATATTAAAATATGGATGATTTTGCCCTTGATGATACGTTAAAGTATATTAATCGTGATTTAACGAATTTGATTAATCAAATTTAAAATAAGTGCTAATAGAATATATATTGTCAATCATTTAACATTACTATGTGGTCAATAAGATAAATTAAAATATTTAAAACAAGGTTCAAATAATATAATAGTTACAATTTCGTGATGTATTGAGTTATTAATTAAATATAACTCATTATCGTAACGGATTGGACTATTATGAATACCTTGACTGAATTTGGAGATATGACTTGCTCATTTATGAAATATAATTATTTCATTATGTTGTTACCACCTATATGGTTTATTTTATCAGCTTTAAATATATATATTACGTTACCACCTATATGGTTGGTTCTACTGGGTTTAAATATTTCTTCTCATATAAATTTTATATATTGTTGTTATTTGATATTTCAACAAATGGCTTCAGAAGATACCATTACCAAAAGATTGTTGGATTTTAATGAAAATATTTTATCAAATGGTACTAGAAGTTATCAATATCTATATTGAAATGATAGATGAAAATAAATTATTCAACAAAAAAAATGTTGATGTATGATAAGATAATATCACTGATAGCACGGACATGGCTAATGTGAAAATAATCTTATCAGTATTATGAGATAAATATTATATGATTGAGATAAACAGATTCGATCAAAGTTCGTGCACAAGCACTTGTCTACTCCAGAAGAAGTACATATTTACTCCAGAAGATATAAAGATATCATCTAAACATACTGAAATGATATTATTATTATTATTATTATTATTATTATTATTATTATTATTATTATTATTATTATTATTATTATTCTTGCTCTTGAAGAAGCATAAATGAGTCGTACTGAAACATATCAAGAAAAGAGATACATACAAAACACAAAAGGGGGGAAACATTTATGATCTTCAAAAGTAGAGGTATGTCTCAAGAATAATAATAATACTATGTACTCTACCACCCCTAATCTTTTTGTGTGTCTCAAGAGTAAGAATACTCCGTACTCTACCACTCCTAATATTTTTGAAGTTCAAAAGATTAAGTTCAAATATTCATCAATATTAGAGGTGTGTCTCAAGAGTAAGAATACTCCGTACTCTACCACCCACAATATTTTAGAGATTCACAAGGATAAATTTACATTAACCGGACTTTATTTTCGCTTGGTACCCCTTCCTTGCGACCAATCTATCTTAACTCCTGCTGAATCTTGTGTTGGAACATATGATTGTAACTTTTCCAGCAGTTCATTGATAGTGGGAGCAGAAATAAGAATCCTCCTAGAAAATGGAAAGAAGAATCCATATTCCATAGCATAATCAAGAAATGTTAGTAAACCATTGAAGAAGTTGTCAACATTTAAAAGTTCAATAGGCTTAGTATGGTGACCTAGTTGAGGTAATATTAAAGATTTCCTCTAAAGTACCAAAACCTCCAGGCATGGCAAAGAAGGTATCAGAACCATATAACATGCAAGTTATGCGTTTATGGATAGATAACGTCTTTACTTCATGCCCTCGTGTTTTTCCTGCGATATCAGCTAAAGGAACAGGTATAACACCTATCACTCTCGCTTTCTTTGTTTGAGCGGATTGTGAAACACAACCCATCAATCCACTGCTATCCGCTCCATATACTAGATTATTACCTCTCTCTCCAAACTTTTTCCCTAGAAGCACTGATGCTTCTAGATACTCAAAGCCTTTTTTGATTTTTCATCCACAAAATACACAGATAGTTTTGATCTATCGAATTTTTAATCCATCCATCTTTTAAGAGTATAAGGAAGGAAAACTTACAAAAAATTGTCATTTTGGGATGCATTAAATGCAAAATTATCTAGCTTTTTAAACTCAAAAATATTCACTCACCACTTTTGATCAAATCTCTGACAGCATATTTAATGTTCCATAATGGACAATCTTTCAGTGATCTCTCAGAGACGATCTGTTAATACGCGAAAAATGAAAATATAAAATACTTTATTAAAATATATATGTATACATATATACACTATACTGATTTATCTTGTATTAATGTTGAGTAGCCAAAAAATCATTGTTTATAACAGATTGGCAAATAGGATCTTTTGAAATTATATTGTTGAGACTATAAGGATCTTTCTCTTCGTCGAATTGAGCCCATAAAGATAGTAGCTCACGCTGCACATACCTACAAGGGTGCGTCTTAAGAGTCAATCGGATATCATCCAATGACTCATTACTCAGTCCACCCTTAATGAAATCTATTTTATCATCTCGATTTCTGGATGAATATCCTATTGATTTACAACGAGTATCACATGTCGATCGAGCACATTTGTAGCAACAATTTAATCATTTTGTTCTTCGATTCTTTGCAAAAGTACTCTTACCTAAGCCAGGTATTTGCTTAGAAAATGAATGAGGTAATTCACCAGCTAATCAAACTTTTGCTTCGATCAACCAACGAACATATTCTGGGATACCTTGATCCATTAGCAGGCTCAATCTTTCGAGTCAAATTCTGTAAAAAAATTTCAAAACATTTATCGGAAGATTTGAGTAGTACTTGCGAATATTTGATAATATAACATCCATTTTGATGGATTTGATCTTCTTCCCAAATGATATATTTAAATGCATTATTTAACGCGTAAAAGAGCGGTATCTCCACATGTCATTGATTTCACAAAGAAAAGGAAAAATATTTATAATCTAAAGGATGGAGACAAGGATCATTTTTGAGATTTCGGTCTAATCACCTTGTTAGATATAATAAATCAAGGTTTATTGATTTATAAATTCAAACAAGTAAATATTGTATTGAACCAGCAGTTCATACGTACAAGTGAAATATGTATATAGTATGAACCAAAAGTTCACAAGTGAAATATACATTGTATTGAACCAGAAGTACATCGATATTGTATTGAACCAAATATTCATACATAAAAGTGAAATAAAACCGTATTGAACCAGAAGCTCTATAATGAACGGTTAGATTATCAAATGCCTCAAATTATTTGCTATGAGAATAACTTGTTTAACTTGGGAATCTTTTATGATTTCTAAGAAGTGCGATATGTATACACTCCATCAAAACGCACTTAGATATATGATTGAGATTATATCCCTCAAAGGATGACATGTGTTGCGGAATTTTAGTCGATTGATATAATATAAGATTTGTAAACATTATGAAAAAAACACGCCTGAAGCGTAATTATGCCTGAAGCATAATGACAATCGATTCCAAAAACAAATATCTCTTGAATAATTGAGATGGTCTCTTTGAGGCTAAATACTCATGGTAAGTAAATGGGACATAGTTAAATGATAAGAGATTTATGTAACTTGATGATATAAAGAGATCTCTATATGTTATATTAAGATGGAATGGAATCGATAAATAAATCGAATACATACACAACTCTCTTATGAAAACGAGGTTGATGAAATTATAATAATTTAGCCAAATATAAAGCCCCCAATCCAAATACTTCAATGTGTAAAGGCAAAAATTATTTGTACAAATGAAAAATATTACATAGTCGTAAAAGACGACTTGTTGCGAGCGAAATTTTTCATAGAACTGGCATGACATATGGCGGATAGACTATAATCTAAATCACTAGCTTGAGCTCTTTGATATACTAATGAGTGGAATTAAAATGTATGATTCTCATCTCGATACTTTGGGAATATTCTTTGATATACCAGTTGATCGCGATACTTTGAGATTTCAAGTAAAAATGATTATAAATTATATGCCAAAATTGATATCTATTTCAATGATTGATTATACTCATACAAATTAGAAATTGTGATTTATGAGATGTAAGGACATACATGTATAATCATTGAAAGATTCAATATACCTAGAGTAGTATCAATATAAAATGATACAGATGACTCCATGATATAATATGTTGAAATTGAAGTTGGAGTGTACTATTATTAATATATGGTAAATTGATTATTCACTAGAAGTAAATTTGAAAATGAATATTTTATTATTCACCAGAAGTGAATATGGAAATAAATATGTTTGATTATTCACAAGAAGTGAATTCCAGATTTGATTATTGGCCAGAAGTGAAAGATGCAATCTGTAAATTAGTAAAACATTGCTTGATATAGCATGTTACGACATCATAAATGAGCAATGAACAATTTAAATAAAGCTCATCATAAATGATATTTTTGATGAAAAGATTCAAGATTGTATCAATATACTTGTGATATTCGATGAAAGGAATAAATACGCGTTGCACTCTTTTTCCCTTAGCTGAGGTTTTGTCCCACAGAATTTTCCTAACAAGGTTTTTAGTGAGGTAGTAGTTGTGGCATATTAATGAGAATTAATGGGAATAATGTACTCTTTTTTCCTTCGCTAAGGTTTTGTTCCACAGGGTTTTCCTAACAAGGTTTTTGAGACATTATCATAACTATCTACGAGCTATAGTCCAGTAACACATTTTTGTATTGGAATGATATCAACAAATGAAGAAAATCATAGACATCCTATGAAAAATGTCATGATATAGGCTACACAAGGAGATCCGTATATATATATATATATATTCCAGACAAAAGATGATACCAATGTTCAAGAAGTTCATGAATACTCGATTGCACACTTCAGGGAGAGAATCGTGCTGTACTCTTTTTCCTTTGTCCAGGCTTTGTCCTATTAGGTTTTCCTGATGAGGTTTTAACGAGGTAGCGGCTGTACTCTTTTTCCTTGGTTCAGATTTTATCCCACTGGATTTTACTGATAAGGTTTTAACGAGGCAACACTTTCGAGCGTCAAGCTTCAATACGTGATTTGTTCTACTTATCATTGGATGTCATTTCGAACATTAAACTCAATGATTCACAATGACCAACATCAGGGGAGCAGCTGTACTCTTTTTCCTTTGCTCAAGTTTTATCCTACTGAATTTTCTTAGTAAGGTTTTAACGAGGCAGACAATTGCATAATGGGTCATTTAAGGGGGATTGTTATAAAATATATATATATATATATATATATATATATATATATATATATATATATATATATAATGTGAATGACCATTATATTCATGTAAACTTTATATATTACAATTGTGCCTTTGATCACCCCTATAAATAGGGGCTTAAGTTTGTAATATTAGATACACCTAAAAATGAGAAGCATTTCTCATTCTCTCCATCTCTCTTTTCTTTGTTATGGTTTTTATAGTTTTACAACAGTTTATGATTACTCATTTACTCTAATGGACCGATATGCAGATGAACTGGTAAAATTGACTCGATTCACTTGAACTGGAATTTTTTTTTTTAAAAATCTTTCTTACAGAGCATAGTTATTATTATTGTGTTTTTTCCTGGAATATTAACAAAATAGAGAGGTTAGTACGTATGATTAAAAAGTGTTTTCTCTCGCCATCGTGGTCCCTTAAACAATTTCGAGTTGTTGGCACTGGCATTGGGAAGAAATCATTTTTAGTGTAGAATGAAAAGATTCTTGAAATTACAAAGGAAAAACAAGACTTCCTACATATAATGTCACTTGTGTGTAACTAATAACCCATCTTTTCCCAAGTAAATCTTCACCATCCAAACAGTTTTAATAAAAATCTCTCTTAGGCAGAGATAGTGATCAGTGTAGAACGAAAAGAATAATGAAATATTTGTTTCTTAATATTTGTTTCTTAATATTTGTTTATGATTACTCTAATGGACCGATATGCAGATGAATTGGTAAAATTGACTAGATTCACTTGAACTAGATATTTTCTTTTGAATTATTCTATTTTAACAAAGCTCTTGACAAAGAGTTTGACATGTGAGAGCTTTTGTCAAGCTCTTTGTCTAAAGCTTTGTTAATGTAGCAAAGTTGCTTTCTTTTAAATCTTTGTTACAATGCTTAGAAACACTTAAAAATGGGGAATGGGAAGGGTGATGAAGAACATAATTATATTTTTTTTTGGAATATTAACAAAATAGAGAGGCTAATACGTATGATTAAAAATATATATATATTAAAAAAATAATAAAAATAAAAATTGTTTAATAAGATTTTATTTATTTAATTTTGAAAATGGGAAAGTGAAAGCGTTTTTAATGCTTTCTAAAATCGAAAACTAAAAATGGCATGAAACAATTAAGAGAACATGGCTTTGTTGAATAAATCTGTCTTTTCAGTGAACTTTTCACTTTTAGCAGAATTTTCTAGGGGAGGGTGTGGATTGGGTTGGGTCGGTTTTTGCCCAACCCGAACCCAACCCACTATGATCGGGTTGATAAAAAATCAACCCAACCCAAGCCAATTAAGTTTCGGTCGGATTGGGTTGGGAGGTTTGGGTTTTGGTCCAATTAGCAAAAAATCTTGAAATTTAAAAAATTAAGCTCATAAATAAACTATAACTCAAATCAATTATGTACAATACAATAAGCTCAAATATAATAAATTGAATACTTGCTAATAAAACTAAAATATGTTCAAGTCATATTTGAATTTCATCCAAATTGTAAAATGTACTTGAGATTCTTGAAATTTAAATGGTCCTATATTTTTAAAATTTTTGTTGGATTGGGTTGGGTTGGATCGGGTTGGGTTTGATTTGGTTTTTCACTCAACCCACAACCCAACCCAACCCGACCAATTTTTTTTTTTGTAAAACACAAATCCAATTTGATTTTCATCAAAAACCGATTCAAACCGATCAGGTTAGGTTGGGCAGTTTTAGCGGGTTGGATGGGTTAATGCCCACCCCTAGTATTTTCCACAATAAATGAAAATTGTCCCTATGTATTGAGTTGTGTAATGTAATACTCCCTTCATCCCAAAAAGATAGTTCTATAGTTATTTTCACACGAATTAAGAAATGGTAGTTAGTATAGTTAGGGTATTAAATTTTATCAATGTTTTCCATTTATCCCTTATTTATTGTTTTAAGTAAAATCACTTCGTTTACCACAAAAATTTGAAAATGCAATAACTAAGTAGTTGATGTGTATTGTACCAAGATATATTAAATAAGGGTATATGTGGAAATGTGGAAAAGAAATATTTAATACATGCTGAATATGGAAACAAGACTATCTTTTTGGGACAGAAAAAAATAATATACAAGACTATCTTTTTGGGACGGAAGGAGTAGTATCGTTTTCAAAAAGACTCTCCACTTTTGCTAACATTGATGTGTATACTTAAAGTTTGAGTAATTCTACGGAGATATTTTAAACTGACATTTTTAAGTGAAACTGTGACATGACCCACATACATTGGGTAGTGAAAAAGTAAGTGATGGAGTATTTATTTACACCATTTAATGTATTTTTGTCATATCACAATATCACTTAAAAATGTCAATTAAAAATATTTTTTTAGAATTATTCTTAAAGTTTAGAGTAATGTTATTTATTTCAAGGTTGAGATCAATCTCAACTCAATTGGCACACATTCATTGAAGAATGAGGAGGTACTCATGTGCACATGAAAAAGCTACCTCTTCAATTTCCAATGGGAGAGTGCTAACTGGGTCAAGATTTATCTCAACCTTGAGATACATAACATTATTCTAAAGTTTAGCATTGCCTTACAATTAATTTTGGATAGACATTCTTCGGGGACATTTTTTGACCATACAATAAATATGAAATATCACAATGTCAGTTAAAAATGTCTTCCTAGAATTATTGTTTCTTTACTTGTGTTTTACAAAGAGAAAAAAGTAGCGACATGTACCAAGCACTATGTGGGTGATGGAGGAACAACCAGAGGCATCAATGGCAACAACACAGTAACAAATATGCATTGACTGATAAGTATCCACATGCCAACCAACTATGATTCCATCATCAAAGGCATGTCAACTGTCATGGTTTCCTACTCAAGCTAGAACGGAATGAAAATACATGTTAATTTTTGTTGACGCCCCGTTAGTACCCCAAGGGCAGAGCAACGTCAACATAAACATTGCCATGTCCTTGGGGTTCTTGCGGGTTGTCAACAATTTTGATCTTATATCCTACATATTTTTCAAGTTGATGAATCCAGACATGAATTTATGTTCTCTTTTTCATTAATTATCAAGTTCCTATCTCATTCTCATCGAGATATTTAATCAATCAAATGATCTCAACCATTGGTGAACCATACATTAAAAGTCACAAAAAGAATGCATAAAAATGTTAAGGGATTTAGATTAAATACATGACGATCAAGTGAAATTTAATTCTCTGCACGGTCATGCCATAGAATTAAACTCGACATGTGGTCCGTTAAATACACTTGAAGTATACTATTGTCACATTTAACTATTTCTTCGATAAGAACAAATTGCAAATTCGAATAGTGAATCGATCAACACTACAACCTTTTAGTACAAGGTGTCACCCCTTATACGTTAGAACTTATGATTTAAATCTAGTTATCATATTAAATCCCCCAACCCAAGTTTTCCTCCTAATTAGTATTTGATTGAATTCACGATTATATCTAATTTTATTCTCTCGAATATAAACTAGTTCTACGTAAT
This sequence comes from Ligustrum vulgare, assembly GCA_963555705.1. Taxonomy (NCBI): domain Eukaryota; kingdom Viridiplantae; phylum Streptophyta; class Magnoliopsida; order Lamiales; family Oleaceae; genus Ligustrum; species Ligustrum vulgare. Next base: position 15,658,621 of record OY743170.1, on the reverse strand, counting down.
TAGATTAGCCTCATATCTCTATATTGAATCAAAATAAGCCTTAATGAAATGCATTTAAGCTGGACACGTGGTCCGTTAAATACACTTCAAGTATACTATTGTCACCTTTAACTATTCTTAGCAGCCCTCTTAAAACTCAATCTCTTTCATCCATATTTATTTTACATAGTTAAAGAACACAGAAGAAAAGATGCCAAGCACTAAAACACAGTTATTCAGGTAATAAACTGAAAAATGCAAAATGATTCTCTGAAGATAGAGTTAGAAAGATGATACAAGAGGCCTAGTACTCTGGCTATGTTGAAAATCAAAAAAATGGAATCACTACATTTTCTTTACATTTTCTTCACTGTTCGGCTCTTCCAATTTCCATCAATCCATCTTAATTTCTCAAATTCCAACAAATAAGGGGTCGTTTACTTTATAATTTTCTGATATACTTATTTTGTGATATTTTATATGTAAAAAAATGGTTAATTTATTGAATTATATTAATTTTAATATCAATAAATCAGTCAGTTCTCTATTCAACAAACATTTTGTTACTCTAGCAATAAATAAAACTTTAAATCTAAACTAATTAATATATATTAGTTCATATATTGGAGAGTAGTTCAATTGTAACAATATCGTAAAAATATCGAGCCACTGTCAATGGGCAAATAACAAAATCAAATAACAAATAACAAAATCCTCCTTCCACATAAATTAAAAGATTGCAAAAGGGGATATATGTTCTAGGTGAAAGCAGTAAAAGGGGAACCTAGCATATTGAAATGGATACGCAAATATGGATTCTCTTACTTGTGCTTGATTGTTTGCATGGTCTTGAACATGTGCAGCCTTCTCGAGTGCATTTTTTGCTTCTCTAAGAGCAACATCATATTTCCGTTTCCACTCCTCTACCTCCTCCTGAACAGAGTTAGCTTTCTCCTTAGCAGCAGCTAACTTTGCTTCAGCATCAGAATTCTTGGACTTGAGCATTGTTATTTCCATACTGGTCTGCTCTTCTTTAGCCTTATGTTTTTGATGAAACCTGCTCAAATTTCCTTTTCCAATCCAGAGATTCTTGCCTCGCTGTATCAATTTTCTATGATAAGCTTGAGCATCTTTCTTCCAAAGAACTACATATGCTCTGCAAATTGGTTATACGACTCATATAATCATCTGCAAGCTGCTTATTGTCCTTGATAGCATCTTTATACGGACTCAAATATTCAGACTTGTACCTCTCGCTTGCTTCCAGTTGTTTGTTAAGCAATATCATTTTGTCTTCAATTGAACGACATTTTAGAGCAAGAGAACTCTTTCCTGTTCCAATCTGATCTATTTGCTTCTTAATGAGGTCCAGAAGTGGACCTTCAAAGTTGGAGAGTTATATTGTTAAATTAATACAGCCACAGATACAAATCCATATAAAGTAAATGAAAGTTCACTTGAGCATTTTACCAATCATATTATAAGCACATACATTTTTTTACCACGTTCGAGAAGATCTTGATTCATCAAGATTCCCACCCAATTTAACTCCAAAACCCAACACATTCAATCCCAAACTCCATCAAGATAAAAAAAAAAAAATAGAACCATATTGAAACATGAAGAAATTCGAAATACTCAAAATAAAGGTATTTGGATTGAAACCGAAACTGAATCAGTTGAATAACAAATGATAGAGTGTGAATTGAAACCGAAACTGAATCAATTGAATAATAAAAGCTGTAATAATTCAACAATGAAGTAAATAAGAATCGTAAATCTGAAAACATACCTTCCTGAGAGAGTTCTATCCTAATACTCCCAATTTCAGCCGCAACGAAGAGCTCTGTCCCAAAAAATTTCGTACTGAAATATAAAAATTGGGGAAGATTGAAGACGAGAGAGGCGTGAGAGATTGAGGAAGACAAGAGAGAGGCATGAGAGGTTGTGAGGGAGACAGGTTGGGTTTTGGGATTTCAGTGTTTTGATTTTAATTTTTGATAATTTGAAATGTTCCTCGGTTTTGGTTTTTTTTTTTTTTTTTTTTTTTTTTTTTTTTCTATTGAGTCTTTTGCAACGTTTTTAAAAATGTTGCAATAGACAGTCTATTGCAACGTTTAAAAAACGTTGTCAAAACTTAATTTGAGTGTTGCAAAAATTTCAACTTATCGCAACAATTTTTAAATGTTGCAAAAAAGGATAAATCTCAAATATTTATATCAAATGCAACATTCAATTACAAAATGTTGCGTTAGACCACTTTTAGCAACATTCAGTTAACAAATGTTGCCATTTAAATGTTGCAAAAGTCCATTTTTGTAGTAGTGATAGTTGCGGCACAAAAAATCAACAATTTTCCATGCATCATAAGCCGCAAGCTTATGCAAATCAGTGTCGTTTTCAGTCACGACAGGGGCATCCTCAGTGAGGAAACGTGCAAGGCCTAAAGTAGCAAGATAAAAAATCATCTTATTCTGTCATGTCTTAAAATCAGTCCCCGCAAACTTATCCAGTCGAATGGCATGATTAACTGGAAATGGAGCCAGGAACGACGGCAAAGGCACTGAGGCCGTGGCCCTAGGTACTGGCAAAGGTATTATGCCAAACTAGATTGCCGAGGCCGCAGCCGTAGACAAAGTGGGGTTCACTCAAATATGAGAAATACCGCCACTAATTGTCCCATCAACGGGAGGAATGCCAGTCGAGGTCTCCATAGGGTTAACAGTGGTCGTTGTAGGATTTGGTACACCGGTACCAACAATGTTGCTTCCGTTGTTCATATCGTCATTTTCATGAAACGTCATTTAACCTTAGAATAAGCAACAACAACAACAACAATAATAATAATAATAATAATAATAATAATAATAATAATAATAATAATAATAAGTGAATAGATTCAAGATCTATGTTATCAATTCGAAGAAAATTGAAATTTCGGAATTGAAATACGAGAGCAAATTATTTTGTCAAATTATTAACAAATCATGAGAAATCATTTACCAAGATATCATGAATTAATTATTATAGAATAACAAATTATCATGCAATCATTGGTTGATTTGAAAAACCATGCAAAACAATCATAACTTAAAAAATTCATGCTGGTAAAGTTTATTTATGCATGCAGAACCATATTACAAAAATCATGCTGAGATAAAACCAAACCTTGCAGATATAAAAAACCAATGCAAACCAGAAAGTAAGAAAAAAAACGACGCTGTGAAAATTCCAGTAGACCAATATATATATATATATATATATATATATATCCAAGATTCAAGCCTATCAACCCACTGTTAATTTGCAGTAACAAACAAAGTTCCGACTTACTGCCATTTTATATAAACAGTAACGAAAAATCCAGAAAAGAATAACCAAATGAAAGATAAATTCAGATTCTCTAAAATTTCAAAACAGAGAATTCGATTTAAGCTTGTTGGGGAAATTTAGTGAATCAAAGAAAATGAAATGTAACCAAATCGAAGTCCCGTATTTACACGATTTCCTTAAATCAAATTCGCCGCCTCATCGGGGTGCAAGAGGTTTTTGATCGGTTTTCGATTCCCAGAATAAAATCGGCTGTCGGTTCACACTGCACAACGTTAACTAGCCTATCGAACTAGTGTGTCTTTCTCTCAAAGAGTTTTTGCAAATGAAGAAAAGGAATAAACCGAGGCTGCTGGAAATTAAAAGAAGAAGAAGCTGTAATTTGTGTTTTCACTTGTCTGTGTTGGGATGATTTCAACCGAGAAGGAGGCTTCTCTATTTATACTATAAGAGAAAGAGCTTGCCCATTATACCAATTAATTAAAGGAGTTACAAAATTGAAGTTTTTGAAACTAAAGCAACAGCATGACATGAAACTAATTTTCATTCAACAGAAAAATGATGGAAATTGAGCTGACGTGAAACTGCTGATTTTATTACATTGAAACTGTCATTTTTCCAACACTCTTTACCTGTTCAGAGACATTCATGATTTTTAAGAATATAAAAAGACTATTGATCTAGATTTTTTTTTTTTTTTTTTTTTTTTTGGGTGAGATCTGGCATAATTTTGACAATGTAATTAAATAAAAGTTGAGAATTATCTTCAAATTATCCTCCCCTCTTGGAAGTAGTTTTTTCATCTTCACTTTCCATCAATTGGTGAAACTAACGCACTAGTGTGGTTTAGGGTCTGAATTCAAATACTAATCTAGCAATCCCAATATTTTCCTATTTTTGGTATCGTAGCATTAGTTGAGAAGCTGGATGAACGCGACACTATTTCTAGAGATAGCATTAGGGTAGCTGACAACCTTTCCTCATCCAACGTTTTTTATTTTTTCGGAAATTGTTCGCTAGATCTACGATGCTGTTGCTTTTATTTTGTCACATTTTTGCGATAATTTGAATTACGACATTAAAAAAAAATATAGAATGTAATACAAATAATTACATAGTGGGAGTTCACTTATAAAAATTGGGGATTAACTTCTTTCTATTTTGTATAAAGTCTCATGATGATATTCTAAATATTGCTTTTTTTTGGATAAATGATCGAAACTGATACTTTGTTGTATTCACATACTTTGAAATTTCTATCAATCTACCAGCAACAAATGGTTACTTTTCTTTTAATTTTAACTAACAATGATTCACTAATACAGATTAACTCGTTTGTGTTGGTTGCTCTAACAAATACGTGTCAGTTGTAAAACAATGTCTGAAGGGCTTGATACTTTGTTGTATTCACAGACTTTGAAATTTCTATCCGTCTACCAAATGCAAATGGTCAGTTTTCCTTTAATTCTAAATAACGATTATTCACCAGTACAAATTAACTCATTCGGGTCGGTTTTCAACTAATACGCGTCGATTGTAAAACGATATCGGAAGAGCTTGATATTTTGTTGTATTCACAGACTTTCTATCTGTCTACCAAATGCAAAATGGTCACTTTTCCTTTAATTCTAAATAACGATGATTCACCAGTACAAATTAACTCATTCGGGTCGATTTCTGACCAATACGCGTCAGTTGTAAAACGATACCTGAAGGGCTTGATACTTTGTTGTATTCACAAACTTTGAAATTTCTATTGTCTACCAAATGCAAAATGGTCACTTTTCCTTTAATTCTAAATAACGATGATTCACCAGTACAAATTAACTCATTCGGGTCGATTTCTGACCAATACGCGTCAGTTGTAAAACGATACCTGAAGGGCTTGATACTTTGTTGTATTCACAAACTTTGAAATTTCTATTGTCTACCAAATGCAAAATGGTCACTTTTCCTTTAATTCTAAATAACAATGATTCACTAGTACAGATTAACTCATTCGGGTTGGTTGCTCCGACCAATACGTGTCGGTTGTGAAATGACGCCTGAAGAGCTACTTTAGGCATCGGTTATAGTACTAGAACTGACGCCTAAAGTGTTAATAAAATCAACGCCTAAAGATAAACTTCAGGCGTCGGTTCTAGCTCTACAACCGACGTTTATAATATTTATTTCCTCATCCAATGTTTTTTATTTTTTCAGCAATTGTTCGCTAGATCTACGGTGGTGTTGCTTTTATTTTGTCACATTTTTGCAACAATTTGAATTACAACATTAAAAAAAATAATAATAAGAAATATAGAATGTAATACAAATAATTACATAGTGGGAGTTATCTCCGTATGATATTCTACCTATTGATTGTTTTTTGGATAAATGATTGAAATTGATACTTCGTTGTATTCACATACTTTGAAATTTCTATGTCTACAAAATGCAAATGGTCACGTTTTCCTTTAATTCTAAATAACGATGATTTTAACGTCAAACCTTAATCTTAATCTTAATATTAATACGTGAATGATGATAAGCTTATATCTCCGAAATTTCGAGAATGGTCCCAGAAATCTTTTCACATTGTCCTCCTAGAGGTGGTCCACAACCAAGGAAAAGTCAAATAGTTGGGTGATTGGTGGATGACGAAGATCAATAATTCTTCAAAATTTGAATGATTTTGTGGCTTGTATTAATGTGGACAGACCAGTGCCATAAAATTGGATAATGTGTGAAAATATATGAATATTTTAGAAATTTTCCGTAAATAATAATTGAACTTGAACGCATTACGTAATTTTGTCATCCACGAATTTATAAATTGTATGTTAACTATAAATATGAGTCAAATGTATTTTTGAATACCATAATCGATTTTAAAACAATCATGCGTTTGGTCAATCTCAAATAGTAGACATAATTACAAGCACTAAAATTGAATAAAAGAAACTTCATTACATGCAAATGGAATTGGTGTATCAAATTTTAATATTAATCCATAGCCCATGTTTGATTATAATTAAAATTTGATTTTAATTTCAAGTCAAAGAGGACAACAATAAATTTTATCTATACATTTTATGAGATATCCACAACTTTTTAATCACTCATTTCATTAACTTTTATCAAAATCTACTGAAAATCTAATTTTAAATCTAGAAAATCTAATTTCGTCAAACCCTTTTTCCGATTGAATGAATCTCTCTCTTACTATATTTTTTAACAATTGTACACATATTTAAAATAAAACAGAATTAAATTGAAAATTTATTTCCCAGCAGTATTTTTTCTTATCATTTTCATACGTGTAGGCTTTTTATAAGAGAGAAAAAAAAAAACATGAAAAACATTAATTGATGAAAAATAAAACTTCAATGAATTTTTTATGCTCGAAGAAACTAGATTGTAAAAGTCTACAGAAGGAAAAGAAGACAATTAAAACAAACGTTTGAAGTTTCTAAATACGTGTTAGGTAGAAATTAAACTTGTTTGTATTATAGATAATTATTCATTCATGCATGCCTTCTTTTACTCATAAATTTCCTATAAATACATGTTTCGGGTAGACGGTCACTGCATATACGATCTCAAAGCACTCAACTTTCGAATTACACTACTTTCAATTAAGTTCCATTTACTAGAGCTAGCAATGAGTCAACAAAACAGCCTCACGATGAATGGTGGCGTCGATGCATCCACATTTTCAGATTCTTCCAGCAGTAGAATCAATATAAAGCGCTCTGATTTTCCCTCGGATTTTATCTTTGGTTCGGCAACATCTGCTTATCAGGTATGTGCATGTGTATTTGTTGCAATGCCCATGAACATAAGTTTATTCATTTAAAAACTTTTTATATTGAATTAATCTATGAGTATCGATATTTGTACTTACAGATAACTCATCCGAGTACCCATATCTGTACTTACAGCAAAACTGTTTTATATTTACTCGAGAAATGGAGGGAAATGCAATTTTTTGTGTTTTGATTGATTTTTTTCTATGCATTGGAATTCAGGTAGAAGGTGGTTGGAACGCAGGAGGTAAAAGCCAAAGCATCTGGGATGTCTTCACAATGAGCACACCTGGTCTCTTCTCTCTCTTGTCTTCGTTTATACACAAATATATATGTTTATAATAATTATATAAAAAGAGATATACATTTATATGTGAATTACATGTCAATTCCTGAGCAAGTTTATTGGATTGGCAGGTAGAATTGAAGGTGGAGCTAATGGCTGTGTTGCAATTGATCAATATAATTTATGGAAGGTAATTCACTAAATTCAATCTTATAGCACAATTTTAAAGACAAACAAGTTAAAAAAAAAATCTAAGCAGTGAAACAACATTTATTAATTATTTTCCGTAATGTTGTAGGAGGATGTGGCTTTGTTAAAGAAAGTCGGCTTAGACTCTTATAGATTTTCAATTGCATGGGCCAGAGTATTGCCAGGTATATACATATATAAATCAAATATGAATCAATTTGTGCATCATATATGTCAAAAAGTAAAATAAAAGAATTCCCAAAGTTTTAATTTATTTATTTCATTTCATTTTTTTTACTGGTATTTTAGGGGGAAGATTATCTGCTGGGATAAACAAAGAAGGAGTCAAGTACTATAATGATCTTATAGACTTGCTCTTGGCCGAAGGTTAATAAGACTCCAGTACAATTTTTTCTTTTGACCACTTTATTTGATTCTATTTTTTTAAAGAAAAAGTTACCTTTCTAAATTCTTAATTTTTAATTTTGTGTAGATATTGAACCTTGTGTAACTATCTTCCATTGGGATGTTCCCCAATGCCTGGAAGAAGAGTATGGTGGCTTCTTGAGTCCTCGAATTCTGTAAGTAACTAAATCTTGATAAAAAGGCACCTTTATTTATTTATTTTTCCTTTATTATTTGAACAATTTATTTTAAGTAAATCTTGAAAACAAGGCACTTTTTCTTTGAATATTTGAACAGTGCATTCATAACAAAATTTCAAATTCAAAAGAAGTGAAGATATCTAATTCCCTTGGAAACTAACCCTTTAGAAAATTGTATTACCATGTCAAGCTCTTGTACAAAAATTAAATTTGATCCTTATAAAGTATTATTTCAAGAAGAATACCATAAATCGTATGTATTCATATTGATAGATTTTTCTTAATATTTAACAGGCAAGATTATTCTGAGTTCGCTGAGCTTTGCTTTTGGGAATTCGGCGATCGGGTGAAATATTGGATTACAGTGAATGAACCATCGTCCTTTGCTATTCAAGGATATGCAACGGGTACTTTTGCACCTGGTCGTGGTCCAACTTCAGCAGAGCCCGTAAAGGCTATCCCTCCTCATAGATGTAGCCCTGGGGCTCCAACTCCTTGCTCCAATGGAGATCCAAGCACAGAACCATATATTGTGGCACACCATTTGATCCTTGCTCATGCAGAAGCAGTAGATATATACAAGGGATCATATCAGGTAACCTTTGCCATATAATATTAACATCATTAAAGAAACTTCATATACAACCCAGAAATTTGGAATATATATGTATATATGTATATATTTCATGCAAATACATATGTGTAGGCACATCAAGGAGGCAAGATAGGAGTAACAAATGTGGCTCAGTGGTATGAGCCAATCGATGACAGCATAGCTCATAAAGAGGCTGCTTCAAGGGCGCTTGATTTTATGTTGGGATGGTTTGTAGCACCAGTAGTAACTGGTGACTACCCACCAGTTATGCGAGAATTAGTTGGAGATCGTCTTCCCAAATTTACACCTGAACAAGCTAAGTTGGTGAAAGGGTCTTACGATTTTCTAGGCATAAACTATTACACAAGTACTTATGCTATCAATTCACCTAACGAACCTGGTACAACACCAAGTTACTCAAATGATCAGCGTATCACATTATCAAGTAAGTATATGGGCCGGCATCGTTTATGTATAACTATAAATTAATCTTATAACCACATGGTGCTTACTCTCTCAATCCTTTGCAGGTGAGCGTGATGGGGTACCTATTGGTCCAACGGTAAACATATTAACTTTGTCTCTTGTTAGCAAGAACATTAAACTATTACGTCATTATCCTTAATCTATTATCATTTCTTGTTGATGTCAGGGCGGTTCAGATTGGTTATCTATTGTTCCAGATGGGATTTACAAGCTATTGGTTCATGTGAAGGAAACATATAATAATCCTGTCATTTACATCACAGAGAATGGTAATTTCAAAGCATGTTTGTTAGCCTTTTTTCTTTCCTTTCGGAAAGATATTAATTAATGTTTTGTAATATTTACCCTTTTCGATATGTTTTATTGGATGACTTAATTTGTATAGGGGTGGATGAAGTGAACAATACATCTCTAACATTGTCACAAGCCCGATTTGATGAGACGAGGATTAAATATCACCAAGAGCATCTATTTCATATTAAGAAAGCAATGGAGTAAGTAATCATTCCAATAATAATGTATCATGAGCAAATAGTAAATAATGGAATTGTTTAGATAGATATTTTGTTAAAAAATTTCATCGCTCATGACGTTTTCTTTCTTTTACAGAGAAGGCGTGGATGTGAAGGCTTACTATATATGGTCAATGTTTGACACTTTTGAATGGACTTCCGGATACAGTGTTAGATTTGGCCTTTTCTACGTAGATTTTGTTAATGGCCATTTGACAAGATTCCCAAAAGCCTCTGCTATATGGCTAAGGAACTTCTTGAACAAGAAGAGAATCACGTCGAAGAGACAAACTCCAAAAAATGAAGAAGGGCTTGAATCTGTTAAGAAGCATTGATTTGTAAAATTAGTCTGGTCATGTTTCATTTGATTTGTAATGTTAAATGCCGCATGCATGTGCCATGTTGTTTCGTTTCTCTTTTTTTTTTTTTTGTTTCCTTTTTGTTCCGTCTGTTCAAGTTGCAACTGTCTTCCTTTTATGTTTAATAATAAATGAAACTCTTATTTTTATTTTTTAATAAATAACAGTTTACGTGTATTATTCATAGAACTTTGCGAAAATGAAGAAGAAAATAAAAATCTTTAAAAGGGCATACAATACAACCCGGCCTCTGATCTATGCAACAAATAAAGATAAATTTAACTAGTCTAAATTGATTAGAGGTTGAAGAAAACAATAACTAAATTGGCCTATGGCATCCTAAGACATGAGCAAAGCACCAAATCAGGCGGTGCAGTACACCAGTCTGGCCTCTATTCCTTCGTGGCAAACCTAGCATAAGCTGCAGCTCTATTGCCAAGCCCAATGCCTTAGTAGTATGTTATTTATCTTGCATGACTTATGGATTGGATTTGGAATAAGGGGAGCTGAAGGATTTACAGAGGAAAATCTGAGAATACTGTCATCATTTTATATCACAGTTTTGTGTTATTAACTTTGGTTCCAGTAGCAAATTCAATCTTCCTTTTGAAGTTATATGTTCTGGTGGATATATAGTTGAACTGTTCAAAAATTATTATGAAATAACTATCTTTGTAATGTTTATGTTTGTTAGTTTTATTGATGGAAATTCTGTCTCACCAACATCTTTTGAATCTTTTTGGGTGAGTTCATAATCATTATCTTAATATGTTGGTATTTTATTAGTTTAGACTAAGTGATTTGAATAATGTTTCTAATAAGTCGATTATGTTCATTTATCAACTTGTTGATGTTGATCAACGGTGATTAATAACTTGATTAGTAACTAAGCTTCTATAAAGATAAATAAGTCACTTAGAGGAGAGGTTTGATTTATTTGATCCATATATCCTGTCCCGTGTGCATCGCCCATTACGACGATTCACTATTGGAAGGCTTTGCAATGTATAGGAGCTACTAAGCTGAGCCATAATTAAAATGTTGCAATTCAATGGAAAAATCGGTAAATTCTTGATGATTTTTGATTGATTTCTTAGTTTTGGATGATTTCTTGGTAAGATTTCTTAACAAAAATGGTATCAAAGCCTTGAATTTGTGATGTGATCCGGGATAGGAGCTCAGACCATTACGACCGTAAACACAATATTCACGGTCGTAAATCTTATTCTGCTCAAAATTACGGCCGTAACCAACATCCATTACGGTTGAAACTGCTGTGGCTGCGCATCGATTTTTGTAAATTAGGGTTCGCGTTTTTAAGTATAAATTCCGTTTTTAATTATGTTAAGTTTATTTTTGGCCCTCTATAGCGCCTAGGGTTAGTCTTAGTTCGTTTTTCATTATTTATATCATTTTTCATTCATTGTAAAAGCAGACTTTGATTTTGAATAAACAATTTGAGTGTTTTTCACTTGGTAAATGTGTGGATTCACATTACAAACCCGAACTTATCAAGATTGATAGTCTTGTGGCGTTCAACCCGTACTTATCAAAGATTGAAAATCTTTGTAGTGTTCACAATTAGAAATTTATCAAGGAAATTGGACAAATCCTTGTAACGTTTCGAAATTCTTGGTTCTTGCTTCCGCATCGTCAATCCTCGCATCGTGAACTTTCCGTCGTTTAATTTCCTGCTTCGTTCCACACATCTGGTATCAGAGCTGGACTTTGAATTCATGTTTATTCTATCCCAGTTTAATTCTTATGTTTATCATCGAGTTTGCTGTAAGAATTATCCATATCTTGTTGTTGAGTCATTTTTTTCTTGAGTTTTCTTGTTTCTTCTTGTTCTTCGTGTTAGTAAAATTTTCCAGTCTTTAATCTAGAAAAAAAATCCCAAACTATTTCTACAGTGTTTATTTTAGTCAATTATTATCTGAATTCCGTTTCGTTTGTTTTCCCATGTTCGTAGTCGGATTTTCAGGTTTATAAAAAAAAAAATTATTATTTATTTTATTTTATTTATTTTGAAAATTCATCAATAATTCAAAAAAAAAGAGTCATTCCAAAATTCAAGAGCCTTGTATATCGAGTATTTCCCTTTCCTTACCACGTTCACTCCACCATGTTTAAATCCAAGGAAAAATATACAAGTAGGAGGGAGAGTGATGAGAGAGCGATTTTGAGGATACAAGCAGGACTTTATGAGGAAAGAATGAAGAGTGAAAAGAAGGCTAGAAATGAGACTAGGTTGAGAAAGAGGGAGAATGAAAAATTGAGAGATGATAATTCAGAAATGAAGGACATGTTCAAGGAGATGAGAAGGTTATGGGAATAGTTAGAGAAGGAGATGATTGCACAAAATGAGAGGAAAAAATTAGCAAAGTTGAGCAAGAAGGAGAGTGAAAAGGAAGTTGTAGTTGAATTGCAAGAAGAGCCTCGGGATAGGGATGTCGAAAAGAAGGAGGGAGACTTGAAACATGAATTAGAATTAGTTGAAGAGACTCCAAATTTTGAGATAGAAGTTGAGGAGTTGGGTAGTAAAAATGAAGTCGAACATGAATTGAAAATTGAATGTGAGGAGTTAGAAGAGGAGGTTCTTAATCAAGAAGATAGCCATGTTGAAGTAGTGCATAAGTCTGAAAAGTTAGAAGAGATGGGTGAGTGTGAAGAAAAAGAAAAAGAGGTGACCGAGCGAGTGGTTGTAAAGGAGGAAAGAGGTGAAGAGAAGAGCATCGTAGTTCAAAAAGAGGAACCGGTGGTGATTTATCATGAATACAAGGATTCATACCTTGTACTTCATGAAACTAACATTTCCCACCTCATTTTATTTGAATCTTTCTTGCAGGTTGATAATTATATTTGGGAGCTTGACTCACATCCACCGTGGAAAATTAACCTCATGTTTTAATACATTCGTGTTCACCAATTGAAGGATTTTCGCTTGTTGAATTCATGTCATGGAGTCCATAATTTTCCATTTGATCCAGGTGAGAAAATTCTACATCAAGGACCCAAAAGTCGGACGCATTTAAAAAGCAGGCCTAAAGTTGATTCGAGGTCGAATCATTTTCAAGAGAGGAGGGATGATGTGATCCGGGATAGGTGCTCAAAGGAGAAAAGTGCAAAAAATATTATAGTCGGACCGTTACGTTCATAAACACAATACTCACAGTCGTAAATCATATTCTGCTTAAAATTACAGTGTAACCAACATCCATCATGGTCGTAACTATTGTTCTGGCCGTGCGCCGATTTTTGTGAATTAGGGTTCACGTTTTTAGGTTTAAATTCCATTTTTAATTATGTTAATTTTATATTTGGACCTCTATAGTAGCTAGGGTTAATCTTAGTCCATTTTTCATTATTTATATCCTTTTTCATTCATTGTAAAAGCAGGCTTTGATTTTGAATAAACAATTTGAGTATTTTTCACTTGGTAAATGTGTGGATTCACATTACAAACCCGAACTTATCAAGATTGATAGTCTTTTGGCATTCAACCCGAACTTATCAAAGATTGATAATCTTTGTGGCGTTCACAATTAGAAACTTATCAAGGAAATTGGACAAATGCGTTTCGAAAATCTTGGTTCTTGCTTCCACATCATTGATCCTCGCGTCTTGAAATTTGGGTAAAGATTCTTCCATCCATCCACAACCTAGATTTGGAACTTTCAGTCGTTTAATTCCGCGCTTCGTTCCACATCAATTTGAATTTAGAGCTAGTTGATTTTGTGATGGGAATTTAATTACAAAATAAAAGAAATTAATTAAACCAATTGTTGAATGAAATCAAAAACATTCCAAAAGGGGACAGTTGTACTTGTAGCCACGGTCGGATCCAAAAACATTGCATAACAGAAATATGATTGAGTGGTGCCGGATTGGAAAAAAAATGGGGAAAGTAGAGTTTGGCCGGAAGGGAAAGAAGGAAACTGGCTGGAAAAATAAAGATTTCAAGATGGCAAGAACAAAGCCATTGACTGATTTGGGAGTTAATTATGTCCCAATAATCATTGAACTTACATCTGTGTATTCGATTGATCACTAAAATTTAAAGTGTTGAGTTTTAGTCACTGAATTTATCAAAATGCTAGACGTTAGTCACTCATATAACTTTTGTATCCGAATTGATAATGCGGAAAATAGAAAACATAAATGGCGCAACTTCACAATTGCCACATCAGAATATTTTAAAATGTTTTCGACTGATCACTAAACTTTTAAAAAAATCGTCGATTGATTACCAAACTTTCAAAAAAGTAGTCGATTAGTCACTAAACTTTAAGCTAGTTGAGTTTTGATCACTAACTTATAAAAATGACGTTTACTGACCTGAAAAATTTAGAAATGTTCTTTCAAATTATGAGTTGGCATATAACAAATTAATTATTTTTATATTTGATTATAATCTACATTAATAACAAAAAATAATTGCATCAAACCAACATGTATCACATTCTCCCAAGAAAATCATAAATCTACAATAATAGCAAAAAAATTATAACTTGCAACCAAAAATTTCAGTGCAACAAAAATATAGTAAAAAACCTATACCATGTTGTTTCATTGTTAATGTAGATTTATGAATTTTTTGTGAATATGATACATGTTGGTTTGATATCATTATTGTTTTGTTATTAGTGTATATATTATAGATCAAATATGAAACTAATTTATTTATTATAAGCAACTTATAATTTGGAAGAGCATTTCTAAATTTTCAGGCCAGTCAATGTTATTTTTACAAGTTTAATTATGATCAAAACTCGACTTCTTAAAGTTTAATGAGCAATTAAAGACGTCTTTGAAATTCAAATGAGCAATCGAAGACGATTTTAGAAGTTTAGTGACCAATTGAAGACGTTTTTAGAATTTTCCTACATGGCAATTTGGTGTGTCATGATTGGTCGATTAAACATGATGTGGCGCCACCTATGTATTACGTCTATATCGTCATCAATCCCGTTAAGAAAGTTGAGTGGCTAATTTTCAGCATTTTGATAAGTTAAGTGATCAAAATTCAACACTTTAAACTTCAGCGATCACTCAAATTCACACAATGTTATAGTGGTCAAACTTTCCAAAATTATAAATAAGAGCATAGATTTTATTCTTTCCCATTGCATTGATTTTATTATTAAGCTTCAAAATGATTGAAAATATTGAACTAAAATAAATGTATAAAGAATTGTTGTCATAGAAAATTGAACTCAAGATCTATCTATCTACACTTCTACACTATATAATAAGAGTATCTCATTTTCGACATCTATCTACACTATATATAATAAGACTATCTCATTTTACTGTTTCAACTTTTGACCAACACGACGCCTTTTTTGGCCTTTTTTTTCCCCTCCAGCTATTTCACGCCTCTCTCCCATCAAATTTACTAGATTTCTACTGCCATATGCTAGATCCCACATATTCTCTTCTTCAACTTCAACACACTCATCTTTTTTGACCCACCACCATGCCAGATCCTTACTGCAACAATGTCAACACACAAATCAATTCCAAGGAGAACACTACTCTCAAGATTGCAAAATTAAAGGAATCTGAACTTCTTCAGTCATCTTTCGTGTTTTCTTCTAATGGTAAAGATCTCAAACTTCTTTTTACCTTTTTCGATTTTTTAATTTTTTTTTAAGATATGATATTATTTTGATTTCAAATTTTTTTTTTCATGTGGTTAGAGGTTGAGGGGGAATTTTCTCCTAATAGGAAAAAGTTTGGAAGATGTGAGCCCTTTCAATTATTATTTTTCATGCCGACGTGCAATATTTTGTATAATATATATATGTATATTCTTTCTATAGTGTTGAGTTATGTATCAGACCATGTTATGATTTGTTCCCTTTTGCAAATATTGTTGCAAAAATGCAGCTGGCATAAGTTACATTCTCATTGAACAGTAGTTTATGGTTGTGTTACATATCTATATACATATATCCATATGCATATACAGTGCCATCTTCATGGCCTTAGTCCTTTTCCATAATGTGTAAGCCATACTAGCACTATAATTGGATTTTGAATTGTAGCAGCATATTTAGATGGGCAGATTATAGAAAATTGTTTTAAGTGCTAGGTTACTTTTTTGTCAAGATGTGTAATGAGATTCTAATGATGACGACTTTTTATTGAAAATATAATGATCATGTATTGGCAGAGTGGGCTGGCTGGATCACCATTCATGTTAAAGATATTGGCCTCACTAGGAATGCTAACGTTGGAAAAGGAATTGGTCAGTGGGGGTCAATTTTGAAAATTTTCATTATTGGCGTCACATCAATGGGATATAATCAGAAAACTGCAGTATATTTGTAGGAAGATTAATTGCATTCATTCCAAAATTATTATTACTTCTTCTTGATTGAAGGCATGAAAATCGAGTTCAATTTTGTTCACCCCATTTAAGGGGGGGGGGGGGGTGAACATAACCCCCCACATATAGATAAGGAAAGGGGACCCACTATTATTTAAAAATTTGAGTTTGAAACACATGTGGAATAGTGGAAGCTTAAGCCATTCCTTTTTTTTTTCTTTTTTTTTTTTTGAGAATATTTATTTTTTATTTTGCAATAGTTTTATTTTAATTTTCGAGCTTGTAGCACATTTTTTTTTTTTTTTTTTTTTGAGGCAGAAATTCAGAAGTTGAGCTAAAGTGAAGGAAGAGATTTAGAAGTTCGAGGGCTAAATTGACTAAATTAGAAGAAGAAAGACTTGTGACGCGCAATTAAAGAAGAGGGACCAACTTGTTAAAAATTAAAGATGAAAATTGCAGCACAAACGATGAACCCTGCAATCGCGAGCTATTACATAGTGCGGTTGCGAGTTTGCAAATAAAACAGGTAGACTTAAATTGAGATACGCACGCGATCGTGAACCATTTAACCATGCTGTCGCGTGGTTGTCCAACTGGGCGAGATTTTCTCTCCTTAAAATCCGATTTGGATTAATTTCTTTCCAATTCAACTAGGATTCTTCCCTTCTGTATCTACTTGAGGTTGTGCACGAATTAGGGTTGCTCTCCTCTCCTCTACCATAATATACAACATAATGTACATCATTTAGATGAGATTGGAGAGGTGCAAGGATTGAAGATTTAAGATTGATTCAAGAAGAAAATTATATTATTCAGAAAATTGAAGATTGCTCTCCTCTCTCTACCACATTGACTTACATCATTCAAAAGAAAAATAATTGCAATACGTAATCCCGGCATGAATGATATTGATATGCTTGTAGAAGATATATATTGTGAGTTTTGTTATGGGATGCATTATACTAGGCAATGTTTGTATACTTGTAATGAGTCTTGTAGGTTAAGGCTTTTGAGGTGTATACAATATTTAAAATGCTGAAAACAAGCAATTGACAAATCTGATGAAAAATACATGCCTATAGAAGATTATGTATCGGTTGATTGGAATGAGGATAGCATACTTAAGAAAGATGGTCCTTCTTTGTTGAATGAGAAGGTATTTACAAAATATTATAATGAACTTGCCAATTTAGATAATAGTAAGATGTCTGTGGGAGATTGTAGCTACTGGTTTGAATTTAAGAGGTGGGGATATAATCCACTGGAAAAAGTTGAAAAGAAAGAAGGATCGTTGTCTAAAGATTTGGATGGTGAAGAGACCATTCCACCCAAAGAAATATCGACTATTGAAGAGCTTAAAGAGGATGAGAAATTCACAAAGGAAACAAATGGAGTAGTGATTAATGATTCTTTTGATTTCATTAATTGTCCAACAATTGAATTTGTGATTAAACCCGATGAGGGAGAAGAAGTCTACATAGTTGATTTTGAAATGTATGGAATGGAAAAGTCTTATTACCTTGAAGAAGGCAGTGTCAAAATTTGGATATTCAACGAAGAGTGGATCAAAGTCAAAATAAGAAAAATGGGCAAGGCATCATCAAAAGATTTTTTCAAAGTTTCATGATACAAAATGCTAGTCAAATTAATGACGTTAAAGAAACGCTTTTTGGGAGGCAACCCAAGCTTTCTTCTCTCATTTTCAATTACTTAGTTATTTAATTATATGTTTTTATTTCATCTTTTATTTATTATTTATTTTTGTATTTTTGTTATCGTAGGTAATTAATCAAGTCATGGTTCTTCAAGCTCGTAGTTCCTTAAACTCCACTTTGGCCTCTATATCAACCTCTACACCATGATAATGACAACAATGAAGATATGTCTTCACTCAAGAAAGTTCCATATCTCTATTTTTTCTATAACATTGAGGACAATGTTTAATTTAAGTTTGGGGGGTGCTGGAACATGAATTAGTTCTTGTATTGTTGTCGTATAAATTGTGCGGAATTTGTGCCTAAATTTTTTTCTTTGTGTTTTTGTGTGAATGTTAAAAAGAAAAAAAGAAATTAGTTTTTGCATGCTTGTGTGAGTTAGATAGTCTTGCCGGAGATTATGCATATACTTTGGTCAATGTGCTAACTTATGAGTTGCGAATGAGTTATGTGCTTTATTTGAAATTTTTGGAAACCAATGTGAAATGTGATGCTATTTTTTTCACGTGGATTAAGAAGGGCATTGTAAGCTCCTAGGTTGATTCACATATCATTTAGGTTGAATGATTGAACTTAGATGCTTAACCTTTAAACCAGATTATTGTGCTATCCTTCAACCATTTTTAGTTTAGTTTGGATGTGGTTTAGCCGATAGAAGAGATGGTTAGAATTGTGTTGATTCCATGTTTTGTAAGTGGTCTTATCTAACATCTGAAAGCTAGGTAATGACTGAATGTTGATGATCTAATCCCCATTTATATTCCTGCATAATAGTAGAAATTTGCATGCATCTTGCCTCACTTCTTAGCATTTTTAACTCAAGTTATTAAGCTCGCTGGGATATTTCAAAACCTGGTGCCCTATAGTCATCTGACTTGGGGGTCATAAACCTAAAACTTGCTATAGGGGTCATCTAGAAAGCTTAAGGGAGAGAGGTATTCAAAAAAAGGGGGGGAGGAATGGAAAAAGAGAAAAAAGAAAAGAAAAAGAAAAAGTTGATTACATATATCATACTCTTCTCTTTGGGCCTAGCTGACTCGATTTATTAAGCCCATTGGGGTATTTCAAAACTTGGTGCCCTATGGTCATCTGGACTTAGGAGTCATCGGCCTAAAGCTCGCTATATGGGTTAGTTAGAAAGCTAAATAAAAAGAGGTATTGCATTTAAATAAAGCATTACAATTGCATGAGTAATTGATAGATTGCATAAGGGGATCTACATAACTAGTGAGTTTGACTTTCCTAATGAACATTTGAAGGTTGAGATGCTCAATAAAAAGAGAATCATCACATGCATAAATTGTTGACATTATCAGCTTTACTCAACCAAACTTGAGCAGTGAAAGAAATTAGGGAATTGAAAATTCAACCTTAGGATACACCTTGGAAAGTGATTAAAAGAAATTAGTTTTGGGGTGAGCATGTCACGAGTGAAGAAAGGATAAATTAGACCACTGAGGGTCGGGAATGAACCAACTTGTGCTTGTACAGTGCTCTATTTAATTCTTTGAATGCTCACACCCATTTTACATTAGACTCATAAAAATTTGACTTTTTGCATGTTAACTTTGAAGTGATTCATGGGTTTAGTGTTTACTAGAGAACTAGCAAATTATTAAGTCTGTGGGTGTTTTTTAAGTGATTTTACACTCATTTAGACAATCAAAAGTGAGTAATTATAAGTCTTCTTAAGTTTTTTTTATTCTTTATTTTGTATTTTCTTGGTTATTTTAGGTTAAAACATGAATTTGGAAGAGATTGGACTAAAACGCAAAAGCTACGTACCGAGTATGTGAAGAAATTAGTGTACAATTTTTTCTATAGATATCTTCATGAGGCTAATAATATATCATTGAAAAGATAATTTAATTTGGAGTTCAATGCATAAAACAGAACATAATTTGGAGTTGTAAACCAAAAGTTATGTATGTTTGAAGTTCAGTCCCGAACAGCGCCGAGTCGCCCAAGCCAGCGCCTAGGCGTTGCCCATTACAAAAAAAAAATGTAGATTCTTAGCACCTAGGCATTATGCAGCACCGCTAGGCTACGCCACTGTTTAAGTCTGAATCTGTAGTTTTTAAAAGAAAAATTGAACCCTAACTCTTCGATGACTTCAAAAATATTATAACTACAAGCCTAAATAACACAGTTTGAGGGAGATTTAACTGCGCTAAAAAGGACAAAATTCTTGAAATCAAAGGGAGACAAGAACAACATCAAGGAAGAAGATTGAAAATCTATCCAAAAACTAGTTTTTTCTATTCTCGTCTTTATATTGTTTATTTTGAATTCTATAGATTTCATGTTTCTTATCATAAACTAGCATATGATTTGAATTTATTTTAGTTATTTCTATGAAGTTTTTCATTCCATTTATTTGTGTTATGGTTTTAATGCTTTCAATTAATTGGCCACTAATTGAATGAGTAGATGCTAGTAATTCGGGCACTTAAGAGAGGGGAATTTAAGCACGATTACAAGATTAACACAACATAAATTTTATAGGTTTCAAGAGAGTGTAGGATTTATGAAGCTTACTCCATAAAAGAACTATGAACTTGATTAATTCTTGATTTTAATTGAGAATAGAGATATTGGAATTGAAATTTAGGATTAATTTCTAGGTGGCACTCGAGAGAGGGGATAGAAATACAATTGGGGTTCTTGCTTATAAACATGTGAAAGTTGATTAAAGATAACTAGATAATTGTGAATAATATTCAATAGTTAGGTGAAATCAAGTCCTAGGCTCTCTCATCTTGTTTATCTTTGAACCCGCATTTATTTGTTGAGTTTGTCACCATCACTACAAGAATTAGAGGAAATAGGGGCTACATTTTAGGGGCGACAAACTTGTCACGCCTGTAGACCCAAAACCTATAGGAGCGACACGAATTGTCGCCCCTATAGAAGCTAAAATCAGTCGCGACAACAATGTCGCCGCTATAGTTATTTTTATCATTCCTAAACTCGACCTATAGAGGCGACATATTTGTCTTTGTCGCCCCTATAGGAACGGATATCTGCCGGGAACAAAGTGGCGCGGAAAGTAAGCGCCTATTTTTCATCCCTATAGCGGCGACAAAGTCGTCTCAATAGGAGTGTCGCTCCTATATAACTATAGGGGCGACAAAGTCATCCAGTAGGAATGTCGTTCCTACATAATACTTCATGAAATTATTCATAATCATATTTAGAGTCATAGATTACATAACGCTTTTAGATTTCATAACATAACCAAATAATATGCATGTCATGAAGAATACACTAATAATACTTGAAATCATGAGTTACATAACATTTGCAAAATACATAATGTAACCAAAATAATATGCATATCATGATGAATGCTCTAACTTCGTTTCTTAGTTTATTTGGGTCCACACTAAGAGTAAGAATTCACAAAGCGCTCAACGTAAAAATCTGGTGCCGTTTTGGTACTATGGTCATCTATCACGTAATCTTGTCATGATATAAAACTTGAAAATGTAAACATCTCATCTCGATATAACCCCATCACGGTATAATCATCATCTATCACTTAATCTTGTTGCTCACTTACATTTATAATGACGATATAACCTACACAATAGTATATAGCCTCGTTGTTGCTAGCTTATATTTATATGTGATGGTATAACCCCGTTTTACACACACACACACACGGCAGTATGACCCGCCCTCCTATGGTGGTATTACCTCTACTTGACTTAATGTGTTACTTGCCTGTTTATCTTTATTATCCGATTATTTCAGTGGTAATAATATTAATTAAGTGATCCACATGAAACCCTAAAAGTTAATAATTTCACATCCAATGACATTTAAAAAAAAAAATCCTTGAAATTCGACAACGTTAGCTAAATGTTGCAAAAAACTTTTGTCGCAATTTTGCAACGTTCATTGAATGTTGCAAAAAAGATTTTTATTAACATTCAGTGAACGTTGCAAAAGGTCTTATCCAACTTTCAACGAACGTTGCAAAACCACTTTTTTTTAATCTTTCACAATATTCAAAGAACGTTGTCGTATCCAAACACTCTATGACAACATCGCACTTTGCAAAATACCTTTGAACCTGCATTTATTTGTTGAGTTTGTCACCATCACTACAAGAATTAGAGGAAATAGGGGCTACATTTTAGGGGCGACAAACTTGTCACGCCTGTAGACCCAAAACCTATAGGAGCGACACGAATTGTCGCCCCTATAGAAGCTAAAATCAGTCGCGACAACAATGTCGCCGCTATAGTTATTTTTATCATTCCTAAACTCGACCTATAGAGGCGACATATTTGTCTTTGTCGCCCCTATAGGAACGGATATCTGCCGGGAACAAAGTGGCGCGGAAAGTAAGCGCCTATTTTTCATCCCTATAGCGGCGACAAAGTCGTCTCAATAGGAGTGTCGCTCCTATATAACTATAGGGGCGACAAAGTCATCCAGTAGGAATGTCGTTCCTACATAATACTTCATGAAATTATTCATAATCATATTTAGAGTCATAGATTACATAACGCTTTTAGATTTCATAACATAACCAAATAATATGCATGTCATGAAGAATACACTAATAATACTTGAAATCATGAGTTACATAACATTTGCAAAATACATAATGTAACCAAAATAATATGCATATCATGATGAATGCTCTAACTTCGTTTCTTAGTTTATTTGGGTCCACACTAAGAGTAAGTATTCACAAAGCGCTCAACGTAAAAATCTGGTGCCGTTTTAGTACTATGGTCATCTATTACGTAATCTTGTCATGATATAAAACTTGAAAATGTAAACATCTCATCTCGATATAGCCCCATCACGGTATAATCATCATCTATCACTTAATCTTGTTGCTCACTTACATTTATAATGACGATATAACCTACACAATAGTATATAGCCTCGTTGTTGCTAGCTTATATTTATATGTGATGGTATAACCCCGTTTTACACACACACACACACGGCAGTATGACCCGCCCTCCTATGGTGGTATTACCTCTACTTGACTTAATGTGTTACTTGCCTGTTTATCTTTATTATCCGATTATTTCAGTGGTAATAATATTAATTAAGTGATCCACATGAAACCCTAAAAGTTAATAATTTCACATCCAATGACATTTAAAAAAAAAATCCTTGAAATTCGACAACGTTAGCTAAATGTTGCAAAAAACTTTTGTCGCAATTTTGCAACGTTCATTGAATGTTGCAAAAAAGATTTTTATTAACATTCAGTGAACGTTGCAAAAGGTCTTATCCAACTTTCAACGAACGTTGCAAAACCACTTTTTTTTAATCTTTCACAATATTCAAAGAACGTTGCCGTATCCAAACACTCTATGACAACATCGCACTTTGCAAAATACCTTTGAACCTTGCAAAAGGCATTTTGCAACGTTTTTATTGTAATATAATGGCCATACATTAACAATAGAATGGGAGAGAGAGAGAGATCTCAACATTACTAACATTAAACCTATGGTTTTACATTTCATTCTTAGCACATTTCATTATTCGGAGTGAGCCTCTTTACGTGGAGGCGGAGGCTTCACAATGAGAATTGGACATTGGATGTGATGAGCACAATAATTGCTAGTGCTTCCCAGGAAAGCCCTGCAAGCAGAAATTCATTATACGATTAATACTTAAGAAGCAAAGATTGATGATAAATCTTTAGACTTCTTTAGATTCGAGCATCCCAAATGTCTATGTTTCATAAATATTATTTGAATAATAGAAACAATATTTCCCTGTATTATGCTAAAAACAGTATGCTAAAAACAGCTAGGATTTTCAGAAGATGCTTTTGAGATAAATAAAAAGGAATATTGAAATTCAAGTGGCTGAAACTGATGCAGTTACTTTTGGACTTCTCTTTTTTATGTTCTCAATTAGAATTAAATGGGGTCACGAACAACTATTAATAAATATTTTGCAGCTTTGGATAAATTTGTTTTACTAAGAAGAATTTTACTTTCCTATATATTCTTTCAGTCTATTTAAAGAGATACAAATTCAGCAAACATCATCTTAGAGATTTTGTTAATTGTACAACATAGGAAAAAACTAAGAAAAAACATATAATTTGTTGTTTAACTATCTTATATTCAATCAAGCAATTAACGGTAACCTGACACGGAAAGAAAAAAGGGAATTAATGTAGACAATCGGGATTATGATGAAAAGTGCATACTCCAGAAGTTATTTACCGTTTGATTTTTCCAAGCCCACGGCTACCGATGACTACAAGATCAACATGTAATTGTTCTGCAGCTTGACAAATCTTGTCCTTGGGATCTCCTTGAAGAATTAAAGTTTCTGCTTTGATCTGAATCAAATTTAGAATGCATGCGTAAATCAATAAATTAAATGCAATAGCATCACCAAGACGGAGTTAACATAATGAATCTGAAATTTAGGAGCAAGGAATTAAACATGTAAAACCTCGAAAAATATGAATTGAATGAACAAGATTACATCAGACATGACCAAAATGGATATTGTTCATACTATGTTCTAGAAAAATTAAAGAAGAATCCTTTCTTATATATTATGTAATACATATATAATAATCCTAAGTATACAGTTGACCTCAAAACAAGCATCGCTGTCTCCAAGTCAACTTTATATAAATATCAGCCAAATATATGCAAAACTTTATAGACTAGGTTGTGGGTCGATCTGTTGTCATTTAAGGCAAGCTAGCTAACAAGGTTGAGATTTTAAATTGTGTTTGGAACGCATAGTTGACCATAACGAATTGATTAGTATAAAATTGTAACTGATACTATATGGGGAAAATGGTATTACCTTAGATTAAGATCAAAACCCTTTTTTTTTTTTTTTTTTTGAATTCAAAAAAATGTCATTTACTGTATCTTTTCTTATTCTAACCTAGTAAAGTTAGTTCAAATCACTATCTTATAAATGAAAAATAAAAAATAAAAAAAATTGATATCCACCTTAGTACTACTATCCATTATAATTTAATGCTAAATTCCTTATTAGCTAAATCCTAAGTCGCCAAATGAACACTTTAGGTTTTCAAAAACGGCACAAGGGGGAAAAAGAAGAAAAATTTATCGTGTGTAGTGGACAGCTCAATCACTTTCATTGATGCTTTGGGGACATGGATCGATTGGTCACAAATCGAGCTAGCAGCCCACATTGTCGATATGTAGAAGAGGGAAGATTTAATACAATTAGCATCAACAATTAATCTCAACTATATACTTTATAGAACCCAACATTGCATCAACTTTTATCAAAACATAATAAAAATCTTATTTTAATCTTCACCAATCAAAGGGTTAGTTTTCCATCAGTACTATATGATATTGAAAGCCTTTTAAAAAATTCAATCTTAACCATCCATTTTAGTGAAATCTACTATATTTGACTTTTCAAACATTTTTAATCACATACTCCCAAAAATACTATTCAAAATCACATTATTTCCCAAATAATGGGCCAAACAGGGGCTAAATATTATTCATGCTCGCAATTCAATCTACAATCCTAAGAAAATAAATCGACCTTCTTTTCTTTGCACATATGCAGAGCACGAGAGAGTATATCAGCAGCATTTTGTGCTTGGGCTTGCTGCACAGCATCCATCACTGCAGGCGCCGCATAGACGACTGTGGAATATTTGAAAAATCAGATAAAGCAATCGTTTGGAAGTGCTTAAACTGTTGACGTCAAAGTAAACAATTAATTTTAACTGTTACATGCCATAGAATTCACAACTTTTATTAATTTTTCAACAATATATTTCGTCAATTTTATCAAAATCTGTTAATTTTTTTTTTTTTTTAATCTAAATATTTTGCTTCCCTATGTTAAACTACAAGTATTTGATATAAGTATAAAATTACTACATGTATTATATTACTGAGAACATTAGGATACCTGGTCCAGCAGGGTAAATGAAGGGTTGGAAGATTGGCTGAACATGAACCAAAGTGATCATGTTAGGGTCCTGATTAGGCTGATCAATAGGATAACAGAAAAAGTGGTCAAGTGCCCACTTAAGTGCATAGAAACTCCCATCACTCTCATCCATAGCCACCAACACCTTCGTTTTCCTTTGCTCCTCCTCCGCCGCCGCCGCCGTCAACGGCTGATGCGCATCCCCCTCCGCCACTGCACTACTCGTCTCAGCTGTCGCCGTATCCATCCCTCTCTTTCCCCTTCGCACAGATAAGTAAAATAGTAGTCCACCACAATAAGTTTTGAACATATTTGAAATCTACAATCCCTATTTGGTGTAATTCCTTGCTTGACAGGTGTCGTCCATGCATAAAGAAACCTCCATTTGGACATCCAAAGGAGAGGACAGCACTAGCAACTGGCGAACCACACGTTGAAGCCCCTACCCCACTCCCACTAAGTTTTAATTTACATTACTCTATTCATATAATCAAATGCAACATGACATGTGATAAAAAAAAAAAAAGAGCTTAATTAATAGCATTTTAAAAAGAGTAAAATTTGGTCAATAGTTAAATCAAACTTTAAACTTGTACGAGTTAAAGGATGTTCCCAACATGAAATTTGAAGGATTTTAGAATTTTATGACGTTTCATATATCCTCAATTTGAAATTTTATAGAATCTGACAAATTTCAAAGCTCTTAATATGGATTTCTATTAATTTCACAAAAATCCGGTGTCCTAAAAAATTTATGAATTTCAGTGAATTTTTAATATAAATAGAATTTTAAGGATTTTGATGAATTTTAAACCATAAATATGAAGACAATATTCTTCAACAAATCCGACCATGACCCCTCGGATTTTCAATTCCATGACCCCTCTTTCCCAATAAAAATAGAAAATAATAAAAAAAAACAAAACAAAACACCACATGGCCTTATTATTTTCTTTTTCATTTTTTTTATAAATGAAGGTGCTGGGTTTGCAATCCTTATTAATTTGACAGTTATAATTTCCACAACTCTGAAAGGTGACAACTGTATGTACTAAGGAAAAAAATAAATTCTTATTTATCCACTTTTGATTAATAATATTTTGTCAATTTGTTTGTGATAATCTGTAAACGTTTTTATATAATTGAAAATTTGAGTTTAATTATTTAAGTTCAATTGATTGTTTAATTGATTATATGTATAAGAAAATACTTCGTGTTTTAAATGAAAAGCTTGAATTTTATTTTTTTTAATTAAAACTAGACAATGTTATATATTTTATTTTTTAATTTTTAACGCTTCAAATATTCTTGCTTTTTTTACGATTAAATAAGAAATTATGTTTTTTTTTTTTTTTTTTTTTTTTTTTGTCTCAAGTTCACGTTCAACTTGCACAATAAAAAAATAATAAAGAAAGAAAGAAATTACCCCAATAAGATGTAAACGTTGATGAAATTCTAAAATTCATTAAGTTTCATATTGATGACGGGTTCAACAAATTCTGCTAAAATCTATTGAAATCTACTAAAATCTATGGAATAGAATTCCATTAAAATCTAAGAGATTGTATAGAATTCTATTAAAATGTATAAAATCTATTAGAATTCGTGAATTTATAATCTAAGAGATTGTATAGAATTCTATTAAAATGTATAAAATCTATTAGAATTCGTGAATTTATAAAATTTCACTAAATTCCATGTGAGGAACACCACCCCCCCCCCCCCAAAATCTATTTCTATATCTATATTCTATATCTTAATCTATATTATATATTAAAGCAGAACAGCCGTCAAAATTTTTTCCGCCCATTTTCAGTTTCTATTTTTGGAATTTTTTTTTTTTTTTTTCAATTGAATTTCCGGAATTGGAAAATGAGTTGTTGACAATTAATGAGACATTTAATGTGAGAAAGTGTGTAATGCATTGTAAATAGGCACTTGACCACATGTATTGAATGCTAATAATTTGTCTACTCTCTCTCTCTCTCTCTCTCTCTCTCTCTCTCTCTCTCTCTCTCTCTCTCTCTCTCTCTCTCTATATATATATATATATATATATATATATTTCCTGCAATTTTTATGGATCCTACAAGAAATAATTGTTGACATAACATTTATTTATATTCCAATTCATTCACTTTACTCATTAATCCATCCAAATTTGTAATTGTTTTAACACCGATGAATCATTTCATTGTACGTATTTTTCATATTTTGAAAATCAAGCTAATTATATTTAGGTAACGATATTCATACAACACATTTTTTTTAAATTTACACCATAATTTAATTGCAAGATAGATCTTCGGTGTTTGTTTAGTTTTGCTTTTATATCCTTAACTTTTTTTTAATCACATTGTTATTTATAACATTCAATTAATTAATAAATTTTATTTCTAATCACAAATTCTATTCAAATATTCTGCTAATTTGCATTGAAAGGATGTGCAATATTTTTTTTAACTTTTGTATTAATTATTTATTTTGATTATTTAAAAATATGAGAGATAAATAATTATTTTTCGCCAACAAAACAAATATATTAAATGAAAATCGTCTCAAAAGACAAGATGTGAAAATTAATAAAGAGTTGATGATAAAAAAATTACAAATTTTTTTAATATAACTATTATAATTTGAAGTAATTTTATTGTTTGTTCTTTTTTCTTTAGTTAAAAATATTAGTGACAAGTAAGTTTGTTTGCATTAATATTCATCATTAATTGCTTTATAAAAAATAAATTTTATAAAGAAATTAATACATTTGGAAAACTACACATTAACTTTGAAAAACAAAAATAGCTTTACTTTTTCGTGCATTAATTAGATTAATATTTTATTAAATTTTAATATTTGTTCTTTTTTTTTTTAGTTAAAAATATTAGTGACAAATAAGTTTGTTTACACTTCTTAATAGATTTTTTTTTTCAGAAAACGATAATTTTTTTTTTTAAAAAGAAACGGTGACTATTCATTTTTTTTTAATTATTTGAATTAAACTTGCTAAATCAACGTAAGAGGTACTGATGATAATTAATAATTTATTGAAACTAAAACTAATTATTATGTCATCACATTAAAAAAATATGAATGGTATTATGGAAATCATTTTACGTAGTGAAATTAATTACTATGTTATGGATGACGTGTTGACTGTATTTGGCCTGGAGACCCATTATTTGGAATAATGTTGTTTGAAATAGTAAATTTTTTGGAGATGTGTAGTTAAAAATTGGAGAATATTTTTGAACTTATGTGTAGATTATTTTATTGGTATAATGTGTGGTTGAAAATGAGTTTTTAAAAAATGAAATTTAAAAATAATAGGTACCAAATAGGGGCTTGATGATGCGTTTAGTGTAATGGGAAATGAAATTGAAATTATTAAGGATGTTCATTATAATACTTAACAACGCTACTTCAAACAATGTGCAAATATCTGTTATTTTCGATAAAAAAAATAATATCAATTTTTTTTAACAACAACTTCAATTTTTTTTTTTTTTTTTTTTTTTGTGAAAAAATGTGGAAAACTTAATAATCATTTACTACTTAAATATATAAATTGATTTTTATTACTCAAAGAAACTATTATAATTTGAAGTAGTTTTATTGTTTGTAAAATTTTATTAATTATTTTAATATATTATTTTTTATGCATTTTGTGTACGGGAGAAATCTTATCTTAATATTATTATTATTATTATTATTATTATTATTATTATTATTATTATTATTATTATAACAGGATGTTGGCTCATGTTTTCCCGCCTAAACTGCTCTCCATTTTTTTTTTTTTTTTTTTGCCTTCCTCACGGTCAAATTGTGGCAGTTATTTGTCTGACTTATGATGATGAGGATCAGTGCATTGGTACTGACAAATTGTTTAATCCTTTTTTTATATAACTTTGTTTAATCAATTCTATAATGCATTGATTCATTAATTAGATCATTTTCATATGGATTTCAAGGACAAATTATGTAACATTCAAGAATGGAAAAAAAAAAAAAAACTATTTCCGTTTGAGAAATAGAAATTTTATTTTTTTAATTTTTTTATCATTATTATATTTTGACATTAGTAAAAATATCTACAAAAATATTATTTGTAACGTTGAACAACATTAACGCAAGAAATAAAAAAACATTGTTATTTTCAAAAAATAAATTTAATTCACGAGTAATTCTTTTTCATGTATTGATTGATATTCTGCACAATTAAATTAGAAAGTTTTAATATCCTAAATTTTAAGGATCCTAAATTTTAAAGAAGTGTTTTGTAATTTACATTGAATTTTGCTATTGAAACTTTTATGTTTCTTCATATTCTTTCTCATAAAATATGAATTTAATTGTTTTCGTTGTGTATTTCTCACATTTTCATTAATTAATAATTATATTTTTTTTTCCCGTGCAACGCACGGGTGCGAATACTAGTATATATAATAATAGTATAGTCGCCAAAAAACCCACACATAGTTTCCCGCCATTTTTCCCTGCTATTTTAGGAAACTTTGTAATTTTATTAATTATTTTAATAATTGAATTAGGAAACTTCAATTAATGCAAAATTAATTATAAGTGACATGTAATAAATGACTTATTGATTGTAAAAAATAAAAAATCTATAAAAAGATCAAATTGTATATTATTTTTATTCTTTTGATAATTATTGTAATATTTTGAGGTAAAAAAAAATGCAATATAGGTGTCAAATTCATGATCTTAATGAGAAGTTCAATACAAGTTAACAAATGAGAGCAAACTCTAAATATATCATTCTTAAAATTGCCTCAAATAATAAATGTAAAAGTTTTACTTATACTTTTTACTTTTTTCAATATCTAATCTTTTTAATTTATCTCATCTAAGACATAAAATGATATTTATCATTTCTTACCTAACTTCAATTTGACATAAATGATTAATTTCAAATCTTTTTTCTTATCAAATTAAAAGAAATAATGATATCCGATCTTTCTAAGTAAATTCAATTGAATCATTTTAATTTCTACAACTTCAAGTTTCGATAAACTTTTTGGTAATTTTGAAATTAATTTTATAAATTTACTCATTTTGTTCATTTATCTATTTTTTAATTTTTTATAAATTTAAAATAACCTCAATTTGTAAAATATATACTACAGGCTTTAACAATTAATTCATTGAATTCTATAGAAAATAAAAATATAAGGTTTTATCAAACTTATTATATTTAAAAATAAAATATAGTCCATACATTTATTTAACATGCACAAAAAATAGTTTTGTGTGTGTGTGTGGGTAACATGGTCATTTTCAATAGTTGGTGAAAAATAAAATGTCACATTGTATTTGAAACCATTGAATAGGAGTAAGTTTGATATAAACTATAGAAATTGTTTTAAATGTGTGATTGAAAGTGAAAGAAAGTAATATCAAAAATAAAATAATTGTCAAATCAATCAATTGAGTGGTATTTTGATTGTATATTGAAAGTGAAAGAAAGTAATATAAAAAATAAAATAATTGTCAAATTCTTTTTTTTTTTTTTTTTTTTTGATATTTTGATTGTATATTGAATATACAATTTATGCATTAAGATAAGAAATCTTATAGGGAGAAATGAAATTAAAAATTATTCACAATTTGTGTATGCAAGTTATTATTATTATTATTATTATTATTATTATTATTATTATTATTATTATTATTATTATTATTATTATTATTATTATTATTATTATTATTATTATTATTATTTTATTTTGTTATTTTTTTCGGACATTGTATTTTTACAACTTATTCAATAAATATTATTTATTCCGTGCATCGCACGGGTGCGATTACTAGTTTTATATAATAACAACAAAATTGGTCAAGTTTTCTTGCCAAACCAATCAAGTATTTTACCCTTTTTTAAGAAATATATCTAATATCTAATATATTGAATAATGCAACCACCAGATGAATGTGTGAATTGGAATTCATGATTATTTAATGGATGTCTTTAATGACATTTTTTTTTCATTAAATTGATTAATATGTGTGCACTTTAATTAAGGTTTAATTAATGTACACAATGATATATTTTTACAATTTTTTTCTAATTGCAATGAAATGAACGATTACTTCTTTATATATATAAAAAAATTTAGATAATAGTATATAATATTTAATAAAATTAATAAAACTAATAATTAATAAATTATTTGTGCTTAATAATTTATGTCACACACTGTGTGACAAACAAATTTACACACGCACACACACATTGTTAAGTTGCACAAGGTGTCTACTTAAATTCTCCTTTGCCCTATAATAAATAATTGATTTCCCCACAGTGAGATAAGGTAATTCAGATTTCTGTAAACGAGAAGTGCTTTGTTTGGATAAACATATTTACAGTATATTTTTTGGGTACGATGCAGACTTCAATTCATCCTACATATACAATCATAGAATTTCAAAAATTTGAACACTTTCCCACATCGTACAATGTAAGTAAATTGTTTTCCTGAATCATTTTTCTAATAGTAGTCATTATAGACAGTGATAATATTTTTCCATTTACATTGTTGAAATGTAATCTGATTTTCTATCTTCCTCATTTTATGTTATTTTATTATTATTATTTTTTGCGAAACACATTAGTTATTAGTGTCAAACACAGCAATTAATTTTCAGCATTATTGAGGTTAGTTTGTTTACTGATTTATATAATTACTCATAAGAGGCTTGAATAAAAATCTTATAGAAAGTA
The DNA here is from genome assembly GCA_963555705.1 of Ligustrum vulgare. Classification (NCBI taxonomy): domain Eukaryota; kingdom Viridiplantae; phylum Streptophyta; class Magnoliopsida; order Lamiales; family Oleaceae; genus Ligustrum; species Ligustrum vulgare. The sequence goes on along the minus strand of OY743170.1, from coordinate 15,625,763 downwards.
TTTTGATTTTTTTTTTCCATATATGAATAAAAAAGAATGGCACTAGTTTTCAATTTGCTCGAGGCCATTGACACATGGGTTTCAAGGTTCGTGTTGCATATCTAGGAGCACAAAACAATGAGAATCAGTTGGTCTGCTTGGATATGGTTTCGCTTTAATGTGTATTTAAAATGAAAATGTGACAAAATCAACTTGTTTTAATTTGGTTAAATTACTTATGATATAATGTAAATTTCTTGACCTCATATTGTAAAATTATGATTTTATATGGTCCACAAAAATATTTTTATTATACACGGTGTAATTTTTTTCTTTTTAAATTTTAGAATAATAAATGAGCATTTTATTATAGTTTTGTGTCTATCAAAAAAACATTATGGCAATTTTAGTTATAATGATAGATTTTAAATTTGAAATCTGTGTAATATGTACTTTTTAGTTATTCATGAGTATCATAGTTATGTTATGCAAATAAGGAGCACAGTCATATTAGAAATGTTCCATAAATTAGTAGTGTTAAGATTTATGAATTAATTATATTTATTGTAATTTATATTGTTATCTCAACCATATTTTATTAGTAATTAGATTTATAAATGAATTAGATGCACAGTAAGTTTAGAAATCTTCTAATGTCTGTAATAATTAATTGTTTTTGGTTATTTATAATTGTCGGATTCAAGCAGAAGTAAAGAAATTGTTGATTAGAGTTTTTAAATTTAAGTTGCGTGAGGGATGGTTCTACATATTGCATCATTTCTATGTTTTCCACAACGCAAAATACAAGACGTGTAAACATGTCTATCGTTTGAATTTCTTGCTAATGACCAAGTAACTCAGGTTGAAGACTTGACTTTTCCAAATAATATGTATGTTCTTCATCGCTTTGCTCAGATTGTGGTGGCGTAAGAGATAGATGAGACTGAGCTATTTAGTGAGTTGGTTTATGATTATTAGTATGATTAAAAAAAAAAAAAGATATTTCATTTCGTTTTTCATTTTTTTTTTTTTTTTTTTAGAGAATCCAATCAGAACTTTGGTGTGCTTTTTATGCCTCCACCTCTACTCTCATGGGGGGGGGGGTTAGGATGTCCCTACCCTTCTCTTGAACAATAGCAAAATTACACCTAAGAGAAGGGGGGACGAAGTGCCTAACCTCCAAATACGCTGCCTAATTACATATCTATATACTATACTATATATAAATGGAGAATAGTGGATTAGTGTGAATGCATCTATTACCATATATATATATATATATTTGATTCTCATTATTTCTCATTAAAAATACAACTTTTTTCTACAGTAATCAATCTCAATCATCTAAAAAAATCAAATTCACTTTTCAAACCACTTTTTAACCATTAGATTTCCAAAATTCAAATTATAATTTGAAATAATGGAAATCAAACAATGGCATATATAAGTACTAACATTATTTTATGGTAAATACCAAACAATGGTTAATATTTTTTTTAATAATTTTTAATTTTAATAATTGTGCAAAGATTATATGATATAATAATTTCTTAATCTTCAATGTTGTTCAATTATCGTATATTTGATGAGTTAAGATTAAACACATATTTATAATTTATTGTGATTTTTGAACGAAAATTGAGAAAAAGTTAAAAATATAAGGCAAATGCAGAAATTATAATAAATATATTTATATCTTGAACAAGAATCAATATTTGTACTCATAATATTACATCTAGCATGATGCACAATTAAAAAACTAAAGAATTTGCATTTATCATTCAATAAAATTTTTTCGATAATTTGGATTATTTATATTGTTTTTAAATTTTAATAATTGTTGTGATAAAAAATTATTTTTGTATTTTTGTTGATTATGTACAATCATTAAATTTTATGAATGCTTATCTATATTGCGGATAGCTATTTCAGTTCCTCGCAATGGTGGAAATCTATACTATATATAAAAATAGGATAGTTTGACAAAATATAATTCTTAAATTCTTTATATTTTAATATTATAGTAAATAATTAATATGATGTTATTGTTATTTGTATATTTTGGTTATAATTATTATTATTTTATTATTAACATTAATATTGAATAAGTTCAATTAATATTTTTAATTATCAGTAATAAAATTATTATTTAATCATTTATTTTAAATTTATTTGTTGTTTTTAATATTATAAATCATATGAGTAACCATCAATAATTAAATTGTGTTTTAATTATTAATGGTCAAATCATTTGTTATCTTTAATATTACAAATCAAATTTTCTAAAATATATATTATATATTATTATTAAATATTTTAATAAATTAACACTCTGTTCAGTAACTATATTTTGTTTCGAGGTAAAATGTGTAATTAAAAAATAATTTTGAAAAAATATGTGGTTAAAAAGTAAGTTGAAAAAATGTGTTGCTTATAAATAATATATATAAAAAGTTATTTAACAAAGGTTAATATTGAAGAGTTAATGTTTTGGTTTTTTTTTTTAGTTAATAATATTAATAGAATGAGTAATATTTTTTAATCATTCTTAATTTTAATAATTTTTAAAGATTATAGTGTGTAATTTTGTAATCTCCAACTTTACTCGGTTGTCGTATAATTATAATCACGAGATTTTCAAAATTATTATTTTGACTACTTATTTTTGCAAATAAAGTTTTATTGGTTAAATTCAAATATTTTGAATATTTCTTTTTTAATTATTGTGATTGATGTTTTTGAATGAAAATTAAAAAGTATGTTAAATACAAGAGGCAAATGTAAAAGTTATGAGAAATATACTAATACATTTCACATGCATCAATATTCATGCACATAATATTACATCAAATGTGATATACCATTAAAACACTACTAAATTTACATTTTCAATGAAGTTATTAATAATCATTTAAAATTATTGAAATCAATAATAATTTATTATTTAAATATATAAATTGACATTTACTATTCCAAGATTTTTTTAATAATTTGAATTACTTATGTTATTTTTTAAAATCCTAATAATTATTGTAATAGAGAATCCTTTTTTATGCATTTATATGTGTTGATTATGTATAAACACTAAAATGTTACGAATACTTATTGAAATCGATGTTGCGGATAATAATTTTCGTGCATCGCACGGGTGAAATACTAGTATGATATTAGAACCAACTAGAATGATGCAAAATAGTAAATATAGAGTACTACTCCATATAAGCACAATACAAATTATGCAAGCAAAATAAAATGTAAAAAAGGAGATACTAACTCCCTTACAATTATTCTATCAAACTAACTCACAGCAAAATCAAACAATAGATGACCAAGCCTCATATAAATTTCCTGATCAATGCCCCAGTTCAATCTTAGCTTCTCCTCACTTCCAGTTGCCTTTGTTCTTCCTAATCAGCAGACGATCTAATATAACCCAATCTTCTATCTCCAACGCCATCAAATTGCAAAAGCCCCTGTCTAGAATACGAAGTACCTGTTTCATCCAATCTGAGGAAATCTCTTGTTTCAGTATCAAATTCTTCAGGCTTCAAGATTCTGAAACATTTCTCTTTGTATCCTGTATCAGCTTACTAGTCTGCTATTTTGTTTCCCTCTCTCCATATATGTGTGAATTTGAATTCCAACATCTGAAGTTTAAAGGATGATGCTTTCCACTAAATATTGAACATACCAAGGACCTTTCTCTTTATCAACGCAACAACTGATAGCTGCCTGTGAGTCAACTTCGATCCAGATTCTGTTGATTCCTATTTCAATACATAGATCAATGCCGGTATTGATAGCCTTTAATTCAGCTTCGGCAGTAGAGCAGTTGCCGTAAAAGTCATGGAATCCCCAAAGACCTTTACCCTGTGAGTTACAAATTAGAATAATGGTTTTTTTCGTGCAAAAGGTGTAATAATAAGATTTCACACAGTTGAAAAGCAGTTTTATTGTGAAATGTACCAAAAAGGACCTGAATGCCATTCATAAGTAGTATTATTTATTATTTAATGTTAGCTTTAATATTTTTTTTAAAAAATAGTTTTTTTTTTATTATTATTAATTTGTTTTTTATTTTAGTATTTACGAGCTTAATTTTTCCTTTATAGACATTAGATTTTGCTATAAAATATTTTTAAAAAAATCCAATGGCACAATTGATTTTTATTCCTCCAATAATATTTTAAGTTACAAAATAAATCAAATTATTTACATAACTTACAACAATATTGGTTAAATATATATAAATAGGGTCCTTTCTAAAAGTATAGGACGAACAAATATAATCTCATTTGTCGAGACCATCGTGTGGAAAAACAACTTAATTGTAACAACATTTTGAATATAATAATAATAATAATAATAATAATAATAATAATAATAATAATAATAATAATTGTTGACCGCAAAATCCGGCTGGACCTTGGACCAACACGTCTCAGCTCCTCCCTCTTGAACACGGGGATCTCCTGTGCACTAGGACAAACAATCAGCTTGTAAAGGGGGCCGAGGTGGCTCCCGTTTGCACTCCGATGCCTAAGTCAGTACTCATTTTAGGCGAATATATCTATTGGGTGCGGGAAATATAAGTGTGTAAAAGAGAGAAAATGGAGTGAGAGAATTATATTGTTAAGCGTGAGAAATTGCTAACCTCTAACTCGGAGACAATCGTGCTTTATTTATAGAGGAACTTGTTATCTCAGATCCCGACACATGGCGTACTTTACACTTGTCATCACCCTAGCTCATGGAGGTGACAACCTTACTTTTCAACCGTAATCATTGCTACATTTCGTAGGAGATGGACGCTTGTCACGTCTTGGTAAAGGCAGTGTCCCATCACTGACTCCATCTCTCCTCTGGTCAACGCCGTAAAGCGCCCCGGCTGAGTATAAAGCACATCGGCTAGGCGTTAACCAAGTCGGCTAAAGATGTTTGCTTGTCGTACCACCTCAGCATTCGTCCCAGGTGATACTTTTAGGCCTTTATCCGTAGGTCAATGTCCATTGGGCCTCTATTGGGCCCTTGCTGGTGAATTACTGTACCTTTCTTTGGGCCTGAATTCAACACTAGTCCCTCAAATCCGAAGCAATCCTTCATGGACGTGTAGGATTTGTTGTACGCCCGAGGTACTAGCTTTGTTATGGTGGCTTTTGTATGATGTCGCAGACCTGGTGCCTAGGATGATTTTCCTTATTGAAGGTTTGGATTTGGCGTGAAGTCGACCTCCTGCTTCGGCTTCTCTCCTGAGTGAGGGTTTAGGACGTGCCAGCGCGTATCTTAGGCGGCGTATTTAATAAAAGGGGCTATTGTCTTGAGTTCCCAAGAAATATATAAAAGGTGATGGGAGCAACGTTATGCAGCGCGTGGCGCTTACTGTGGTAGCTGAACGGTTTTGCCCCCCCCCCCCCATTTGACGGCTGGCGTTTTGATTATTCCATTTCCCAAGAAGCATGGGTTAACCACATTAATCATACGGCTCACAAAAATCGATGAACCTAGATCGTTGGGATCCCTATAAATCCTTCTTCATTTCATTATTTCCCCTTTTACCACTTTCTAAGAGTCTTCGTAGCGATACTCTTTTCCTGCAAGTTTCGAGTTTTCTCCCCAAGGGCTTTCTACCCAGCGTCCGCCTTTACTGTTCCACAGTTTCTTTACCGGCAAGTTCTTCATTCCCAGTGCGCGATTTCAAGCATTCGTCATCTGAAGGTAAACCTCTTGGTCTCTATATATGCGAGATTTTTCTATTTCTAGTTTTTTTTTTTTTTGTGGGTTTGAAAATTTTGCTTTTGCACCTTGCTTATCTTTCATTGAGTCTGACCCACCTTTAAAACAAAAGAAAAATGGAAAGAGTTGGGGGAACAGGTTCACAGGAGATGTTAGCAATGGCGGTTCCCGTCAGAGGTTTCTGCCCCATCTCTTTATCGGTTTTTAGTTTTCGCTTCTTTAGGGAGCAGATTAAGAGGAGAAATAGGAAAAATAGTGGCATAATCTATTTGAGTGATTCTGACAGCGAAGAAGATAAACATCAGACTTACATGGCTCATCTGTCATACGAAGAGGAGGCATCTTTGGCAGAGCTTCGGAGCAAACGAGATTGGGATCTGAGGAGAGAAAGGACGGCCGGCCCTTCTTCTGGTCACCAGGACCTTGGTTTGACCGTTAGGGCCCCTTTTAGGGCACATAGGGAAGAATTGGGTTTGTCTGCAGAGGAGGTTTCTCAAGTAGAGGAGTGGGTCGACCAAGTTAACAAGGTTTCAGGCTACCACGTCGATCCTGATCCAAACCCAGAGTCATGGGAAAGCACTGAGGTCGCCACCGAAATTCGATGGGTTGATTTAGCCGGGGCTTCGGCAAAATTCAGGCTACCAGAAGGGGTCCAATTGGTGCATCCTACACCATCTTCCCGACCTTGCAGCCCTCCTCCGGGCCAGGCGGCCATATGCTAAGATGCCCTTTCTTGCGGGATGAGGCTTCCCCTGCACCCCTTCTTCAGGGCACTACTTAGGAGCTACAACCTGTGCTCCTACCAACTGGCCCCCAATTTTTGGACACATGCTGTGGGCACTTGGTTGTTGTGGCAAGAGGTCAACCCTGATCATCCGATCTCACTGTACATCATTCACACTCTCTATACTTTGAAGAAATCGGTTAGAAGGTCGAGGGATGTGAGGTCGGACGTCAAGGATTGTTACTACTTGTCTCCCAGGGGCTCTTATCCTCCCGTTATCACCGGTCACCCTACCTCAATAAAGAACTGGATGAACCAGTGGTTCTGGGTTGCTGGAGAGTGGCAGAGTTCCCCTGTGGACCCTAGTCCAGAAATTACCGTTCCCAAAACTCTTTCCATACCTAGTGAGTCTTGCACTTGTTTTAGAGTCTTTAAGCGTCACGCATCCTCTGCTCCTTTAATTTCCATTCAATTTTCTTGGTTGCTTACTAATATGTCATCAGTTTATGGTAGGGGACACTTTCGCTCACCTCTTCCCCGACGCAGACCTAGCGGCAGTGAGGCTCTTGTTCGCTTACAAGGGTACCTTTCAAGGGGTCATTCAGCAAAACAAGTTGTTTGTTAAACACGGTCTTATGCGAGCCATGAGTGAATTTGCTTTGTTACTACTTTTATATCTCATGCTTTTTCTGTTCGTAACCTCATTTCCCTCTTTTTCTTGCTAGGTTCTAAGGATTTTCCAAAGATTTCTTTGAAGGGTCTCATGGCCACGAAGATTCCCCCTGCACTTCGCCACGAAAGTGAAGTTGAAAGGAAACAGAAGGCGGTGTTGGCCAACCTGCAAGTTGGGGTGGCAAAGGAGGTCTCCGAGTCGTCTACGGCCCAACTTCAGGGCCCTCTTCCAGCCCTAATGTCACCGCCTACTCTGCTGCCTGTGGGCCCTCAGAAGCCTAACACAGAAAAAAGTGGCCGACCCTAAGGGAGTCCTTCCAAAGGGGAAAGGAAAAAGGTTTGACAGGGGCGGATCCAAGAGAGACAGGGAGGCTAAGGATGCCTCAGTGCCGCCTCCTTTGTCCGAGGACATATTTGAACATCCCCCTAAGGAGGAGCCCGCCCCCCTGAAGAGACTTAGAAGAGGTAAGGGCAAGGAATCCACCTCTGCGCCTCCGCCTCCCACGATTGAGGACCTGGAGGATGAGCCTTCTGTGCCCATTCTAGGCTTGGCCTATGAGGTGACACCGGAGGGGGCAGAAGAACTTAAATATATTAAAACAAGTGTTCTCCCCAAAGATGTCACTTTCAGCCCTTCTCTATTTGACTCCCCCAGTTCTCCTCCAGCCAAGGCCACCTTTATTACTGAGCAGTTTTGGACAGAGGACTGGTCTGCTTTCTCCTCCAGCATTAGTCCGTCCCGGAAGTTACTCGCCGCCAAGGCCATGAATGCCAGGGCATTGGCCCTTATTGACGAGGTGGATTCATCTGTGAATGAGGCGCAGAGGGACAAAAAGAATGCTGAGACTGCTCTCCGGCACGCGGACAATATGCTCAAGGAGATCAATGACCTCAAGGCCCAGCTATCCATAGCCCGTAAATCTTCCTCAGAGGAGAGGGCTAATGCGAAGCGCCTCCAGGAGGACAACGACAAACTGAAGCATGACCTCCAGGCCTCCGAGTCAGACGTGGCGATCTTGTTCAAGAAGCTGGATGATTCCAACCGCGCACAATCTATCGCCTCTAAGGCCCTGGCCGTCGCTAACGCAGCCAAGTTGAAGCTGGAAACTGAGGTAGCGGCGGTCAATGAGAAACTGGGGAGGGATCTGGAGGCTAGGAAGAAGGTTGAGGAAGATTATACTTCCCTGGAGAAGCATATTGACTCCAGAATTTCTGAGGCTTTGGAGCGTACCATAGCGGCCAGGGTGAAGGAGGTTCTGGACGCAGAAGTGTCGAAAGCAGTTCAGAACTTCAAGGATACTTTTGAAGACACCCCAGAATACGAGGCTATGCAGAGGGTCTTTGGGAACTTAGGGGCTAGGATGGCTTTGGGGGACGTGAAGGAAGCTTTTCCGATCTTGGACTTGTCTTCCATTGAAGCCTTTTACCCCGAGCCCCAAGATGCTCCTGCTGACCTTCGGGATGCATCTGACAAGGGTTCTTTAGAAGATGTCCCTCCTCCACAATAATCTTCTTTTGCATTTGCTTCACTGCTGATTGTTTTGTTAGTTTTAGTTAGTTAGTGTTTTTTTTTTTTTTTTGTAAGTGCCCCGGCACCTGATATTGTAACACTCATTTCAACTTGTAAATGCCTTAATTTTTATGAATGAAATGACTTATCCACATTTTTCCTGTAAGTGTAACAAGTATTTAGAACTGTTTACACGTGAAAAATCGGATTAGCACATGTATAGCAGTCACATGGACAGTTTGGCGGAGTTTCTTGGTGGGAGAAACTTGAAATCTGACCCTAGCAGTTGGGGGTGTCAACTGCAAACGAATTTTGTATCTACTTGGGCAAGAGTCACAAAGGCCTGCAGAGAAAAACTGTGCCATTGCTGTGTTCCTTGCAAAAACGTGATTGTTCTTTTATTGAAGTAATAAAAGTTGGGAGGGATTCCTGTATGCTTTGTGTTGTTTACTACAGTTCATTTTAGTTCTTCTAAATCTGTTGGCTCTTTCATGATTGTAAGCAAACTGGGACTGGAAAGCTCACTAAGATCGGATCTTAGTGCCGCAGTGGGTGAGAAATTTTGTGTTAAAATTTGAACATATTGACATGCAAGAACTTTTATGTTTATCCTTTATGTATAGTTGCAAACGTCTAAGTGTATGTATGAGAGTATCAACAATTTTGTGAAAACGTCCAACACTTCGCACAAGAAAGCGCTCCGTACGTATGAGCTAACTTGACGTACCAAGAATTTTTGTTTATACGACAACATTTGGCTAAATTTGAATCTTTTCAATCGTGTTATATGGCGACATGACATGGCGAGTATAGTCCCTTAGATCTGAGTGGTTCGAGGCATTTATGTGTACCAGTTAGATCTGATTTTGACAATCATTTGAACGTTTCTTAAATTACACTTTGTAGGACCCATGTAAGTGAATTTGCATGAACCCCTTTCTATGGTGCCAACACATTCAATTTTTACGCAGTGATCGCCGTGTGAGCTTTATAAAAGTCCCTTATTTTCAACAATATTTTATGTATAGCGTGAGCGTATGGTGTCATGACCAAAGTAATTTTGAAACTTGCATTTATCCATTACGTTTGTCTAATATAAAAATTAGCGTAATTTCCAACGCAGCTGGCCCAGAGTTTTATGAAATCATATGATAATGTTGCAATCATTGAGGAGGAATTTAGTTTATTGAAAATAACGACGAAGGTGGTCCGTATTCCAAGGATTGCATAAGGGTACCCCTGACAGGTCTTCAATCATGTATGGTCCAGGCACCACCTCGGCGAATACTTTGTAAGGGCCTTCCCAGTTAGGACCTAGAGTCCCTACTCCTGGTTCCTGTGTTGAAGGGAGAACCTTTTTGAGGACCAAGTCCCCAATATTAAAGCATCGACTCTTCACCCTTTTGTTGTAGTATCGAGCCATCTTTTTATGGTATTTGGTCATTACCACTTGGGAATCATTCCGCTTTTCCATGAGGAAATCTAAACCGGCCCTTTGCGCTTCCTCGTTCCTAACTTCGTCATAATGATTTTGATAAAGCGAAGGGATTCTGATTTCAACGGGGCATACCGCCTCGGCTCCGTAAGCCAGCGAGAAATGTGTTTCACCAGTAGCGGTGTGCGAGGTGGTTCGAAGCGCCCATAACACCTTTGGGAGTTCATCTACCCATGCGCCCTTTCTGAATTCCAACTTCCTTTTCAGGGTATTTTTTATGGTCTTATTCACCGCTTCGACCAATCCGTTGGCCTGTGGGTGATGTGGAGATGAGAACAGCTTCTTAATTCCCAAATCGCCACACAACTCATCGACGCTTCTGTTTTTGAACTGTTTCGCATTGTCACTAACCAGCGAATGTGGTATCCCGAACCGGCATATGATATTTTTCCAAATGAACTTGGTGGTGTTGGCATCGGTGATCTTCATCAAAGGTTCCGCTTCGACCCACTTGGTGAAGTAGTCAATTGCTACTATCGCAAAGCAATTGTTACTAGATCCTCTAGGCATAGGACCAATAATGTCAACCCCCCATTTTGTAAAAGGCCAAAGGCTGGTTACCACAGTTAGCTTGTGATGTGGCTGATGTGGTATGGTTGCGTGTCTTTGGCATTTATCGCACTTGCGAACGAAGTCATGAGAATCCTTTCGCATAGTAGGCCAAAAATATCCCTGTTTGATGGCTTTCCGGGCTAGCGACAACGCCCCGGCATGGTTGCCACATATGCCCTCGTGGATTTCTCTCATTACATATCGACCTTCCTCAGGCCCCACACATCTTAGTAACGGAGAGGTGTAGCTTCGTTTATAAAGTATATCATCCAAGAGCAGGAAATTTGCAGCATATTTTTGTAATTTCCGAGCTGCCTCTGGCTCGTTTGGCACTGTCTGGTGCTTCAAATATGCGACCAGGGGGTTCATCCAGGACCCCTCTTCTTCAATCGCCAAAATCTCCGGTCCTGGCTCAATAGACGAAGTCAACATGCGCTCAACTGGAATTAGATTGTTTAACTCTGAATCGCTGCTGCTTGCTAATTTGGACAACGCATCAGCGTTGGAATTTTCTGTTTTGGGGATGTGTTGCAACTCCATTTTTCTGAAGTGGACAGCCAAATCTCTTACTTTCTTCAAGTAAGAGACCATAGAAGGTTCTTTGGCAAAAAATTGCCCGTTGAATTGGCTCACAACAAGTTGCGAATCGCTATTGGCCACTACGGAATTAACCTTCAAGGATTTCGCAAGTCTTAACCCGGCTAATAACACCTCGTATTCGGCAACATTGTTTGAGGCTTTGAATTCGAAGCGGATTGCGCTGTGTAATTTAAACCCCTCTGGGCTTACTAACAATATCCCTGCGCTGGATCGCCCATCAGCCGAGGACCCATCAACGAACAATTTCCACTCTTGGCTGTCATCTTGGCTGTCATCCGTGTTATCTACCATTTCAACCTCAGGGGGATGTGTGAATTCAACTACAAAGTCCGCCAGCGCTTGGCCCTTTACAGCGGTCTGAGGCGTATAATGTAGGTCGAACTGGCTGATTTCTATTGTACATTTCAGTAGCCTTCCAGATGCGTCTGGTTTTTGCAACACTTGTCTCATGGGAAAGTTGGTGAGCACGCGTATTGAGTGTGCTTGAAAGTAGGGACGAAGTTTGCGAGAGGTTGTGAGTAACGAGAGGGCGAGTTTCTCCATGTCTGGGTATCGTGTCTCCGCATCTAACATGGCTTTGCTCACATAGTACACTGGGAACTGATTCACATCCTCTTCTCTGATCAACACTGAGCTAACAACCTCTTTGGATACAGCCAAATACAAGTAGAGAGGCTCGCCGGCCTTTGGCTTTGATAGTAATGGGGGCCGTCCCAAAGATGCTTTAAGGTCGGCGAAAGCCTGTTCATATTCCGGTGTCCACTGGAACCGCTTTCCCCCTTTGAGGACCTTAAAAAATGGCGAGCATTTGTCAGTAGATTTGGAGACGAATCGATTCAAGGCCGCAATTCTCCCCGTTAAGCTTTGCACTTCTTTTGGACTTCGAGGCGATTGCATGTTCAACAAAGCGTTGATTTTGTCGGGATTAGCTTCGATTCCTCTCTTATTTACCATGAATCCAAGAAAATTTCCAGACGCTACCCCAAATGCACACTTCGCTGGATTGAGCTTCATTCGATATTTCCTCAACACCTCGAAGGTCTCTGATAAATGGTGGATATGATCCGCGGCGACCATGCTCTTGACCAACATGTCATCGACATACACCTCCATGGTGTTTCCCAATTGTTCTGAAAACATGCGATTCACCAACCTTTGATAGGTAGCTCCCGCATTTTTCAAGCCGAATGGCATTGCTTTGTAGCAATAGAGTCCTCTATCTGTTATAAACGAAGTATGCTCCTCGTCCGATTCACACATGGGGATTCGATTGTACCCGGAGTAGGCATCCATGAAGCTCAGCAGTTCATGCCCTGCTGTTGAGTCAACCAACTGATCGATCCGGGGCAGTGGGAAACTGTCTTTTGGACATGCCTGGTTCAAGTTTGAAAAATCAATACATACCCTCAATTTCCCATTGTGTTTTGGTACCAACACAGGGTTTGATACCCACTTCGGATAGCGGGATTCTCTGATGAAGCCATTTTTCAACAGCTTCGTGACCTCGTCTTTCAAGGCCTCATATTTTTCTGAACTCATGGGTCTTCTCTTCTTCCTATGCCCGGGGCTTCGAGGGTCAATCTGGAGTCTGTGGCAGGCCTCTTTAGGATCAACCCCAACCATGTCTCCATGCTGCCACGCGAATACATCGAGATTTTTAAGTAAGAAATTCTTCAATTGATCTTTGTATTCAATTGGTGAATCCAACCCAATCTGCAATTCCTTGATTCGGTCATGTGGGTCTACGCCGAAGCATTCTAGCCTTTCTTCCGAGGTGGAGCAATTGTCTCCTGCAATTCTTGGGTCCAGATCTTCCAAGTCTTCTTCTAGTGTCATCGTGATGTCCTTATTTTCAAAGAGCTCTCCACCCAATCTTTCAGGGTCTGGAGCAGCCTCGGCCATGACTACATCGCTAATCATGTTCAAGCTTCGATCTTGAAACTTTCGGATTACGTTCGTGTAACAGGCCCGCGACTCAGTTTGGCTTCCCCTTACAATTGTAACGCCATGCTCCGTGGGGAATTTCATGCAAATGTATTTCGTATGCGTTGCAGCCCCCAAGTCAATGAGACCTGGTCTCCCAATTGAGCCATGATAGGAGGATATTTTGTCCACAACCAAAAATTCCATGGGGATTCTGGAAATAGTTGGTGCTTGCCCCCACCTCAGTTATTAGGGTTATGGACCCTCTGGGGGTTATGATGTCTCCCGTGAATCCATATATTGGATCCGAGACCGGAATAAGGGGACTGCTGATCCCCATTTTATCGAACGTTACCCCGTAAATCACATTTACCGAGGCACCATCATCAACCATCATCCGTGATAACCCATTCCGAGCCACCACTACCCTGATAACCAATGCGTCGTTGTGGGGGAAATGTACTCCAATTGCATCGTCTTGGGTGAATGTGATTAGCTCTGTCTGAGGCATCCCTAAAGGATGTGAATGGATATGGTAATTTATGTTGGCGAGTTGTTTGGCCTCTCTGATGTACCTCTTTTGGGAGTTGTTTGTGCTCCCACCTGGGTGGGGGCCTCCTAGTATTGTGTCGATTTCACGAATGGGGAGGTCGACCACAGGCACAAGTGGTTCCCGTGTATCTTTAGCATGCGCCGAGGCGGTATCCTGGCCCTTATTCCTGTCTCTTTGACGATTGTCAATTCTTTCCTTAGTTGAGTTCTTCCACGGAGCTCTCCTATCAGCTCGGTTAAACTTCTGACCACCAGTTTTTTGAGTTCTCCCTGTGTCGGGGGGATACTCACCTCCCCTTCTCCCCTGCGCCTTTTGGTCAGCTAACATGTGGATTTCCCTGCAATCCTCCGTTGCGTGACCGTAATATCTGTGATAGGCGCAGTAAGCCCCAATCATGGGCTGTTTTCCACTTCGGCCACTTTCCACTCTCCCTTGAGCCGTGGGAGGATTTTGAGAATGGGTGTTAGAGTACAAGCGAGGGATAGCTTCCGTGATTTCTGCGGCAAAGCTAGATCCTATCCCCGGAAATGGGCGAGGCGCGCCACCTCGGTTACCGCCAACCCTATCCTTGTTTCCTCCTTTCTTGAGGTCCGCTTCATTGGAATATCCAAGGTTATATCTCCCTTGGGGATGATTATCTCTGGACCTAGCCATTTCCTCCGATACAATCTCCTCTTTCATCAGGTCTACCATGGTATTGTAATCCCTTGGTTTCCTGCTCCGGACATCCCTCCAGAACATGCTGGTCATATCTAGCCCTCCTTTTAAAGCGGAAAATTCCTCCGCTTCTGTGATATTTTCGCAGATATGCATCTCTTCAGTAAACCTAGCTAGGTAACTTTTTAGAGACTCGTCCCTTCCTTGCCTCAGATCTTGAAGGCGTTGGAGCGGGAGTTGGCCAGGCCTGGAGGAAACAAAGCCATTTTTAAAAGCCGTCTTCATATCTCTCCAACTGTGAATGCTGCCAGGAGGGAGTTTTTTATACCATCGTATGGCACTTCCCTCAAGGGTTAAAGCAAAGGCTTTACATTTCAATGTCGGAGTGGCTCCGGCTATTTCCATGCTGGCGCGGTAATTTAACAGGTGATCATCAGGATCACCTCGGCCAGAGTATTTTGTTATTTCTGGCATCTCAAAGTCATGAGGTACGGGGCACCTACGGAGGCCCTCTGTGAAGGGACTTACTTCCTCTTCGTCATCCAACTCGTAAGAGGGCAGTTCACTGTTTTCATCGTGACCGGAATACATTGGACCACGGTATTGGTCGTGGAGCGGCGGAGCATACTCTTGCCTTTGTGGTGGCAAAACATGGCCGTGGTTTAGCCTTCCGTGGGTTGGTAACTCGTTGCGAGATCTTGTCTGAACTGCTTCGACTCTTCTTTCCTGCCTATTCCTAGGCTCATATGCTGATGCCAACCTTTCTGCTCCCGTACCATGTTGGTCCCTATAAATTTGACCATGCGACAAGGCTTCTTCAGCGCGTCGCTCCCGCCTATTTCTAGGCTCTGCGGCATTGTGCCGACCTGGGTTCGTTTGCCCCCGTCGTTGGCCCCTGAATAACCCTCCTATTCGGTTGAAGACACTGCCGGATTTTGCGGGAGAAGCCTCCTTGTGTCTAGGTGGGAGTGGGTTTTGTTCTTCATGTGCTTCATGCTCCGGGCCTAGCTCGTAGGAGGGCTCGGATTCTACCTCGGCATGTGCCTGTGGATCTTAATCAGCTTGCAAAGGGGGCCGAGGTGGCTCCCGTTTGCACTCCGATGCCTAAGTCAGTACTCATTTTAGGCGAATATATCTATTGGGTGCGGGAAATATAAGTGTGTAAAAGAGAGAAAAGGGAGTGAGAGAAGTATATTGTTAAGCGTGAGAAATTTCTAACCTCTAACTTGGAGACAATCGTGCTTTATTTATAGAGGAACTTGTTATCTCAGATCCCGACACGTGGCGTACTTTACACTTGTCATCACCCTAGCTCATGGAGGTGACAACCTTACTTTTCAACCGTAATCATTGCTACATTTCGTAGGGGATGGGCGTCTGTCACGTCTTGGTAAATGCAGTGTCCCATCACTGACTCCATCTCTCCTCTGGTCAACGCCGTAAAGCGTCTCGGCTGAGTGTAAAGCACATCGGCTAGGCGTTAACCAGGTCGGCTAAAAAGGTTTGCTTGTCGTACCACCTCGGCATTCGTCACAGGTGATACTTTTAGGCCTTTATCCGTGGGTCAAGGTCCATTGGGCCTCTATTGGGCCCTTGCTGGTGAATTATTGTACCTTTCTTTGGGCCTGGATTCAACAACAACAACAATAATAATAATAATAATAATAATAATAATAATAATAATAATAATAATAATAATAATAATAATAATAATAATAATAATAATAATAATAATAATAATAATAATAGTCGTCGTCGTAAAGTCTAATAAATTTCAATTTTGGTTAAATATATGAGACCATCAATCGGTTTTCATAGGGAAAAAAACATTGTTGGTAAAATAAAGATAACAAAAAAGATAAAGAACATATTTATGGGAAATTGATTATTTAAAAGCAATGCCTTATAGTTGAGTTAAGTAAATTTAATCTTCTAATACAATTTGAGGAGGGGAAATTTTATCCATCTCTTCGAAATTTATTTTATTTTATTTTATTTTTTTAATTTCTAAGATTACAATATGGATTTACATGTAAGTTGATTTTTTTCTTTTTTTGTGTTAATTAAACATGCTGAATTCAATCACTGGACAATTGTTACGTGTTATGCTTTTTCGTATATTTTATATGGCTTGGTTATGTTTATTTGTTTTAGGAGTTTATACTTTTTTTTAGAGAGAATTATCCTTGCTCGAAAAATCCAAGCCAAGGATAAATTTTTATTGATAAACAAAAATCAATTACAAGAGGGGGACATTCAACCTTACCTCAACTCTTTACCAAACTAGTATTTACCTCGTGCGATGCACGGAAGTTGTTTTATGCAATATTTATTTCGATAAGTATTCGTAAAATGTTAATACTTTTACATAATCAAAACAAATATAAAATGCATAAAATAATAATATTATATTACAATAATTATTAAAATTTAAAAAATAATGCCTCTGTTTGGAAGGGAATAATAAAATGTCAATTTTTAAATTCAAATAATAAAATGTCAATTTATATATTTGAATAATAAATTATCGTAGGTTTGAATATTTTTTATTAGTTATTGTTAACTTCATTGAAAATGCAAATTTACATAATTTCTGTATTTGTCTCTTGTATTTAACAATTTTTTTTAACTTTCATTCAAAAAATTATCAAAAAAAATTTTAAAAATGTGTTTATTCTCAACCAAGCAAATATTTATAAATATTTAATCAATAAATTATATTTTTATTTACAAAATCAAGAAGTTAAAATAATAATTACGAAAAATCTTCAATTATCATGATATAACAATGGACAACGTGGGAGATAAAGAAATTATATTGAAAACCTTATACCATATAATCTTTACTCAATTATTAA
Source organism: Ligustrum vulgare (assembly GCA_963555705.1). Classification (NCBI taxonomy): domain Eukaryota; kingdom Viridiplantae; phylum Streptophyta; class Magnoliopsida; order Lamiales; family Oleaceae; genus Ligustrum; species Ligustrum vulgare. The sequence continues at coordinate 15,608,507 of OY743170.1, read as the reverse complement.
AACTAAGAACGATTAAAAATATTAGCATTCATTCGATAACTTTGCCTATAAATTTATTTAATGACAACACATTTTTTTACCAACTTTTTAACTATACACATTTTTTGAAACCATTTTTCAATCACGTATTTTATCTCGAAAACAACAATATTTTTGTTTATAAACAAAAACAAGGCATTTGAACGGATGTTTTAATTTATTAAATAGTTAATAATAATAATAATAATAATAATAATAATAATAATAATAATAATAATAATAATAATAATAATAATAATATATTTTAGAAAATATAATTTATTATTTAAAGGATAATAAATATTATTTACATGATTTTTATTTTATTTTAGTTTAGTTTTTTTTTTTCAAAAATTGTAAGTGCATTTTGGAAAAAAAATGACATTTAATGCTTTTATCTCCTCATTTCTACTTTTATATATGTATAGATATAAATAGATCAAGCCAAGTCACAAGAGTACAACTATAAAGTCTCAATACAATAAATAAGACACAAAAAATCTATCAAACAAAAGACTTAGTAGAAAATTATAAAACTAACACAAACAAAATTAACTCAATTCTGAATTAGAACAAATATGTTTTTCCCATAAACCATTTCAAGGACTAAAGCTGCATTAGATCTTGCATGATCATTTAAGGAAGAAGAAGCCTGGACTAAAGCTACAGCTTGTTTTTGCAATTTTTGTGTAGGGAACACCTCTAACATCTAGCCGAATCAAACATTTGATGACGCCTTGCAATTCTTCAGGTCGCTTTAATTTGAAACACTTTTCTTCATATCCCATATTAGCCATCAAATCAGCAACTTTGTTACCTTCCCTCCAAATCTGTGTTATTCGAACTTCCATCCCGTTGAATTTTTGGATTATATCTTCTACAGTGTATTGAATTTCCCAAGGGCCACTTGTTTTTCTGTTACAACAGTTGAGGACAGTCAAAGAACCAACTTCTAACTAAGGTTTCTTGAAGCCCTTTTCAATGCACACATCAATACTAATTTTAACAGTTCTTAGTTCCACTTCTAAAACTGTGCACCTGCCATAGAAGTCATAAAATCCCCATATAAGCTCTCCTTGGCAGTCTCTTAATACCCCTCCTCTAGCTGCCTGCAGATCAAATTTAAGTGCCCCATCTGTGTTCAATTTAATACAATCTTCTGGAGGTTTTTTCCATTTTTCGAATGCCTTCGTGTTTAGCTCCATTTCTATCCAACCAAAGGAACCAAAAAACAGGGAAAGGGACAGAGGCTGATAGGTCAAACGGTTTAATCTTCAGATGAGTAATCTAGTACATATAAAGCATTCTAGGATGGATACAATTAGGAACCTGCAAACCTTGTTTATTGAAAAAATACTTTCAAACCTCTTTAGCAATTACTCCTTTGAAGAACACATGGTTTAGGGATTTCTCATCATGACAGCATTGACATTTTGTACTTTATTTGCAAAGTTAATATTTATCACATATAAATCATTTATAATTTGTAATAATATTATCGATATAAGAGTGAATTTTATGATTATAAAAAGGGTGATTGCAATATTACTTTTCCTTTGTTTAATTTTTGTTTTTATTTGTGCTTTTAAAATTTCATTTGTTTAATTATAATTTAATTGTAAAGGTTATATGTCTGTGCAACATACGAATGTGCAACTATTTTTTTTAAAAAGGGAACAATAAATAAATAAGAGATTTAAAAATACAAATTTCAAAAATAAGATTTAACTTATATAATTTCGAAAAACGGGTTGTAATTAGAAATAATTAATTAAATTGAATAATTAAAAATAATTTGTTAATTATATATATTAAGGTCACAACATTGTATAATTCCAGGTCACAAAACATATCTTTTAAGTCACAAATTATTTAGAGTCATGTGTTACTGAGGTCACAATTTATTTAGGATTTCAAGTCACGAGACTCACAACCATTATTATATTTGGTCACAACCACTATTTTTAAGGTCACAAGTAATTCAGTCGAGACTTTTGTTAAGGTGACAAGTGGAAAAATTATAGGTGTAGGTCACACCGTCACATCTTTATTTCAGAGACGGCCACCTCCACCTCTGACCACCAAGACCATGACCGTCGCCGCTGCTTCCACCACCACCACCACCACCACAACTTAACCGACCAACTCCACCCCACCACCAAAACGACAAACACACAACCACAACAAACCTTCATGACACCACATCCTGTGCCCCACCCATACCCCACCGCTATTAGCCTGCACTACCACCCACATCGTCTTCCATTTCGCATTTTGATTGGTGACTTCACGCAACGAGAGAGCGCAGAATCCGTCGCGCAAAGACATTGCTGTTTTCGGTTTGGAATCACGGTGTGCGAAAGCACTGCCATGCTGTTGCTGTTGATGGCTCCTAGTAGCCCTGTCGTGCTGAATCAGGTGCTATCCGTGGTCGATGTCGAGTGTCCCAGCTGTGAGTGCCTACATGATCGATCGCCTTACAGAGAGAGAGAGAGAGAGAGAGAGAGAGCCAACGTCTGTGGAAGCAATTTTTGGTCGATTAGGTTTAGGTCTGTGTTTGTTATTTGGGGTAGAGGTCAGGTAGGGTGGTGCTGTAGAAAATTATTTTATTTTATAATATTATTATTAACAGTATAAAAATCCTAATTAAAAAATTAGATAACACTTGCACCTGAATTTTTAAATTGGATGTTTAAAAACATGGGACGGTGTAATTTCCTCTTTTAAAAAAGTGAAAGTCAGGCAAATTCTTAAGAAAAGAATTAAAATGCAGGCTTATTAGTTAAAGGCTAATTTTGAACAATAGACATCACCCACTGTGGAAATATATTCCTTTACACTACAGATAAGTGTATTTTATACACTTATTTCTGTCTTAAAAATAGGATTTTTATTATTTGTTCAAGAATATTTGTTATTTATTTTGTTTGTATTTGTTTATATTTCAGAAATAACCCAAGTCATGAAAGCAATGGAATTGAAGCCAAAATCGAGCAATTTGATGTTAAAAGTGTCAAAATAAGCAAATCAAGAGTTGATGAAGTAGATTGAAGGGCCAATTAGAAGAATATTCGAAGAAGACATGAAAGTTGGAAGAAACCAAAAGTTCAGGGGCCAAATTGCAACAATCAAAAGTTGGAGGACTTTCTGTAAAATTAAAATACAGGGGCCAACTTGTAACATTTAAAAGATGAAAATTGCACCTCTCTGCAGAACCGTGCGGTTGCACAGTGTTACAGCCGTGCGGTAGCACGACCTAAATTTTTGGCGACTGAAAATAACCTGCAGAGTCATGTGGTCGCGCACTTTTGAACCGTGCGGTCGCACGGTAGAGATACTGGGCCGCAACTGGGCTTTTTGCGCGGAATTCAGCATTCTTTCTCCCCAAATAACCTAAATTCTGAGGATATCTATAAATATATGGCTGGGGACACGAAATTAAGGGTTCCCAATTGTGATATTTCATACCAAAACGCTGTCGAATTGCTGGGGGATCCATATGAGGCCAAATTCAAGATTGAAGAACAAGGATCAAGGAGATGAATATGGTGACATATTTTCATACTTCTTGTGATTTATTTTCGATCATGTATTTGGCTAGGTTTTCATTGTTAGAATTGTGATGAAACTTTAATTTATTGATTCCATGTTTTGACTGTACATTTATGTTATGCAATTTGTGTTGATGCAATTAATTATGTTTTTATTCTCATCTATGATTGTGGACACATAGTTATTGATGTTTGTGATAGAGTTCTATGTTTGAAAGAGTAGGAATCTATTAGACCTTGATTAATTTCCGCGGAGTCCGATAGGGGATAGAAATATACTCCTATGCTTCGTGTTATCCTAAAAAGTGTTCATGATTCGTTAATGCTTTTCTACATGTTTGGATTGGTCATATAAATATAAACTCGTCTCTTGTAGGAAAATGTGTTTATGCATCGCTCGAAAGGGGACATAAATAAATATAGGAACACGGATTTTCAATACTCATACCTTGTCATTAAATGTTTAAGTCAAATACATGGTTGATATGATTAATGTGGATTCATAATTCTAACATATTCATCTCATCGTTTTAACAAATCAAAATTTCTTACTTTCTTTAGTTTAATCTTTAATTTGTTTTTTCAAAATCAAAATTCCCAAATTCAAAGCTTTTCTTGTTCCAGTTAAGGTAGTAATCTAAAATACGATTTAAAACAATCTCTATGGGATCGATACTTGGACTCACGTCGACTTTATTACTTGAGCGACCCGTGCGCTTGCGGATCGAACAAGTTTTTTGGCGTCGTTGCCTGGGATTGTAGTCTATATTTATTTCTAGGTTATTTTCACTAATTCGAACTTTTAGCTTTATTTAAATTTTTCTTCTTTATTTCAGTTCATACATTTTCTTTCATTTGTTTCTCTCAGATTTGTGCATGCGAAGTTCGAGACACGGTGATCTTCTAGAAGTTGACCCGAAAATTGAACGCAGTTTTCATCGCAAATTAAGAGAGACAAAACAAAAACAGCAAGATATGGCAAACAACTGGGGAAATCAAGAATTGAAAGTGCAAGATGAGGGGACCATGATAGTTGGGGACTTTATGACTCCGCAAATAATTCAAAATCAGTCAAGTATTGTCTACCCTCCATTTGGTCAGCCAAACTTCCAGTTAAAAACAAATGTTATCCATTTATTTCAAAATGGACATCAATTTTATGGAAGAGCTGATGAAAATCCGCACACCCATGTATCGAGGTTTTTAGAGCTTTACCAACACTTCAAGTATCAAGGGAATAGATTTAAAAACATGCTCAGGAAGTGTCCTCATCATGGATTTTGAGGGGAGTGCAAGTACAGTACTTCTACGCATGTTTGCTTCCTCAACTCAAAAGTCTAGTAGACTCATCATCTAATAGGTTACTTTCTACTAAGACTATTGATGAAGGATTAGAGTTGTTTGAAAGAATTGCTAATACAAATGCAATGTGGGCTTCGGACCGAGTACTCTAAAAGAAACCTGCGGGAGTTTATGAGGTGGATAATTATACTGCTTTATCTTCAAAAATAGACTCGCTGGTAAGTAAGGTGGAAAGCATAGCAATGGCTGGAAATCCAATGAAGAATGCTAGAACACTTTGCGAAGAGTGTGGTGCAGACCATAACACTTCTGATTGTCCTATCTTAACTCAGCTACCAGAGCAAGTTGATTTTGTTCAAGGGGGTGGTCGTCCATAGAATAATCCCTATTCGAACACACGCAATCCAGGGTGGCGAAATCATCCTAACTTTGGATGGAGGGACAATCAAAATACAGGCAGACCACAACAACCTATGTAAAAGTAAGAAGAGAAGAAATATTCAATTGAGATCTACTTGGGAAATTTATCGAGAAAACCGAGCAGTACATGGGTAAAAATGATCAGTTTATGAGAAGGACAGAGACTTCACTTCAAAATCAACAGGTAGTTATAAAGAACCTGGAAACACATGTGGGGCAGATGGCAGTAGCTATTTCAGGGAGACAGCAAGGAGCTCTATCTAGCAACACAGAAATAAATCCTAGAGAGCATGTGAAAGCCATTACTACTAGAAGTGGGACTCAACTACCAGAGATCAATGTTAAACAGTCAGCTGCTAACCAGGATAGGGGGTAGAACGGGAAGAAGAGCAGAATCGAGCGTTAGAAAATACTTCTGAAACAAAGGATGAGTCAAATAAGGTGAAATCATCAATTAAGCTTTACGAGACTCCAATTCCTTTTCTACAGAGGTTAAAGAATTAGAAGGTCGACAAATAGTTCGATAAATTTCAAAACATCTTCAAAAAGATCCATATCAACATCCCCTTCGCAGATGCACTTGCTCAAATGCCTAGTTATGCAAAATTCATGAAGGACATCCTAACACACAAAAGAAAGATGGAGGAAAATGAGACAGTGATGCTTTCAGAGGGATGCAGTTCTAGATTACAAAACAAAATTCCACCGAAATTAAATGATTCAGGGAGTTTTTGTGGTAACCCGTTTTTACACTAGTCAAGTCAAGTAATTATTTAGTCAAAGTCATATATTCAATGGTCGATTCATATAAGGGCTTAAGTTGAAGAAATGATTTTAGTGGGACTTAAATTGTAATCTTAAAAGCTTGAGGATTGAGAGAATAGAAAATTGAAATTTAAAGATTTAATTTGCAATTATGTGAAGATAAGGACTTAATATTTTATTATATGAAAGTTTGTAGTCCTGAATTGCAATTTTGCCATGGTTATCCATTATTAATTTTTATAGGATAAGTATCTATGGACTATTCTTGGTGTACCGCAGGGGCGGTACCGCCTGGGGTACCGCCCCTCACATACATGGGGTGGGGCCCCTTTTTTTGGGGCCCCACCATCTTTTTTTTTCTCTCTGGTCGGTACCCCTTGCTGTACAGCAGGGGTACAACCAGTTTAATTCAAGTATCTATATCAATCTCTCATGTTGATGAGAGAGAGAGAGAGAGAGAGAGAGAGAGAGAGAGAGAGAGGTCCAAGTTTCGTTTCCTTCATTTGCCTTCTCTCTTCCGTGTCCAAATTTTATTAATATGGAACCAGTGAGAAATACAGGAGAGGAAGCAGCAAATTAAATTAGAACTTTGACCCTTCTATCACTTTGCTCGAAGTGATTCTTTGTTCGAGTACATCACAAGGTATGAATGGAAATTACAAATTCAAAAGTCCATTGTTTACATGTGTATATTTATAACCAGAGTATATTTACATAAATGGAGAAAAGAGGCTTAAGTTAATTGAAGAAGAAAGGGGTCACTGATATGAAATGGGTAATATATAATAGCTATTCATTATTTCATGATTTTGCTTGTGGAAATGGGTTATTGAAATATAGAAATGGATATTGGCAGCACTAGTATGAGGTATAGATAGGTGTACAGGCATTGAAACAGATGAATATCAAAAAGAAATGAATATAGTAGATTACTTAAGATGGGTATACTAATTGAATTTTCTGCCAAACTTGTTCTGTCAACATTTTGGAGGTATATTGTTATTTTGTCAATCATCAGGTTTTCATGGATTTTAATATGGAAACTAAGTTAAGTGTTAATTAGTGAAGATATGATTTTAAAAGAATTCTTGTGAAGGATTATTGTTATTAATTTTAATTGGGGATATGATGTTAAAGGAACTCTTGTGAAGGACATATATGCTAGTGATTTTTTTAATTGGGCTAAGAAGTTGGAAATTAAGATATTAATTTGTTACTAGCTAATTCTTATTTCTATGCTAGGAATAATGTTATGAGGCAAATATATGGAAATATACGATCTTTTTTACGAATGTGAGATTCCAGATTTTATTTGATGAATTAAGGAGTTTACAAGGAGATTGGAAATGCCAACCGACCTAGCTAGTTCATTATCGAGAACTTGGTGAGTGGAAAATTTTAATTATTTTCAAATATTGATAAATTGCTTATATAATTACGTCAAATGTGATTGTGTGACTTATATGTCCTATTATGTGATTATTGTGAAATATTATGAGAATATGAGATTTATTTGGAATTGGGAAATTGTGAAATGATTATACGTTGAAAGAAATGTAAGACTTGTGATGGAAATCAATGAAATGTGAGATGGATATGTGAAATTGAAATCGGCCAGAAAAGTACTCGTAATTATATGCTTATTCTAGTTCACTGAGGCGGCATTGGCCGTGTTCTATACTGCACTTGAGTGGTCTTGATCGGGTATGATATTACCCTGAGGCGGTCGACCGTGTATGATATAGTTCACTGAGGCGGTCATGGCCGTGTTTTAGAATTGATTATCAGAGGTTTTGAGACTAGTCTGAGAGGCAGTCTATACATGTATGACCAGATTAATCAGAGGGTACATTTTTGGTTGATTTGTTATGGTATGGCCATACATAGAGATTACAGACTATGCTGATAATAAACTATTGATGATGTGATGTGACAAGATATGATGTTATGTGAATTTGTCATGAGATGTAAACTTGATTTTTGATAAAAATGTATAAATGGGAAAGTATGATTATTTTCGAAATTCTCCACTCACTGAGCTATCAACTCATTATTTTCCCACGATTTTTCTTAATAGGTAACAGTTGAGTTCTAGAAGCCTAAAGAGCTTATTGATTTCGGAGCCACATTCGCATGACATGTGTAGGTTACTGTTTCATTTAAATCAAGTATTTAAACTCTATTTGGGCCCACATTCATTTTGAAATAAAATTATTTGTCATTATTTAGCACATGATTGGTAGTATCACAGTCAGCCTTGGTGGTAGGTCCGGCGTTTAGCTGGTATCCATCATCGGCGCAGACCCTGTCTCGAGTCCATTAGGGTAATTTGGGGCGGGTCGTGTCAGAATGGTATCAAATCATGGTTTAAAAAAAATCTTGAAATTATCATTGTTTATGCATTAGCATATCAGATAGTGGCTGGGTCAGTCCAGTTCAGGTGATACCAAAGAAAGGGGGAATCACAGTAGTGCAAATTGAAAAGAACGAGCTAATCCCAACAAGAACAGTTACTGGGTGGAGAGTTTGCATAGACTATCGCAAACTCAACAATGCAACAAGGAAGGATCACTTTCCCCTTCCTTTTATTGATCAGATGTTGGAAAGATTAGCAGGTCATTCACATTACTGTTTTCTAGATGGATACTCAGGGTATAATCAAATTGCCATCGCACCAGAAGATCAGGAGAAGACAACATTTACATGCCCCTATGGTACTTTTTCCTATCGCTGGATGCCATTTGGTTTATGTAATGCTCCAGCCACGTTTCAGCGATGTATGATGACTATCTTCTCAGATATGGTAGAAAAATTCATTGAAGTGTTCATGGACGACTTTTCAGGTTTTGGGTCTTCATTTGATCAGTGCTTGAAACACCTGAAACTGGTTCTACAAAGATGTGAAGAAACGAATTTGGTGCTCAACTGGGAGAAATGCCACTTTATGCTGAAGGAAGGAATCGTTCTGGGACAGGATTTCAGAAAAGGGCATTGAGGTAGACAAAGCTAAAATTCAAGTAATTGAGAAACTACCACCTCCAACTTCAGTGAATGGTATTCGAAGTTTTCTTGGCCATGCAGGATTCTACAGGCGCTTCATTAAAAACCTCTCGAAGATCACAAAGCCATTGTGTAACTTGTTGATGAAAGAGGTGCCATTTATTTTCTCTGGAGAATGTCTAGTAGCTTTCAATACTTTGAAGGAAAGATTGATATCTGCGCCGGTGATCATCGCACCTGATTGGGAGCTACCATTTGAATTGATGTGAGATGCAAGTGATTATGCAGTAGGAGTAGTTATGAGGCAACGAAGAGGTAAAATATTTCACGTGATTTATTATGCTAGCCGGACTCTCAATGATGCACAACTTAATTACGCCACTACTGAGAAGGAGCTACTTGCTGTTGTATATGCATTTGATAAATTTCATTCTTACACAGACCATGCTGCATTGAAACATTTGTTGAGTAAAAAGGATGCAAAACCCAGGTTGATCAGATGGATACTGCTGTTGCAAGAATTTGATTTGGAAATCAAGGATAAAAAAGGGTGCGAGAATGTAGTAGCAGATCATCTGTCTAGCCTTGAACAGGAAAAGGAGCCAGTTTTGGCTGATATTAGTGAAGTATACCTAGATGACCAGTTGTTTGGTGTCAAGGAGGCTCTGTGGTATGCAGACATTGTGAACTACCTGGAAAAAACCATCATTCCACCTGGATACCCGAGTCATTGGAAGAAGAAATTCTTTTCTGACTTGAAATATTATTTTTGGGAAGATCCTATTCTGTATAAAGATGCCCGGATCAAATTATTAGGAGGTGTGTGCCAGAAGATGAAGCAGTCAAAATATTGGAGCAATGCCATTCTTTTGAGTATAGTGGTCACTTTGGAGCTTCTAAAACGGCTGCAAAAGTTCTACAGTCAGGATTCTATTGGCCTGCCATATTCAAGGACGCCTATGTACTGGTGAAAAATTGTGATAGGTGTCAAAGGATCGGGAACATATCCAGAGAAATGAAATGCCTCTTAATAGTGTTCTAGAAGTGGAAATTTTTTATGTTTGGGGAATAGATTTTATGGGTCCATTCATCCCTTCTTACTCAAATCAGTACATTCTTGTAGCAGTGGATTATGTCCGCGTGCTGATGGATTTTCTAAAGAAATTCTTTTTTGCAAGGTATGGCACTCCACGAGCTATAATCAATGATGGAGCTAAACATTTTTGTAACAAGCAGTTTGAACAACTACTGGTAAAATATGGAGTAAAACACAGGGTTGTCACTCCATATCAGCCCCCAAACTAGTAGACAGGTGGAAGTCTCCACAGAGAGCTTAAAAGGATCCTTGAGGTGACAGTGAATTCAACAAGGAAGCACTGGTCCAAGAAGCTCGACGATGCATTGTGGGCTTACAGGACAACTTTCAAAACACCCATTGGAATGTCTCCATATCGCCTCGTATTTGGGAAGGCATACCACTTACCCGTTGAGTTAGAGCACAAGGCTTTTTGGGCTGTGTAGAAGTTGAATTTTGATTTACAAGCAGCGGGAGAGAAAAGGTTGTTGCAACTAAATGAAATGGATGAATTCAGGTTGGAAGCATATGAGAGTTCAAAATTGTATGAGGAACGCACCAAAAAGTGGCACGACAAGCATATTCAAAGAAAGGACTTTGAGGTTGGTCAACAGGTTCTACTGTATAATTCTAGCCTTAAATTGTTTCCGGGCAAACTGAGATCAAGGTAGTCGGGTCCCTACTCGATAACCAAGGTTTATCCATTCGAGGCAGTTGAAATTACTCATGAGGAGAATGACACATTTAAAGTGAATGGACAATGCTTGAAACCTTATTGGGGTGGTGATTTCTCTAAAGGAAAGATCACCACTACTCTTACCTCATTGGAGTAAATCCCAAGAAAGTCGAGCTTAAAACTATAAATGAAGCGCTTTATGGGAGGCAGCCCATATTTCTTCCTTTTTATTTACTTTGCTTTCCTTTGTTATTTTATTTTATTTTTAGGGTGGATGACTTCATTTTTGCATTTTGATACTTTTGCATTTAAAGTTGACACTTTATATTCTCATATTTTTCATGTATAGAAAGTTAGGTAGATTATTAGCCAAAGAATGTTCTTACCAATCATTCACACAGTCACCCACCTAAAACATGGTATATATTCTCATAATTCATGTTCATGCATCACAAAATATGTTGGAGTCGAGCAGGAGTCAAAAACAAAACTGAAAAAAAAATTCATCTGGTAAAGCGTGCGACCTCACGGTTTTACAACCGTGCAGCAGCACGGTGTTAAACTGGGCGCTGGACCAGTTTTTAAAACCGAACAGCCGGGGTTATTCTAAAACACAACCCGACTATGTCCTCTCTCTAAAAATCGCCCAGCCCTCAATTTCTTTGAAAAATCTTCTTGCTTGCACTACATTGGGTGTTATCCTACATCTTCCACACATTCCAATCAATAATTCAAGGTAAGATTTCATTACAATTTTGAATTGTGCCTTAAATGTCAAATTTTTTTCCCTATGTTATAAATTCGATTTTAAGCTTGATGGAGGATGGGAATAGGTAGAAAATGGTGTGATTGTTGATGGGCATTGATGTTAGGAAATTTTGGGGGTGATATATGCATACTTTGTTATGTTTTTCACTAAATTTCAACAATGCACTCAAAGTGCTTGACAAAATGCCAACGTGAGATTCGTGCCCCATTTGCAAATTTTGTCTGAACCATTATCTTCACTGCATGCTTGGGATTAATTTCTTGCAATAAATTCATGTTTTGATCCATTAGAATGCATAAAAAGCTTAGAAATCATATTTGCAAGCATTGAACCTCCATTGTACCTCCATTGCACCACTGCTGCCTCGCTGCAACCTCATTGCACACTTTCGTCCCTATGGTTCTTGACTCAAACGACCTCTGTTTGACTTGAAATTTTAGTATGTTGTAGATGGGGTCATGTACTTTCATATGCCCAAAGACGTACCGAAAAAATTTTAATTTTTCGAGGAGATATCCGAGGTCAGAAGGCACCACTCACCCATATTTTCGTCTTTCCCTTTTATGCATTTTCATAAGTTTGGGTGTGTTTCTCATTGTTTTTACATTTCATACCTACTCTATTGAGTCTAATATTGCCTAATCATCATTTGTAGGTACAATGCCGCCCCGGAAAGTTCAAGTTCCACTGCGCAAGGGCAAGGGAAAAGTGGGGTCATCTAAAAGGCCAATGAGACACCCGTCTAGCTCGGACTCCGATTCTGAGGAGTTCGACACAGGATCAATCCATAGATTCATGGGGCTAGAAGAACAGAAATTGTTTGATGAAAATCTCAAGAAAAAAAGGTTTTGGGGGGAAAGGGAGGTGATACTAACTGACTTCCCACATTCTGAGTTGATCCACCTCATAGAGAATGTAGGATGGCACAAGCTCGCATCCACACCACATAGAGTCTATCCACTACTGGTAAAGGAATTTTTTGCAAACTTTAATCCATCTGCTGATACTGAAGGAGCAGAGTATATGGGCCAGACTTGGGTGTGTGGTAAGTGGATCCACTTTTCTCCTACTGTGATAGAGGGAGTTCTGGAGTTGACTAGGGATGGGATAGAGCCAGTACCAGAGGATATTGAAATTGACCTGATTACTCGATTCCTGTACGGTCGAGAGGATGCTGTGCTAGAGAGACCAGGGTGATTTGTGCACAGAGAGCTTACAGACTCCTTAAAGATCTTGCATATCTTTGTGTGTCATAACATCGACCCCACGTCGTACTGCACTACATTCAATGTGGAGAGAGCCCGACTGCTACACCACTTGGCAAGGGGGCGCAAGATAGACTTAGGGCGGCACATATTTGACTTCATTATTACTCTTGCATCCTAGCTGGACACCACGCGAGGTATTTTGTTCCCTAGTCTCATCAGTGCCATTTTTCTGGCCTAGGGAGTGGAGTTACTCCCCCATGAGGAGCCTGATCCCTTAGAAGCCACTATTAGCCGGACGACTATGGAAAATGTACAGGGACCCAGGGCACCTCCAACTCCTGCAGATATGCTGAGGCCAGTTATGGGAGATCCAGCACAGCCAGCCCGCTTGCACCTCCGGAAGATGACAGGCTCTTGCTATAGATCATTACTAAGCTTACACTGATGGAGTAGAGGCAGGTTGCTAGGCACACAGCTGTCATGGGGATACTCGCTCACCAGGATGGGAGGATGGACATCCTGGAGACTCAGATGCAGGGTTTGATCCGAGCCGATATTCCTACTGAGCAGAGGCTAGCTTGATGCACCTGGGAGGAGGTCTGCCGACAGCACACACGTATCATGACTCGCCTGACCTCCATGGAGCACAGACTCGAGACCCTTGAGCATAGACAGACACGAGATCTACGTGACCCATCAAATCCATCTATAAGACCCTCACATCAATAGCAGCCTATATACACCAAGGAAGTGTTTGATCTTTTTGGTTGTACTTTGCCTTATTTTTCTTAGTTTTTTTATTTACATTGAGGGCAATGTACTATTTTTGTTTGAGGGTGGTGTAGTCGGGTGTATTCGGCTAACCTCATAATGTTAGTGTTGATCTGTATAACTGCTCTAATATTCTATTGGAACTTTATTTTGCTGAATTTATTAGAATTTGCTCAGATTTTCTTTCGATTTAGGATGTTTATTGTATTCCATATGGAAAAAAAATTGTTTTTGTTGATTTGTTTACTGTCTGTGATGTAGTTTGGTTTATTTATTTTAGTTGGGACTTAGAACAACATGAAAACCTACATTTTTAAATTTACTTATTTCATGCTAGACTTTGTTAAAATGGAGCACATAGCCGAAGTCAAATAATTACTTGTGTAGGGGAATGCTTGATACATATGGGGTAAACTTGTGCACTCGGAACATAGAATTGACTGAAAAATCCCAAATCTTAAGAAAATTAGACCCCGGCCTGAAATGTAGAATCAAACTGCTCAAGCAGCAGTTTGGGGGTGGAAAGATTAGTATGAGTAGGCATTGATGGATTGAGAATCTGAAGTCTTAATTTTGCATCTGTAGTGTAAGGGGTTTTGATCAACAGGTATAAACCATAATAACCAGTATAAAAACAGAAAAATGCTGAAGGTTTTATTCTACTCTTCAAATGCTTTTTTGACTCGAGCAAGTAAGTCTGAGGGGTTCTCTGAACCTGGTACCCTAAGCTCAACTGAGTTGGGAGCTGCCGACCTAAAGCTCCCTACATGGGTCATATAGAAAGCAAGTATAAAAAGTATTGCACAAAGATGGTAAAAGACAAGGACATTAAAAGAAAAAGTTGTCCAAATAAAAGAAAAATGGAATGAAAATGGTATAAGCTTTGTTGATTGAAATCCTGAACACTTTGTTAATTATTCTTGGTCTGTCGTGCATACTTGTCTAGTCCTAATTGCTTTGTGTGGAAAAATACAATTTATACATGTTTAGAAACCACATCAATAGGAAAGACATCAGGATATGAGAGAAAAACAGTAAGGTTGTGATCATCCATGAGAGTGTAAGGAAAATCAAAAGAAAATCATTGTTGACCACATGGGATTTGGGCTTACTCTTGCATAAAAAGTCACGCATTGTCAAGTTTATTTTTGCATAAGTTTGCATTTGATTCTGGCTATTCACACACACACAATGAAGTTGAGCATCAGATGAATGAAAATATTTTATGTTGTTCACATTTCTTTTTCTAAAGTGAATCGTCAATTTGGATTGTTGAAGCACATGGTAAATAAGTTCACAAAAACAAAAACATATTTTATTTTTATTTTTATAGTTTAGTTTTATCTTGTTCGAGGACGAACAATAGTTCTAGTTTGGGGGTATTGATAAGTGTATTTTATACACTTATTTCTATCTTAAAAGTATGATTTTTATTGTTTGTTCAAGAATATTTGCTATTTATTTTGTTTTTATATGTTTATATTTCAGAAATAACCCAAAGTCAGAAAAACAATGAAATTGAAGCCAAAATCGAGCAATTGGATGTTAAAAGTGTCAAAATAAGCAAATCAAGAGTTGATGAAGTAGATTGAAGTGCCAATTAGAAGAATATTCAAAGAAGACATGAAAGTTGGAAGAAATCAAAAGTTCAGGGGCCAAATTGCAAAAATCGAAAGTTGGAGGACTTGCTGTGAAATTAAAATACATGGACCAACTTGTAACATTTAAAAGATGAAAATTGCATCTCTACAGAACCGTGCGGTCGCACGGTGTTATAGCCGTGCGGTTGCATGACCTAAATTTTTGGCAACTGAAAATAACTTGCAGAGTCATGCGGTCGCGCACTTTTGAATCGTGTGGTTGCACGGTAGAGATATTGGGTCGTAGCTGGGCTTTTTGCACGGAATTGAGCATTCTTTCTCCCCAAATAACCTAAATTCTGAGGACATCTATAAATATATGGCTGGGGACACGAAATTAAGGGTTCCCAATTGTGATATTTCATACCAAAACGCTGTCGAATTGCTGGGGGATCCATAGGAGGCCAAATTCAAGATTGAAGAACGAGGATCAAGGAGATGAATATGGTGACATATTTTCATACTTCTTGTGATTTATTTTCGATCATGTATTTAGGCTAGGTTTTCATTGTTAGAATTTTGATGAAGCTTTAATTTATTGATTCCATGTTTTGACTGTGCATTTATGTTATGCAATTTATGAGATTGATGCAATTAATTATGTTTTTATTCCCATCTATGATTGTGGACGCATAATTATTGATGTTTGTGATAGAGTTCTATGTTCGAAAGAGTAGGAATCTATTAGACCTTGATTAATTGCCGCGGAGTCCGATAGGGGATAGAAATATACTCCTATGCTTCGTGTTATCCTAAAAAGTGTTTATAATTCGTTAATGTTTTTCTACATGTTTGGATTGGTCATAGAAATGTAGGCTCGTCTCTTGTAGGAAGAGGTGTTTATGCATCTCTTGAAATGGGACATAAATAAATATAGGAACACGAATTTTCAATACTCATACCTTGTCATTAAATGTTTAAGTCAAATACATGGTTGATATGATTAATGTGGATTCATAATTCTAACATATTCATCTCATCGTTTTAACAAATCAAATTTTCTTACTTTCTTTAGTTTAATTTTTAATTTGTTTTTTCAAAATCAAAATTCTCAAATTCAAAGCTTTTCTTGTTTCGGTTAAGGTAGTAATCTAAAATACGATTTAAAACAATCTATGTGTGATCGATACTTGGACTCATGTCCATTTTATTACTTGCTCGACCCGTGCACTTGAGGATCGAACAAGTTTTACCTCCTCCTATAACCTTTTAGTCTCTCATCCCAAAGATAAACTTAAAGGGTTTATTCAATTGGAATTTTTTAAAGACATTTAAAGACTTTTTTTAATTGATTTCATTGTATATTAACTTTTATAGATTTGTATAGAGTTTCAAAGACATTTGTGGTCATTTTTATAAAATACTTTCATGAACTTTCAAATACTTTTGTAGATTGATTTAAAAGACTTTCATAAAGTTTTGAAGTCTTTTACATACTTTTGTTTTTAAATTGAAAAACTTGAACACTAATAGATTAATTTTCATATGGCATGAATGTGAATCGTTAATAATAATAATTATTATATGCCAAGTGAATTAGAAAAAAAAATACAGCATCATAGATAAATATCTTTAGGACGGAGAAACATTTGTGATTAAAAAATGGGGGAAAAATAAAATCACATTTGATATTGACTCAAAAAAAATTGTACTATGTTCATAATCGCACTTCTTATATTTAATAATATATAGATAACATATCATTATAAGTCAACTCAATAAAATAAATAAATAACTTAAGTACCAATATTTGTAAAAACAAATTGTGAAGAAAAAATTAACTAATGAACATGCCCAACATCATTCCACATATTGATAGCTATAGTAGATCGCCACTAATAGCATGCTCTCATTGTTGTTCTTGACTCTCATAAATTGGTCCAAAGTTGTCGTTTTGATCATCTAGCATCGATGGAGTCGATGAAATTTCATCATTTGGTTGAATTGGAAACTTATAATTAAGATAACTTGAATTTTCTTTGATGAAACTTCATTATCTGGTTCAACTAGTCCAATTACAATTTTCGAATCTTCATAGTCTATGAAAGTTTCGGTACAATAACTTGAATTTCCGTTGCTCTAGTAAAGAACAAAATAAAATAACAATTAACATATGAATAGATACACATCACTAGCATGTCTTGTTAAACTTTATTCATAATTTTAAATAAATGAAGTTTACCTTAATATATTCATCACATACTTCATCATTGCCAGTGAAAATCTTAGTCAAATGGTCCCATCAAAAACTAGAGCTATGATGCAGAAGCTTACAATAATCGTTGTATCTATTCTTAAACCATTTCATACGACTTTAATATTGGGAAAAGGTCCTTTGACACCCAAGTTTTGCGTTAAGAATGGGAAGCATTTTATTTATCATAGTTAATTTACTGAATGAGCCAATAAATCACGCATCCACAAGTGACAACATTGTGTAGGATTTTTAACAATTCAGTGCTCTCTTCCACCGTCCATACTTTATTACTTTATATTTTCCTTGGTGTGAATCTCTCATTTCCTTGTTATTGTCCATCCTAGTGCGACAAAGAAAATTACAGCATACATTTTATATTAAATTAAATAATAGTATATTAAGAACTTACAAAAAATACAAATTATTACTTTTTAAAACTTTTGGGTACCCTTACGGGATTTTATAAACTCTTCTGAACAACAAAAATGAATAAAAGACCTTGCCCTCACTTTTTTCAATTTCACATTTCCCATTATTGCAGAACTACAAAGCACCATCCCCAAAAGTCAGCTATAGTTTCTAAGGAATTGTACGATTCATTACGTTTCTCTTACAAGTGACTTAATGCTTATCAGCCATTGCCTATGCAGAATGCATATACTCTAATGCAAGCGAAAATCTCTATTAAAAATAAATAATAAAAGTTTGAATGCTAAACAAATCAGTAGTGGTAAAGTTATAGAGTTAGAAGCTAAATTACATTTTAATAGGTAACTACACTATCTAGTAGAAAGTATTTGTAAAATGGTTATTTTTAGGGGTAAATTGATATAATCTTCAATTTGGTCATTTTGACAAAAAAAAAATGTTATTATTATTTTCTTTATCAAACTTAGGAATCTTTAAATATAATAATTACTTTTATCCAAAAGAATTTTTACTCGGTTTATGTTCAAATAGTTTTTTTTTTCCAGTTGCAGCGATATTTAACTTCTCCTTAGGATGGATTTAACTTTTTGTTTAGTTATATTTACTGATTAGTCTATAGAATGGACAATTTAACATTGGTAATGTTTCCTTCACAATGTTCTTTTATAGCATAATCTGTGTGTGTTACAGTACCTCATTCGTGGATTGGAAAAGTGGACATGGTTCGAGGCTTGATAATCATTAAGATTTTAGAATTGAGATACTTTCTAACATGAAAAATAATTTCAAACAATTTCTCATAAGAAAAAGATTCACAGCCTTAATAATCTTTAGTCTTTAAATCAACATAAATTTGGACTTTTATACATGAAACTCATAAACAAGCTTAAGCCATAAAGTGGAACATGATTTAGTGTCCAAAATCAAATTAAATCATTTTTTAATACTTCTATACGAAATTAAGTCTCAAATCTTAGTAAATTCAATATAAATAATGATTTAAAGTCATTTAAAAATCATAACCAGCAACTAAAAATTTCTACATGTAATACAATTGGACCAGATCCTGATTTGAAGCCCAAGAAACTAAAGCCCAATCTGGTCTGCTGAATTAATCCCGAAGTCCATATATTTTTCTATTAATCCTTTTTCATTGATCCAGTCCAAGCAAGGAACTGGCCCAGCACCTAAATCCGAGTCAAACCCCCAACCAGTTAAATGATAAGATTAATCTAAACAATTGGATTCCAAGATCAATTAGGCCGTCCAAAATGGTTGATAAGGCTGATGGCTTTACTGTTGCTCGAATCTAATTTCTTCCAGACTCTTCGTGTTCTCTCTAGCCTTTGTGTTCTCTCATCTCCAATCTCTTTCTCACGTCTGTGTTCGTCTTGTTTTTCAATCTCCGGTTCTTAGTGAAATATCAGAGAGTCCTTAGTGGTTTTATAGTGTTTGACCTGTAAATACTTTGTGGATCTTAGTGTTGTATTTTGTGCGAGATTTATAGAGTTTTTCAGATTTGTTTCGATTTGTATAAAACTTTATGTTTCTTGTTTATATCTTTTGATTAATAAAGTTTGAAGTTCTTTGTGTTTACTTTGAGTTCTTTGTGGTTTTCTTGTTGTGATTCTGGGTTCAAATACATAACAGTGGTATCAAAACCTTAGGGTTCATGTGAATACACTGTTTACGACTTAGATCTTTTTAGATCTAGACGTTTTGGGGCTAGATCTGTTGATTTGTGAAAGTTTTTGGGATTTATTGATAAAATGTTTTTTAGGGTTTTTTGATTTCTTAAAGTTTCTAAAGAATCTTTGAACAGATCCTTTAGATCTGTAAATTCGAAATAAAACGTTTTAGGCTTTTTTTTAAATTCTTAGTGTAAAATTTTTAGATCTGAAAAGTCTCAAAATTTTCTTTTTTGAAATCCTTTGTGGTGTTGTTGAACTGATTTTCATTTTCTGAAAACTTTATCTTCAAAATCCTAGAAATTTTAAAGGCGGTTTTCTTATTTCTTTGTGTTCTAGATTTGTAATTTTGAGTCAAAATTTTATAAAGATCCTAGAACTCAGGATAATCTCTCTCATATCCTTGAATTCTAAACGGATCTAATAAGAACTTGGTGTTTAAGCTTGGTGCATGCGACTTAAACATACTGGAACTGAAATTTCTTGAAAGTCTGGTAACCCTAATTTGCATAAGGTGATATCATTCCTTGCTTTTGTTAATTCCTTTTTCTCTTTTATTGAATTTTGTTCCTCTCCAAAATCCCTCCGTTTGAAGCCTTCTTTTGGACCCCTTTACTTTCCTTTAACCAAGATTTCTTGAGAATCCGGGAATTTGAGGGCGTATAGGATTGACCCAAATTAGGTTGAGGGATATACTGGAAGAACATTGGTTCTTAGTGTCTATATTCTTAGTGATTAATGCTTAGTGCGTAGTTATTACTCTGTGTTATGTGATCATCTTAATTATATTATTTTTTATTATACTTTTATTGAATCTTTGTGGTATATACATCATTATTTTGACTTAGTGTGTTCCTCTATTTGATATACTTTTTGTAATTTACTCTACGTATCTCTGCCCTGCCTATTTGTAATCTTTGAAGAAATAAGGCCACTATTTTACAAAACATTTTCAAAGCTTTTTAGTCATTTCCTGCAATGGCTACTATTAAAGTTGATGTTAAAATTTTGAATGGCAAATGAGACTTCAGTCTCTAGCGCCAGAAAATGAAAGCTTTACTTCTTCAAATGAAATGCGCTAAAGCTGTTGATGCTTCTTGGCCTGCTTCACTAACTCTAGATAGGCAGACTGAAATCGATGAGATGGCTTGGAGTACTTTTTTTCTTCACTTATTTGATACTGTTATTAGACAAGTAGGGGAAACTAAAACTGCAAAAGATCTTTGAGATAAACTTGAGGAAATTTACCACACTTACACTTCCTAATACTATTTTCTGTAGAAGCAATACTTTAGTTCTAAGTTTGATCCTTCCAAAGATGTTGATGAAAACATGAAAAGATTTAATAAGATTACTCAAAGCTTAGTGAGTTGTGAGGAGAAATTATCTATTGAACAAAAGGTAGTCTGTCTTTTAAATGCTATGAGAGATTAGTATAAAGACTTGAGGAATGCCTTAGAATATGGTAGACAAAAACTGACTTATGAAATTGTTCATACTTCCCTTAAGAATAAGGAGTTAGAAATAAAAAATGATCATAAAGAAGTCTATAACGTGACAGGAACTTCTAAGAAAAAGAACTCCTTTAGGGATAACAAGACTTGGGGTAATTCCAACAAAAGTTGGAATAATTCCAACGATAATAGAAACTGGAATAATTTGGATAGTAAACCTTTTAAGGAAAACTATAAAAAAATAAGGCACATTCAATAGGTTTAAAGACTACAGGGGTCAAGATAATTTCTTTAGAGTTAGGAAGTGTTATTATTTTAGTAAGCCAGGTCATCACATTAAAGATTGTTTTAAGAAGCAATAGGAAACTGCTAACAGTAAGCAAACAGAGGCAGCAACTCAAAATAATAGTGGAGTTGTTTATGTTACAACTGAATCTGATACGAAAAATGAATGGATTCTTGATTTTGGTTGTACATTCCATATGTGTCCTGAAAAGAAATTATTTGTTAATTTATGTTGTTCACTTACCGCAAGTGTACGGATCACATAAGTAATAAAGTGACATGAGTCCAAGTATCGATCCCACAAAGATTGAGCAAATTGTATTTTAGATTACGAATCCTTAACCAGAACTAGAAAACTTTGAATTTTGGAATTTTGTTTTAAAAATTAAACTAAGAATTAAACTAAAAAGCAAGAAAATTTTATTTTGTGAAAACTATGAATTAAATATGTTAGAATCATGAATCCACGTTAACCCTATCATCCATGTGTTTGACTGATACATTTAACAACAAAGTATGAGTATTGAAAATCTGTGTTTCTATAGTTGTTTATGTCCCCTTTCGAGCAATGCATAAACACATTTTTTCTACAGGAGACAAGCCTATAATTCTATGACTAATCCAAACATGTAGAAAAATATTAACCAATTATAAACACTTTTTAGGATAACTAAAAGCATAGGAGTATATTTCTGTCCCCTATCGGACTTCGTGACAATCAATTCAAGTCTAATAAAGTCCTACTCTTTCGAACATAGGAATCTATCACAAGCATCAATAATCATGCTTCCACAACCATAGATGAATATAAAAAAACACAATTGAATGCATCAACCTCATAAATTGCATTATGTAAATGTAAAGTCAAAACTTGGAATCAAGAAATTAACGATTCATCACAATTCTAACAATTAAAAGTCTAGCCTAGATACATGATAGAAAATAAATAACAAGAAAAGTAAATGGATGTCACGCCGCTTATCTTCTTGGAATTATATCTTCAATCTTGATTTTGGCCTTGTATGGATCTCTCACTTGGAGGGAAAGAAGGCTTAAAATCCGCGCAAAAGTCCAACCAGTCGGCCTAGAATTTGATCGTGTGACCGCGCTGTGTTGCAATGTTAGCCTCAGTTCTCTGCAAACGAAGCCATGCGATCGCGAGCCTTATTCTCATGCAGTCATGCGGTATTACGAGTGAAGGCAAATTTTCATCTTTTAAATGCTATAAGTTGGTCCTTGATCTTTTATTGTACAATAGGTCCCTCAACTTTCGATTGTTGCAATTTCGTCCCTAACTTCTGATTTCTTCTAAATTTGATTTCTTCTTCAATTTTTCTTTCAACTGGCCCTTTGACTCAATGCATCAACACTCCATTTTCACACTTTGGTACTTTTAACATCCAATTGACTCGATTTTGCTCAATTTCCTTTATTTTCTCAACTTTGGGATACTTTTTGAAATATAAACGAATAATAACAAAATCAATAGAAAATATTCTCAAACGAACATATAAAATCCTACTTTTAGGATAGAAAATAAGTGTCTAAAATACACTTATCATTTGTGATGAATCATTTGAATCTGTTAAGCTTGGAAATAATTTGACTTGTGATATTAAAGGTGTAGGAAAGGTACTGTTGAAACATGAAAACAACATGACCATTGTTTTAAATAAAAAAAGATATGTTCCTGATTTAAAAAGAAATTTGATATATTTGGGCATTCTTGATTCTGAATCCTATGATATCAGATTGTATAAAGGTTACGTATGTATTTTAAAAGGTAACACTTTACATTCCTGTAATCCCAAAACAAATGGTATCTATATTTTAAAATCTTACCCTATTTGTGCTAAGTCTTTTAATGCAGTTTCGGTAAATGATAAATCTAACTTGTGGTATAAAAGACTTGGACATTTAGGTGAAAGAGGTTTAAAATTACTTGAAAAGAAAGGTGTTTTTGGTAAAGATGTTTTACAAAAACTAAATTTTTGTTAGAAATGTGTTTTTAGAAAACAAAAAAGAAGCTCTTTTGTTAAAGGCATTCACAAGTCAAATGATATTTTAGATTATTTGCATGCTAATTTGTGGGGTCCTTCCCTAGTTGATGATATGCTTATTGTTGGTCCTAATATACATGATATAAATTTTCTCAAACATAAGCTACATTCTAAGTTTGAAATGAAAGATTTAGAGCATGCTAAAAGAATTTTAGGTAAGGACATTTTTAGAAAGAAGGAATCTGGAAAATTGTATTTGAATAAAAAGCACTACATTAAAAAAGTTTTGAAAAGGTTCAACCTGTGTTGATTCTAAGTTTGTTTGATTACTTTTGCCTACTCATTTTAAATTGTCCATTGACCAGTCACCTAAATCTGATGAAGAAGAATTTAGAATGCATAATGTGTCTTATTCTAATACTGTAGGATCTTTCATGTATCTTATGGTTTGTATTAGGCTAGACATTTCTTTCTCTGTCAGTATGCTAAGTAGATTTATGAGTATTCCTGACGAATTGCATTGGGAAGCTATGAAATCTTTGTTAAAATACCTTAAAGGTTTTGCTAGACTTAGTCTTATGTTTTCAAAATCCAAAGTTGATTTCCAACTGAAAGGTTTTGTAAATTCTGATTTTGCTGGAAACATTGATGACGGAAAATCTACTTCTACATGTTTCTTTACTTTAAATAGTTCCTGCATTAGTTGGAAAGCTCGGTTACAAAAGTTGGTAGCTTTATCTTCAACTGAGGCTGAATATATGGCAGCCATAGATGCTATTAAAGAATGCTTGTGGCTTAAATGTTTGCTTTGTGAAATTAGCTGTATTGATAATTCTGAAATTGAGATCTGTACTGATAGTCTTAGTGCCTTACATTTGTGTAAAAATTCCGTATTTCATAATAGATCAAAACACATTGATATGAAATTTGATTTCATTTGGGATATAACTGAAAAAGGTATTGTTAAACTTGTTAAAATACCTACCCAGTTAAATCCAGCATATGCTGGAGCAAAGGTGATTCCTATATCAAAGTTTAAATATGCCTTATCATTTTTAAACTTAGTTGAATTTTGATACTATTATGTGTTTTTACAGATATTGCTGATCCAATTGAGGTGGAGAAATGTAATACAATTGGACCAGATCCTGATTCCTGATTTGAAGCCCAAATGCTGAAGCCCAAGAAATTAAAGCCTCATCCAGTCCGTTGAATTAATCTTGAAGTCCATATATTTTTCCGTTGATCCATTCTAATTGATCTAGTCCAAGCAACGAACCAATCCAGCTCTTAAATCCGGGTCAAAGCCCAAATCGGTTAAATAATCAGATTAATCCAAACTGTTGGATTCCAAGATCAATCAGAGCCTTCCAAAATGGTTGATAAGGCTGATGGCTTTACTGTTGCTCGAATCTAATTTCTTCCAGACTCTTCGTGTTTTCTCTGGCCTTTGTGTTCTCTAATCTCTGATCTCTTTCTCGTGCCTATGTTCATCTTGTTTTTCAATATCTGATTCTTAGTGAATATCAGAGAATTCTTAGTGGTTTTACAGTGTTTGATCTGTAAATATTTTGTGGAACTTAGTGTTGTATTTGGTGCGAGATTTATAGAGTTTTTCAGTTTTGTTTTGATTTGTATAAAACTTTATGTTTCTTGTTTATATCTTTTGATAAATAAAGTTTGAAGTTCTTTGTGTTTACTCTGAGTTCTTTGTGGTTTTTTTGTTGTGATTCTGGGTTTAAATACGTAACACTGCAGATTACTATATTTTTCATACTTGCAACTTATGGATCATAACTTCTTTAAAATCTGAAATTATAGTAACAAGGTATGAAAGAACTAACTTGAAATACCAAGAACATATGAATAACAATCTGAAAATAAATGTTAAGACACATAAGAACACTTTCACTTCACTCACACCTTCCATCAAACACTTAGAGAATGTGATTGTGGTTCTAATATAAATCTTTGTACATGAGTTATCAAAATAACATCCATTTAGAAGAAGTACATCAAATAGTATAATCATGTAAAAATCTTCCACACCATTTGAGAAACTAACTCAATTAAAAAATAAATCAAGTTTCACTCACCTTCTAACTTAGAAAATATAATTTTGAGCCTTTACCCTTACAATTATTTAACCAAGTGTTAGAATAAGGTCAATACATTAAAATCTTACTTCTTAATCTAAGGCTCTGTTCACTTTACTGTTTTGAGGTCGTTTTCTGTTTTTATTTTCGAAAACGTTTTAAAAACGCGTTCTCTTTACCATTTTCGAAAACGTATTTTGGAAAACAAAAAAAATATTTGTACACAAAACGCAAAATGCCCAAAACCTCGTTTTGGGCATTTTGTGTGTATTTTAACAAAAAGAATGTTCAAAATGCGAAAAACGCGTTTTTGGTTTTTTTTTTTTATTAATTATCTTAACTTGGAATTAAGCTTGATATAAATTTTTTTTTTTAATTATTCTAGCTTGGAACTAAGCTTAAATAAAGATTTTTTTTTTTTGGAGAATTATCCTAACTTGGAACTAAGTCTAAATAAATATTTTTTTTTTTTTTAAGAATTATCCTAACTTGAAACTAAACTTAAATAAAGTTTTATTAAATTCAATATCAACATTACAAAAAAAATTAAGTGAGAATTCTTGTTGTTATATTTCAAAAAATGCCTTGATAAATGGACTCTGGTGGTTTTGAAAGAACTTGCATTTTCTGAATTTTAATAGAACTAGAGCTTCCTCAAATCCCGAACCTGACCAAGCTATGTTAATATAG
The DNA here is from genome assembly GCA_963555705.1 of Ligustrum vulgare. Classification (NCBI taxonomy): domain Eukaryota; kingdom Viridiplantae; phylum Streptophyta; class Magnoliopsida; order Lamiales; family Oleaceae; genus Ligustrum; species Ligustrum vulgare. The sequence goes on along the minus strand of OY743170.1, from coordinate 15,582,473 downwards.
ACTCTTAATGCTCACATTAGTGTGTTGCATGTAACCATGTTTTCAGTGTATTGTGAAAGAAAATTTGAGTTTGAGCCAATAGTAATCTGCAAGCAAATTAATTAAAAATAGTTTAAGTAGTATTCTGTAAAATTTTAAACAGAACATGTTTTTCAGCTTTTCATTTTCAAAAACAGTTTTCAAAAATGACAAATCAAACGTGTTTTCAGCAAATTTGAAAATAAAAATAAAAATAGGAAATATAAAACATTTTCGAAAATGAAAATACAAAATAAAATACAAACAGAACGCCACCTAAGAATTGCCTAAAAAATTTAACCAAAATTAAAAATTTCGTGATTTGGAAGAATCTGCCCAGAACAGTGAAATGCTACCAATAGCCTCCATTTTACCTATGTTTTGCCTCTGTCAGGCTTATAGTAGCCTCTATATAGTAGAATTTCTTTTCTTCCATTTTTCTTTTCATTTCTCTCCTTCTTCTTCCCTTCTCTATTTCTCTCGATCTCTCCATGTCTCTTTGTTATTCTCCACCAATACACGAGGGAAAGTGGGCTTTAATCCACTTAGTTGGGTATATATATAATGTATTTATAAAACAAGCCCCTATACTTCTTATCATATATAATTCAGTCATTAAGTTAATTGAAACTCAATTCCTCATTTCTACTATCTGTCATTTAAATCCCATAATTTTTGAAGACAACTCGAACTCCAAAGTCTACTTCATTACTTGTTCACAATATCGCACACTTACGATAATAGGAATTGACCAACAAGTTTTTGGTGCCGATGCCGGGGATAAATTTAATTTGTTATTTATTTAGTTTGATTTTTAGTATTTTTAGCTTTTAGATTTATTTTTCCTTTAGTTATCTGATATTTAAAAAAAAAACCTAAACATTCTCATCTCATCTTTGTATGCCCCATTCACAATAGGGAAATCTTTTACTTTTTGAACCTGAAATTGAACAATTCCTTAAGGACGACTTGGGGGAAAAAAACGAAATGGCCAATCCACAGAAACACCTTGAATTAGAGCCAAATGTCACTACAAGAGCTCTTGCTCAAGATACGACACTACAAATCAATCAAACCAGTCAGCCAAATGTAGCAATGTAGGAGACCTTCCTATTTGTCAATTCTTGCCACCATTTGCAACTCCTAATCATTCTAGTGCATTATATTCGCCTTTAGGAAGGAACGGCCTTCAATTAAGAGTAGATTTAATAAATATTTTCAATACTAACCTTCAATTATTTGGGAAGGAACATGAGGATCCTAACGCGCATGTCGCAAGATTTGGGAGAATGTGCTCAGATTTCCAAGTTCAAGGCATAAACGATGATTCCATTCACTTAAGACTATTTTCCTATACTCTTAGGGATAGTGCATTGGAGTGGCTCCACTCTGAACCTGAATTCAGCATAACCACTTGGAACAACCTATTTAAAAAAATTTGTAACAAATATTTCGCACTTGTTGATGTCGATAAACTAAAATTGAAGATATCTTGTGGAGCACGGACAAGTTTTTCATTTATCTTCAAATTCTAATGCCAACACTTGGTGTACGGTAATTTTTCGAAATACTCTTATTTATCTTTTCATAAGTCAGTGACGTAAACGATGTCGCTTGATTGGGATTTTAAAATCACTTTACTTTAAAATAATATTCATTCATTTAAAAAGTAACGATAAACCATTTAATATAAGATCTTGACTTTAAAATCTTTTAGATAAAAGGTAACAATAATAAAATAGTAAGTTTGGCAGTTCAAATACAAGACATTATTCAATGAGTCCACAGCTCACAGGTCGTCACCTAGCGCAGCACTATCTGTCTCGCCATCTAAAGATCCGAGCCAATCCCTTTTTTCGTTTCTATTATTACTTGAAAGATTAGATATGTCGTGGAATAAACATACACTTGTCCAGTGAGTGGAGTATGGTGCACATGTGTTATTGCACGTAAACAAGTTATCTTCATGTATTCAAGTAAAGTCATACTCATATATTTTTTTTTATATTAATCAAATTGAGTCGAGTCAAGTTCGAGTTCATGTATTCAAGTAAAGTCATACTCACATATTTTTTTATATTAATCAAATTGAGTCGAGTCAAGTCAAGTCGAGTCAAGTTCGAGTTCATGTATTCAAGACCAGTTATATATTCAAATCAAGTCCAATCTCAAGTCAAGTTCAAGTCAAGTCATTTTAGACTATAGGTATTTCAAGTTATATCCAGTCCAGTTAAATATATTCAAATCAAGTCAAATTCACATATTCTAGTCAAGTCATGCTTCATATATTTAAGATCACGTCTTACATATTTAACTAGTAAATTCCTATACTCAAGTCATATAATCAAGACAAGTCGAGGCAAGACATATATTCAAGTTGAGTCAAGTTAATGTATTCAAGTTCATATGTGTTTGTATATTAATCAAATCGAGTCAAGTTCATATAATCGTGACTGGTGCGAATTCATGTCTTTTCAAGAGAGCATGACTTTTAATAGGGCCCATATTACAATTCAACTACTATCCTGAGCGCGCACAAGTAGAGAATGTAACCTGAGTTCAAGCGTGGAGTTTATTCCACGAATTCTTTTACAAGCATGGATTCTATACCATGGGTTTCCAACGGGTAGTCGAGATCCCTGAAATTCATTAACAAGCATAACCACATCGTGATCCAATTACTGAACTCCGTAGCACGTATATCAAAATGAGTGCCATAGGCATATTGACAAGCGGGATAGAGTATGACTGTAATATCATGTAAGAAGTTCGTTTTTACGCAATACATAAGGAGAAGTCCGAAAATCCTTTTAATGCAATGCATAATGAACACATATCACGAAGTAGCATTTAAAACTACGTAATCAAGTATAAGTGCTACATCATATAAAACAAGTATAAGTATTTTCCAATTATAACGAGACTATATATTTAAGTTGTATCAAGTAGACAAATAACATATTTCACTCAACTAGATCGAGAAATGTCCAAAAGAAGTTCTATACTTTGCAGAGGTATTGACGTATTCTGTCACATGTATTGATACACGCTGTTTGTTATAAGGTATTGATACATGTATCGATACATGTTTTTAATGTATTGATACTTACATGAATTTTAGCATTTCTGGACTTATTTTTTGGGGCTTTCTTCAAGATTTTACTATATTTGATCGAGTAGAATATCATTTATGATAATCAAGAACATATTATTATATTAACATGTCTTGAGTCCAACAAAAGATCAAACCCACATTAAAACTTTGAAATCTAGGATTTTGAAGAGAGAAACCATTCTTTTCTAACATTATTTAACTTTATTTTGGTGTGTGACTTATTCTGAAACAAAGGATATTTATAGGTAAAACTACTTGCATGGAAATAAAATAGGATCCGGCCGTATGGAATTAAAATGTTGGCTTCATGGTTAAGAATGACCAAGCTAGCAAGAGGTGGATGGCTTGAGGTATGCAAGATAGAAGGTGTCACATGTGTAGAGGTGACTAATTAGAGCTACAAAGAAGGCGGTGGAGGTCTAGCATGCAGCCGTTAAAGAAAAATGCCACCTCATGCTACATTTCTTTCAAAATTCCAATTTCATGTAGCCAAGTTTGAGCTTAGATTTAAGGTATTAAATGGAGTCAAAATATTTTGTTCTTGGTACCATTTCAAAGTACTCATGGCGTACTTTAATATGCAATTTACCATGTAAGAAACGGATAACCGAGAAGGAAGTAATGGCCTTCCAAATAGGGCACTCAAACTGTTTTTGGGTTAAACGTTTTTACCGTCCCAAACTTTAAAAATCCACCGAGGGCTATCTATTGGTCGGGATGACAAACTATTTCATACTTTTGAATTTCGCTCCAAGAAATTGCTCGTACATAAATCACACGTAATTAAATGAGGTTGGGAGTGCTAGAAAAAGTCTCGAGAAAAGAGACATTTAAATAAGTTTTTTGTGTAACTTTTCTTTTAATAACATTTTGTCTGCTTTCTTTTTATTTCTTTAATCATATAAACTCTACAAATACTTTCATTTCATCATAATGGATTGTTAATGATGTCAAAATTCTCAGGTCGTTACATATCTACTTTTCAACAACTAGATAGTGAGAGATTTCATGAGTCTTGGGGTAGATTTAAGGAATTTCTTCAAAAATGCCCCTATCATGGATTTAACAAAGGTCTTTAAGTTCAATACTTTTACTCAGGATTGTCACTACAATACAAATCAATAGTAGACTCATTAGCTAGTGGGTCTATTACAAATAAAAGTGTCAACCAAGCATGGGACCTGATCGAACTCATTGCAAAAACACACACCGTGTTCCCATCTGATAGTGTAGTACAAAGGAGAGTGACTAGAGTACATAAAGTAGATGCACTAACCATTACAAACGTGCATATAGCAGTGCTAACAAAAAATGTTGACTTGTTGATTAAATCACAATAGCAAGGAGTTAACGCTATTCTATCGTAGGTAATTTTTCATAATTGTAGCACGAATTATTCAACCGGAAATTGTATGTTGTTGGATTCAACGGAGGAGGAAGTTAATTTTGTGCAAAATGACTTTCAACAACAAAACAACCCGTATGCTCCCACTTACAATCCTGGTTGGAGACAACACCCATACATCAAATAGTTTAACAATCAAAATGATTCTAACCAACAACTGTAGGAGAAAAGACCAATTTTCGGGGAAATGTTTCAACAACACATGCAGAAGACAGACGGAATGTTCGAAATGCATCAAACAACCATACAAAGTCAGTCAGCTTCTATCAAAAGGCTTGCGGATAAGCCAAATTGCTCAACATTCTGAGTGAGCACCTGGACACATCCCAGTAATATAGTTAAAAATCCAAGGGAGCAAATTAATGTGATATCTACAGTGGAAATGGACATAGTCTATACTCCAGTTTCTAAGGTAGCTTTTAAGGATGTACCATACATACCCAAAGAGGAATATGTCCTGCCAAAGACATATATACATTCAATTCCTTTCTCCCAAGCACTTCTAAGACATAGGATATCAAAGGATGTTCATGCTATAACTACCAAATTTGGTGTGCAATTTCCAGAAATAAATTAAAAGAGGTCTGAAAAGAAAAGGCAGAAGATAGAAATTGAAGACAAAGATAGTGAGATAGAAGTGATACCAATTTCAAAACCTCAAAAAGATGCTGAAAAATCAAAGGAAGAAGCTCCATCTCATGTCAAAGCATATGTGCCACATGTTCCTTTTCCTCAACAATTAAGGAAGCACAAGCTAGAAAAGTAATTTGGTAAATTTTTGAAAGTATTCAAGAAACTATATATTAACATACAATTCGTAGAGACTTTGGCTCAGATGTCATCTACCTCAAGCTTATGAAAGAGATGATTTTTGAAAAGTGGAAGTTGGGGGAATTTGGGACTTTGTCCTTAACTGAAGAATGCGGTGCAATTCTACAAAATAAACTGCCTACAAAACTCAAATATTCAGGGAGTTTCTCTATCCCTTGTGATATTGATAATTTCAAGTTTGACAGTGTTTTGTGTGATATAGGGGCAAATATCAATTTAATGTCTCTTTCAGTTTACAAGAATTTTGGATTGGGGAACCTAAACATCAACATCATATTACAGCAGGCTGACAGATCGACGAAGTATCCATATGAAGTCATTGAAGACATTATAGTTAAAGTAGATAAATGATTCTAGATATTGAAGAGGACAGTAGAATGTCACTCATCTTCGATCGACCTTTACTTGCCATGGGACAAGCTCTGATAGATGTTGAAAAAGGAGAGGTGTGCTTAAAGGTTCAAGATGAACAAGTGACTTTCAGTGTCACTCAACACCCGAACAAATATTAACATACTTAAATTGCTACAAATTAGAAGAAATGGTACAGGATAATGGAAATAATTTGAAGCAAGAAGAAAAATCAGGTGACACTCAGATCAACAATCAAGAGTTCAAGAAAGTGTGCAAAAAGATTGAGAAGTGCAAGGCATCAAGAGCATCTTTTATGCCACCATAAGGAAGTTGCAAAAAGTCAGGCTTAAAACTATAAGCAAAGCGCTTATTGGGAGGCAACCCAATTTTTCTGCCCTTTTAATTATTTCTATTTTGTTAGCATCACTAGCACTATCACCACTTTGAGTTGATCTTCAAGTGCATTCTTAGTTCTAATTCATGCATCATGATCACATACGCATTTAAAAGATTAGAGCATGAAAACATTGTTTGGAGGAAGTATGGCACATATCACGACGAAAAAAGAGGTTGAAAATGGATTTGGAGTTAAACAAAGAAAATTTTGGAATTCTGTCGCATAACCACGCGACCATGCATTGGTAACACCGTGTAGCCGCACGATTTTCAAAAAAATAAAAATATGCTACGTGTTTATATTGCGTAGCCTCCATATTTCCTGCCACATGGCCATGTGGTCATTCTGAAGAATAATCAGTAGTTTTAAATAAGGGGCATGCATTTTTCACTCATTCATTACACTTCTTGCATTATTCTCAACCCAAATTATCCTAACTTCAAAAATCATCCATGAGCCAACAATTATATATCACATCGTGTTAATTCATTACTCTTATCACATCAAAAACAAATCAAAGGTATGATTTGCATACTTTGAGAGATTATGCATGACAATTGTAATATTCTTGATATTCTTGTGAATTTAGAATTATGGAATGATGGAGTATGTGATTAGGCTAGATTTTGGTGTAATTGAATTGTGACTCAAGGTGATTTTTTTTTTTTTTTTTTGGGATTCATTCAATGTTCTTAAATCTATGTTTTCCCTTAGTTTTTATGTTTGTATGCCAAGTGTTTGATAAAGTATTTCTTTGAGCGCTTCTTCGAGCTTTTGCAAGTATTTTTGAAAATTCCACTTTCATACTTGTTATACATCAATTGTGCATCATTCATTTATATTTTACATTTGTTTAATGCATATAACTCGATTTTGGCATCAATGTACCACATGCCTTGCTGTGCCCCTGCATCATTGCAAGAAAAAACTACTTCATGTCATCTACTTACACGACCTTTTCTTGACCCAAACGAACTCTAATTGAGTTGAATTTTTAATAATTTGTATTCCAGATTATATACTTTCATACGTCCGGACTTGTCTTGGGAAAATACCACTCATAATTTTAAAATTCAATTATTTTGCTATACAAGTTTAAGGGGTGTTTAGTAGGTTATTTCAATGACATGAAACTTTTTAATGATATCTAATGTTGTTGTGTTCACTTGCATGATTAAAATCACAAACCAAACAAGGAAAAGCAAGAAGAGAATTGGATCATCGAAGCTACATCAAATGGAGAGCCTCGAGTGATAACATCACACCTCTAAACCCAGGAAGTACCTACTCTTCTTTATATATTGTTTTTAGTTGGTATATCTATTTCATCATACATTGAGGATAACGTAATTTTCGAGTTGGGGGGGGGGGTATCTCATTTATTAATCACATTCAAAAACTTGTTGGTTGATTTCTCGTATCGCAAGTGTACGATATTGTGAAAGTAATAAAATGGACTTTTGAATTTCGAGTTTTCAATCCCACAAGGACTAATTTATTTGTTATCAATTCACTTTGATCTAGAGTTCCTAGACTAAGCCAAACTATACTATGAAATTGAAAGAACAAAAGAATTATATGACAATAGATTGAAACTTCACGAAGTAAACGATTCAAAGAACTAAGAAATAAAAAATTAAATTAATAACAAATACTTCAAATAAAAAATTGATTGTTGAATTTAACTTTGCCTTTGTTTGGTTCTCTTTAAAATTCTCTCTCTCTCTCTCTCTCTCTCTCTCTCTCTCTAATAGTATTCAATCTCAACCATTCATTAAAAGTCAAGTCTATTATATTTTACTTTTCAACCAAATCTGAATCATCAATTCTCCAAAAAATTATTATTTATTTAAAAAAATTATTTTTAAACAATACCAAACACACACTTAATTTTAAAATTTGTATTTTAAGTTATACTAAATATGGACATAATTTTCTAAATTTATAATAGTCATGGAAGCGATGATAGTATAATGACAATAACGAATAATAGAAATTACTTTTCAACAACAATTGTGGTGACGTAAGATGTTTTATTTGGCATAAATTCGTGTTAGAATTTATTTAATTTTGTTATTCATTTTTAAATACGATTATGTTTTAGCCACACACAAAAAAAAGGCATTTCATTTTTTTTCTCTAATTTAAGAATTCAAATCTATTGCATTTTTAGTAAAACTAATTTTTTTCGAATAATAATTTCTTATTTGATACTTTCCCTATCCCATAAAGATATACTCATTTCTATTTTTACACGTATTAAGAAAACATAATTATTATATGTTGAAACTATAAATTTACTTACATTTTACCTAATATACCTTACATTAAACAATAAGTAGTTCATATGTGTTGATAACAATACATATTAAACAGGGGCGTATTAAAAATTAAGACATTAATATAATCTCAATAAGGAAAGTAACCTATAATTTGGGACAAATTAAAAAAAGAAAATGAAAGAAAAAATTAATGAAAGATGAAATACATTGTTAATGGATCATTTTAAATGACTAAATTTTTTTTCTACAATTTAGTAATTCGAAAATAATGTAACAAAGCATTGTGTGAAAGCCTCACATCAATATTAAGATATTACTATTACGACTTTATTTGAACTCTCATAATTAACTCAAAGAAAAAAAAGGTAACACGAAACGATAAAAACAGAAACATGAGAAAGTCTCCATAAAGATGTCCAAGGTAATCTTTGGATATGTGACTGAATAGTGAATTAAATCCATTTGTTGCCCACATAGTGTTTAATTTGATGAATATTGCCTAAATTTAATTGGATGAATAGTGCCTAAATTGAAGGAAAATTCGGGCAATTTGTCCGCATAGTGTTTAATTGGATGAATAGTGCATCCAATTGTTACCCGTATAGTATATAATTGGATGAATAGTGCCTAAATTGATTGGAAATTCGGGCAATTTGACTGCATAGTATTTAATTGGACGAATAGTGTCTAAACTGGATGAATAATATTTAATTGCAATTGTGCCTAAATTGGATTAATGATGTTTAATTGCAATTGAAATAGTGTATAAATAAGATGAATATTATTTAATTGCAATTGGATGAATAATAGTGCATCCAATTGCTTCCTGCATATAATGTTTAATTGGATGAATAATGTTTAATTGCAATTGGAATAGCGACTAAATGGATTAATGGTGTCAATTTAATTGCAATTGGATTGGATGAATAGTGCCTAATTTGATGAATAGTGTTTAATTGCAATTGAAATAATGCCTAAATTGGATGAATAGTTTTTAATTGCAATTGGATTGGATGAATAGTGCCAATTGTTGCTCGCGTATAGTGTTTAATTGGATGAATAATACCTAAATTGGATAAATAGTGTTTAATAGCAATTGGAATAGTGCATAAATTGGATGAATAATGTTTAATTGGAATTAAATTGGATGAATGATGCCACTTTAATTGCAAATGGATTTGATGAATTAATTGGATGAATATTGCCTAAATTGGATGAATAGTATTTAATTAAAATTGGATTGGATGAATAGTGCCAATTTATTTGGAATTTGATTGGATGAATAGTGCAATTGAAGATTCAATATTTTATATATAGTTAGATAAGATATAACTATTTAATTACTATAAATTTTGATTTGATAAAATTTGTAGATATATTTTTTTTAATGAGTGGTGTATCACAAAATTGATCTCAAAATTTTCAGTCTTGAATTCATGGTGCATCATATTAAATTAATATGGTTTTTTTTAGACACAATATTTACTTTGCCGATGACAAAAAGTAGTATTGTTGATTGCAACTTTCAATGGTACATGCTTAAAATAAATTTGTTACGAATGTGTGTCTTTTGCTTATTTGCACAATTTTCTTGTTTTCTTAAAATATGATTTTTTCATTAATTTATATTGCGAAAGTACTTAATTTTTCCAATAGGAGCTTCTTCATTTGAAGATGTAATAAAGATGTGTAACCAATAAATTAATCTTGAAAATAAATTCTTCAGTGATGCTCTTAAGGAATCTAGACTCATCCACCGTTCTTTTTAATGAGACAATAATGATTTTTTGTGATTTCAAAAGATGTATAATCCATGTAAAAATAATCATTGAAAAATAAGCATTTCTTTCACGTATCATATTAATTTCAACAATTGATGAAGGATATTGATTCAAATTTAAGATGAACAATTTTCAATATTTCTATACATTGCAATAATTATTAACAATGCTTAATAATAAATAATGCTTACTGTTGGGATATATCTTTCTCAACATATATTCTCTCACGATCAATTATATATCACTTTCTCTCGAAATTTCATTACAAACTATCAAATTCTTGGTAAACATAGAAAATAAAAATAAGAAAAATTGTGAGAAGTTGACAAAAAATATTATGTATAAAGAATTATTATTATAATCAACATTATATTTCAGTTTATTCATCATTTTTATATTGTATACATAATTTGATTAAAAAAATTATTCATATAAATTTTTTTTTACAATTTTAATTTTTCGTTTTAATAATATCTAACACCTTAATACTTTAAAAACATTACGCATATCATTCATTCTAAAGTGACAACATTGTGTTCGGGAAAGTTGTGTTATAATCATCACAATTTTCAATACTACTTTTTAATTACACATCTTTTCTCTCTTCAATTTTTAACCACATATCTTACCTAAAAAATACAAATAATAATTATCATTACCTGTTATAATAGTTGTCGAACACAAGCTAAATTAAATGAATAAAATTGTTAAGACAACAGTATTGAAATTTCCGTAGTTTACCCTGATCCTCCCCCCAATATTTCCAATTTCCGTAATTTACCCCGAACTTTTCACAAAGTCCAAATATATCCCCGCCGGAAACAAAACTGTGAGAAAACCCAAGCCCTCTCTCTTCCCCCAGCAAATTTTGCAGAGAATAATCTCTCCGTGATCTATCGATCGGACGGCTGTATCTAAATATCTATCCAACATGACGATGATAACTCCTCAACCGCTGGATGTAACTCTCCTCTCCTTTCAGCACTCATTCTCACAATTTTCTCCATTTTTATTCCTACTTCAATTATATCTATTACTCTATATGCATGATATATCTATCATTTTTTTCTTTTGGTAGTTCTATCCTGTGTTTTATAATTTGTTACGCCTGTGTGTGTTTACGCTTGCACGGGGACTGCGTGGTTGTGATCGAATAGGGTTTTTCGGAAATAGAAAGGGTGGTTAAGTTACTGAACTGAAATTGAGGTTCCCAATTGTGATTAATTACTTGAGTGAAGAAATTCGGGGTATTTTATTTGAAACAAAAGTTAGGGTTTACTGGATCAACCTTGATTTTTTGTTTGTTTTTGTGCCCCGGAATTTTAGCAGCAGGAAGAAGAAGAGATGCTGGTGCCTCATTCAGATTTAGTAGAGGGTCCTCAGCCTTTAGTAGAAGGCCCTGAACCTATGGAAGGTTTGACTCTCCACCTCTGCTTGAATTTTGTGCCTCTATTAATACGTATACATGCATGTTGGTGAAAGTATATGTGAATTGAATGGCTTTTAAACCTTTTTCTTCAATTTAACCGGTTTAGTTTTGTCATTATATCCTTCGGATGGTCAAGTTTATGCCTTGTATAGTTGCATTGGTGTGACTGAGTTTCAAATAAATTGATTATTCACTAGTGGGACCAGCAGAGAATCCTGGGACAGTGGAAAACCAGGCAAGTGATGAGCCACTGGCATCACGGTTCACGTGGATGATCGAGAACTTTTCTCGCTTGAATGTGAAGAAGCTGTATTCTGAAGTCTTTATTGTCGGAGGTTATAAATGGTAATCTAAACCTGTAATTTTGGTTCCACATTTTGTTTCATCTACATTACTGCATTTTAGAAACGAAATAATAATATTAGTTTGCAAACATTAAGAAAGAAACTTTTATCATGTGTTATGGAAAAGATTTTCTTGTTTGTGCTGCTGTGCATTAGGAGAATTAACTGATCATATCTTGGCTTTCATTGGCTGGACAGGAGGGTTCTTATTTTTCCGAAAGGAAACAACGTGGACTACTTATCAATGTATTTAGATGTGGCAGATGCAGCTACCTTACCATATGGGTGGAATCGATTTGCACAATTTAGCTTGGCTGTAGTCAATCAAATGCATAGCAAGTATACAATAAAGAAGGGTATCTCCTGCCTTATATTTTTCTCATATAGCTAAAACCTCAATCTTGGAATATTATTCATTTCCTTATTTGCAGTTACGCATTTCCCTTGAATTCTTTTTACTTATTATTTATGTAGCTAAGTCTTGATTCCTATATATCCATTTTCAAGGCCTTAATTAAACTTCATTATTAATATTTTTATGGTATTTTATTTTTATCAATTTTTATTGTGGTATATGCTTGACTGCCACATTTAAATTCTGTCTCCCTACCCTAATTTCCTAGAGGCCTAGAATCCATAGGCTTTTGTGTTCACGACTTCACGTTGCTCTAAAATTGCACTGATGGTAAAATCTTGGTTTAGTTAATCATTAGGGGACTTCCAAGCATAACTTTTCTATAATAATCAGAATAGAAAATGGAACGCTTGTTATTTAATAGTATAATATAATAATATAATATTAAGGAAGAAAGAGAGAAGAAGAACAGCAACGATGCCAACTAATTTGACATAATAGTATAATATAATATTAAGGAAGGAAGAAAGAAGAAGAAGAAGAACAGCAACGATGCCAACTAATTTGACAGAAATGTGGTAAGATCAAACTACAAATCCTGTTGTATTAGAAAAAGAGAGTGATGTCCCAGCTATTAAGAAACTTTCGTGTTGCCATGTCTTGTTTATGTTTTGGGTTAGGTCTTCTGTAACTAGTGAAGATCAGCCTAGTCACTAGTGAAGGTTCACACAGTTTTGATGATGATATCTCGTTAAACACCTTAGCCTCCTTTTGGTAAATTTGTTATAAACAAGTTTATAAACAACACATTAGCTTAAACCACTTTGTAATCACACATTTTCCCAAACCATTTTTCAACCACGTATTTTACCTTGAAAATATCATATTCTTTGATATATATATATATATATATATATATATATATATATTTTTTTTTTTTTACCAAACAGGGGCTTACTTAGAAAATTGGTTTCCCCTTTTTTGCTCAATAAATTGAGTTCCTACTTAACAAGTTTTTAGGTTTCGAACAGAGATATCAAAGTGAACTCTGTGGAATGGTATTGATCTATGTTCCTCGGACTCACATGTGTACATATCTAAGCGTCATACATTTTTTCCCAAAATTTAGGATACGGGGATACGATTAAAAAAGACACAAAATTTTGACATGGGTTGGATATGTTTTATAAACTTCATTTATGTATTGGTAATTATAAATGTATTTCTTGATATTTTTTGGAGATATAAATGGTTCTCTTTTGATTTAGATGATATAAAGTATTATCTTTTGATTTAAGAATTCCGTACCCTTATCCGATACCCGTGTGTTCGACACAGGTACTTTTTAAAAAATGGAGAGTCCGAGCAACATAGGTATTGATAAGTAATATTCCTTTGTGCTCATAAGCTTCACCAAGTTTGAATGATTAACTTGATTCCTTGAGACGTGGAACCGGAAATTTACCTATCTCCTCATTCTAATCTAACATGGAAGTAGTGTTGTGAATTATTAACTCTCTTTTGTTCCTACAGACACTCATCACCAGTTCAATCAAAGGGAGAGTGATTGGGGTTTCACTTCTTTCATGCCTCTCAGCGAGCTATATGACCCCAGTAAGGGGTATCTTGTCAATGATACATGTGTTATTGAAGCTGATGTTGCTGTGCGCAAGGTCATTGATTACTGGACTTATGACTCAAAGAAGGAGACAGGTTATGTTGGACTCAAGAACCAGGGAGCAACTTGTTACATGAACTCTCTCCTTCAAACTTTGTACCATATTCCTTACTTCAGAAAGGTTGCAATAGGTTCTCATTCTTTAGCGAGTTCATAACTGTCGCTGTTTCACTTTTGAGCTCATTTATTAGGAAAGGTGAAAGAAGTCTTATTTTGGATTATTTGTGTCAGGCTGTGTATCATATGCCAACAACAGAGAATGATATGCCATCAGGGAGCATTCCTTTGGCTTTGCAGAGATTATTTTATAAGCTCCAATATAATGACACCAGTGTGGCTACAAAAGAATTGACTAAATCTTTTGGATGGGACACATACGATTCCTTTATGCAGCATGATGTGCAAGAACTTAATAGAGTTTTGTCAGAAAAGCTAGAAGACAAGATGAAGGTATGGTGGTCTGACAGATCCCGCCGCTTCCTCATATAACTTTGATTGTCTAGACTTCTAGTATTGATTTGAAAATGTAATATATAAGGTATTTATGTTTTTCTTGCTGGACAGGGAACTGTAGTTGAAGGAACTATACAGAAGTTATTTGAAGGGCACCATATGAATTACATTGAATGTATCAATGTGGACTTCAAATCTACGAGAAAAGAATCATTTTATGGTTAGTCGTTTCCCAGACTTTCCTCGTTTTGTGTTGGCAGATGAACTTAATTTTCGTACACGTTCCCATGGCAGATCTACAACTTGATGTCAAAGGCTGTAAGGATGTTTATGCTTCATTTGATAAGTATGTGGAAGTTGAACGCCTTGAAGGTGATAATAAGTATCATGCTGATGAACACGGTTTGCAGGTAGGTGCTGTAGTGATAGATAAAACAATTTCTGTAGGTCTCTGTTTGCCGTGTGTTTATTCTGAAAGCTACTCTAGTGGAGCAAAAAAAATTTGTGGTGTGGGCTAGTTAACTTCATGACCATTTTTGCTTGGAGAAGTCTTAAAATACCAAAAATCATAGTTATTAAAATTAACGGATTGGTTACCGACTCACCTTGAATTCATCTCCACCCGTGTTGAAAGATTACATCTCATTTTTTAAATGGACATAGTGGAGATTGTTACTTTCTGTAATTGACTGTCAATTAATGTCAATATCAGCATCTTGCTGCAATCACAATTTGGAACACAGTGTTATATAATATGCTGTTTCCTTTTCCCGTCATTTATTTTTTTTCTTAGCTTATATTGTTTGATTTCGCGGGGTGGGGATGTATTTGTAAGTAGATGAGGCATCAAATAGAGTTCAAAAGAAGAAAAACGCTTAGCATTATAAAACAAGTTATGCAGATAGTAATTTGATCAATGGAATGATCCATGTGCCAGGAAAATGGCATGTTTCTTTATCAACATTGCTGATTAAGCTGAGAAGTTAGGGACTGGGTAGTAGTAGTTTTGCTGTATGCTGTTTGAAACATGATTTTTCACTGTGTTGCCGTGTTTGTTGATCTTCAAATTGATGCCGTTTATGACAACTTGATCAAAATTCTCTCATTAATTTTAGACTAATTTGAGCTTTTGTAACTTTAGGATGCCAAGAAGGGTGTCTTGTTCATTGACTACCCTCCAGTTCTTCAGCTTCAGCTAAAGCGCTTTGAGTATGATTTTATGAGAGATACGATGGTTAAGGTTAGCGTCCAAAAATTAATGGCCTTTCATTTATTGATTGATTGTTGTGCATATTTCGATTTTTGTCTCAAGTTATTGTTATTTCTTATGAAGAGGTACGAGCTTTCCTTTGTAGTATACAATAGCTACCAGCACGGTCAAATAATGAGCCAACGATGTGAATTTAAAGCTTAAAGTTATAAGGTTCTGGAGCCAGCATTTTGATATCTTGTCTATATTTTAATGAGCCCAAACTATCCCTAGAGGAAAACCATCTTAATAAAATGAATGATTTCGGATGAAAAGCCACACATTTGTCCATTTTGCTCTACAGCGAAACTTGGCACTTCACTAGAAAAGCACTCAGGAATAGCATCATGATTTGTGCTGACAACTATGAACTTCTTGTGCTAGTTCATTCGTTGTAGATGAATGGTTAATTCTTACTGAAAATCCTTTTAAGTTATTTGTTGCATTATTTCCTGAAAAGAGTTGATTTAACATCCTTATCAATGTGTAATCTACATTTTCCTGAAACGGCTTATTTTCCCGGAAATAATCTTTTAGAGACATTTATATTTTGTCGATATGTTTTATTTTTACTGATTTGAGAGGTTAAATCTGATAGTTAAAAATAAAATCATCCCGAAATTGATTGTCTTTGTATTTCCATCATTGTATTGATATCTAATTCTGACGGAACACTGAGAAATTTGCTTTCATGACCAGATAAATGACCGCTATGAATTTCCTATGGAACTTGACCTTGATAGAGACAATGGAAAATATTTGTCGCCTGAAGCAGATAGGAGTGTCCGCAACCTTTACACACTTCACAGGTTAATTGCGCTCCCTCACTCCATTCTCACCTCCCTTTCTATTTCTGCGTCTACTATCTATGTGTTGTTTGTGCGGCCATCTGAGATGAAACTTGCGTAAGAAACTTTCACTCATGAAAAAGGGTTAGAAGGAAAGCGGAGAGATGATTAAGAAATTTGTATAATAGATTCTGTTATCAAAATAAGCTTCTTCTTTACTTTGTTCAGAAACTTGTTACTCGTCAATATACTTTTTTTCTGTCTTGCCATGCATAATCGCCTGATTTGAATTGGTAGATGTGTAAATTTCTTCTGTTTCTCATCTTCGTCCAACCTTCGAGTCGTATGTATGATGTTAACTTCCAATTTATAACTTGCCTATTATGATCTTAAATTGTTTTGACATATACTCTCCTCTTCTGCTATTATATTGTAACGCATTCCTGCCTCTTAGCTAATCAGTGTCTGAGATATGTATTTCCTGATGTGCACCTGTTGATACTTGATAGCAATTATTATTTTATTGTTTACAAATGGTCTGGTTTCTGCTGTTCTATTCCGCATTACCGGTTTATGCCGTCACTATGTTAATTAGTGTTTTTTTGGATAAAATTATAATTGCCAAAATTATAATTTGATAGAAATGAGCGGTCTTTGTGGGTCCTACGAAATGTGGAGTTAAAGACCAGTGTTTGACTTTGACTTTAAATTATGATGAAATTATAACATTTTTTAAGCAAGCACTTAGCTTAATGTGTGAAGATTTTCTTTGTAATATTTGCTTGTTTAAAATATGCTTCTCTATCTGATAGGAGCTTTCATATTGACATGGTACTTTCTTGGTTATATACCACTGCTTCTAAGAGTAGTTGTCTCCTTCACTTGGCTGATGCATTCAACTGTTTTTAAGCTCAGTTATGATTTGAAGATTACATGGTGTGGCAACATCAATTACCTTGGCGAATAATGTATAACTAAGTATTTCATGTTGGAGGAGCTCATTTTTGTCTACGACATTTTAGTAAAAAGAGATACCTGTGATCTTGCTCAATCACGTCAAAATCCTAAACTAATAAATTTCAACCAGTAGTTAGTATGAAATCTGCCATTTGGAATTGTCTCCTTGCAATCATTAGATATGTTTTTTTGTTGTTTTTGGCATTGAAACCTATCTCTTGACTTAAACAATCGTATGTTGACTTTTTCAACAGTGTTTTGGTTCATAGTGGAGGTGTGCACGGCGGACATTATTATGCTTTCATCAGGCCAACTCTTTCCGACCAGTGGTATGCGAAATACTTTTGGTATCCATACCCCCAAACCCACCCCTAGCTCTTTCTCACACACTTATGTGTAAATCTGCACCTTCCCTTGTGGAAAGAATTTTTTTTTTTTAAAGTATCCAAGTAATTGATTTATTATGTTGATGGATGTGGGTATGTATTTTCAAATATCATTCATTATTTACTCAGTCTTGCTTTATGTTTTAGACATGTAACGCTTTATCTTTTATGTCAAGAAGTTCGAGTATTAATATTTTAAATATGACATGCAAGATTTGCTTCGCGTTTTTGTGATTTTCATCTTTAGGTACAAATATGATGATGAGAGGGTCACCAAAGAAGATATGAAGAGAGCTTTAGAGGAGCAGTATGGTGGTGAGGAAGAGGTAGTATTCTTGCATTTTCCTTGAATTTTCATGTATTCCCATTTTCATCGTGTTGCTTATCATCATTTTCCTTCCACAGTTGCCGCAAACAAATCCTGGCTACAACAACGCTCCATTTAAATTTACGAAATACTCAAATGCCTACATGCTGGTTTATATACGTCTGGGTGATAAGGATAAGATTATATGTGATGTTGATGAGAAGGACATCGCTGAACATCTTAGGGTAAATTTGTGGACGTGGATCTGGAAATCATTCTATCCTGATTTGTTATGAGTTTAGACAAAAAAAAATCATATGCTCTATGTATTCCAGATGAGACTGAAAAAAGAACAAGAAGAGAAGGAGGACAAGAGGAGATATAAGGCGCAGGCCCATCTTTATACCATCATCAAGGTTATTGTTTCTTGAGGGAAACTTTCTCATGTAAAGATATCTGCTTTCCCCGGAATGATTGCTGATGCAATTTACCTACATTTGCAGGTTGCCCGAGATGAGGATTTGAAGGAACAGATTGGAAAGGATATATATTTTGATCTTGTTGATCATGATAAAGTCCACAGCTTTAGAATTCAGAAACAGACGCCTTTTAACCTTTTCAAGGTATTACTTGCTTGATCATCTTGTTTATTTGTGAAATGAAATGTGAGTTGGATTCACTTATTTCTGTATACTGGACAATGAAAGTTTTTTACATATTTAAAAATAGAAACGTAGAGCAGTAATCTAAATATAATAGTGCTTACATATTATTTAAAAAAAAAAAAAAAAGTAGAAATCAAGTGTGTAACTGTAAAATTATCAAAACAGTGACAAATGGCTGCTGCTGTAATAGTGACTGAACAAAGAAATTTGCATCTGTTTTATTTTATGGTTTTTACTGTGATTGTGGCACCAAGTAAGATTTGCTCACCTTCACCAACCTCTCCCTAAAGCTCAATTAAATGACAACTGAACTCGAAACTGTTTAAGCTAACAAACAGGTCTTATGCTAAGTTACATAAGGTGCAAGTTGGAGCGCAATAATGGAAATTTAAAACTTTTTGAAATCAAGATCTCCTTCAAGCATGTTAAATATACAGCAAGTTGAATCATATTCTCAACGAACCTTCTTAATCCTACATCTAATTTACTAAATGTCTACATTGTTTTTTTTTTATTTGATAAGAAACTCAAAACTTTTATTAAAGATAATGCTAATGGTGTTACAAATATGGTAGTGGACAAGACATCCACTACAAATGTCAATGAAATCTTATGACACTTTCAAGAAATTAACCACAAGGTTAAACGTAATTCATTACAATGGGACAAAAGAACTATTAGGGTCCAATCGAAAAAGAAAATTTTCTAGACCGCTAAAAATTCCAGCAGCTCTGGCCCATAATCCTGTAAGGAAAATAATATTTTCCCAGATATCCTCCACCGATCTTTCAATATCATCAAAAATCCTCCGGTTTCTTTCTGTCCATAGTGTCCAAGCTGATGATATTAAAATCAATTTCCATATCGTCTTTCTTTCCTTGTTGTTTCCCCCACATGAACATTTTATCCGTATCATTTCAGACCATCTTCTTGGTAATGCCATTTCTTCACCAAATATACACAAGATTCTGCACCAAATGTCTCTAGCAATCACACAATGAAGTAATATATGGTTGATGTTCTCCTCCGCCTTTTTACACATAATGCAGTGTGAGGGGGATATGTTCAAATATGGCCTTTTCAATTGCAACACGTCACAAGTGTTCACCTTTCCCAAAGAAACCAACCAAACAAAAATTTTAACCTTTGAGGGTACCCCACTCTTCCAAATGAATTGAAAAAGTGGATAGGGGTTGTGACATGTTGGTTGAAATAATGTATATAAAAAAGATTTGCAAGAAAACTCACCCGAGGGGTGGGCATTCCATATTCTTTTATCAGGTGAAGAAGTATCCATGTGGATATTTTCAAGAATATATAGTAGGGAAGTGAATTCTTCGGTTTCTTTTATTGAATTTAGATTTGTTCATAGAACAATGGACTTGAAGAGGATTTAATGTATAAGATCGGAATAGGTTGGACAACATGTATTCTACTTGTTTGTATAAGAAGTCTACTAATTTAAAATTTAAAATTGAAGTTGTTAAAATGATTGTAAAACCAACTATGATTCGAGGTTCAAAATATTAAGCTGTAAAGACAAATGTCCATAAAATGAATGTAGCGAAGATGTTAAATAATTGATTTCATTATATTAGTAGATACATCTTAGATTCAAATGGAGTGTGAAAAATGAAACATGTAGCCAACCACAATTTTGTTAGGAATGAGGCTTATCTTCTTCTTCTTCTTATTATTGAATCAATACAGCAAATGGAGGAGACACCAATTGAGTATGAACTAAGGGAAGAATGGTTTAGATGGGGATGAAACAAGTTTATAAAGGATGATGTAGACCAATATTAATTTCGCCTTATGTGGTGGTCTATACTCTATATGTATAGAATACTTGATATAGTTTAGTGGTTCTTAAAAAACATGTAAAAATCTATCAACAGGGGTCTAGAGAATGCCTGATCTTGGCTTGTTTTGCCAGTGGAAGCCCACCCAGCCCGGTTTAAAACCTTACCTGCTGGGCCAGATACCCAACAGATCTGAACGCCTAAACTCACACCTGAGACCTGGATTTTTGAGACAGGTGCTTTTGAATCCACATTTGACACTTTGCCTTTGAATATATAGAATATGAAAAGGATAGTGTCTTCTTCCCCTGATCCCACCAACTGCCACCTTCTCCACAGACCGTATATAACCAAACTTACTCCCTCTCACACTCACACTAACTAGAACCTCCACCTCCACCTCCACCTCCAATCTCCAATCAGTCTATTTACCCCAACTGCAGCTACTCTGTAATGATACGTCTTATACTAATACCCATACAAAGCATATCATTTTAAGCAAATTCGAATTTCTACAGAGATTAAGGTTTTGTGTGTTGCAGGCGTTAACGGAAAGAAAAGTGAAAAACGAAAGGATGGAGGAATGAGGATGTGAAGAAACTTGAGGTTGTCAATGGTTATTCTTGCTTAAGTGATGGCCATAGAGGGTCATCAATTTTATTCGTTTCTTGACAAGTGGCCGTAGACATTTAATATTTGGGGCTAAACATCGTTTCTGAGATTTGATCTAATATATGACCTGTATTTGTTCAGATGAATGTATGCGTACATAACTGAGTCCCAACCACTCATCTGGTCTGAACACCAGAATAGATCTGTGTATACAATATATATACTCTCGGTATATTAATTCTAAATCTTGTTAACTGGGTAGGGTCCAGATGTAGATACAAGTTATTCACAGGTCTACATGGTAAGCGTGATTCTTTGATGTCTTCATAAGAAGCAAAACATTGTTTTGTTATTATAAGCTTTATGACACCTTAGACAACATGATTTTCATTCAAGTATTTTTGTTGTTTTATTTTCCCCTTATCTTCACTTGAAATGATTTTGAATTTTGTCTGTGCTGGTGATTTAATTAATAATTATATAATGTATTCTTGCAGGAGGAGGTTGCTAGAGAATTTGGTATACCAGTTCAATTTCAGCGCTTTTGGATTTGGGCAAAGAGGCAGAATCACACATATCGACCAAACCGCCCATTGACACCACAGGAGGAAGCGCAAACTGTAAATATATAAAATTTTCCTTTTTCCTTTTGTCATTTTGTATATATTGATGTCTGTTGTGATTATCATAATTTCTACAATTATTGGGTTATAGTGGATAACCTTTCTGGCTACTTGAACCTTATGCGGGTAATGATACACGATGTATGGAAAATAAGGAGAGCACATATTTGTAAAATACTGTGACATAAAATTTAATTTCAGCATACAAAAGAGATATAGGCTGATATATTGACAAGAAGCTGAAAGAGAAGGTTTTCATTATAATCAGTTGCAAGGTTAAACTTTTGTTTGAAGAACTGTAATGTACTATTGTATGGAAAGTCCAAAATCATAGTGAACATCAGGATGGATTCATGGAAGGTAGGTATTTAGAGTTGACATTTTGGGGTATGCAAAAAATTGCTTAAATCTTTTAGAATTGTGGAAGATTGGCTCATTGTCTCAATGGTGAAATGTGCTTGAACCCCTGTTTGATGTGAATTAAAATAAGATTTTTAGTAGATGAAAATGTGTGGTTGAGAAGTTGTGGGTCCAATGAAATGTGATTAGAATAATTGTTGACTTTGTCTTGAAATTTTTTATTTTAATCCAAACCAAACAGGGGCTAAATAAGTTCCATAAATTAAGCAAATGGGAGAGTAATCCACTGTTAATTGGAACAAGGTTTTCTGATATTTACTTACTCTAGACAGGAAACAATTGCAATTACTATTTTGAACCATTGTCTGGAAATTGGACTTTCTAAGTGATGTTTTCTTATAGAATTTCTAACATGAGTGCATGTGCTTGTTGTTGGCTTTAAATATGGCACAATCTTCACTTTATTTATTTCACTTTTGAAAAGTAAGATGGTTTTAATGTACTTTTTTCAAATTTAAAAATAAGCCCAGACATTGACTCAGAAAAGAGAAAGGGTCAAGGGTTGGACTGCTTTCAAACTGGCTTTTAAAAAATTAATTAAATAAATTAAAACAGAATTTTTGGGGTGAACGGTGATTATTTAAGCGGTTTTGAGATTTCCAGTTTTTGGATAAAAACAGGACTGCTTTTCAGTTTTTCCAGTTGAACCAGACAGTTTTTACAACATCGCTCCTTTCTCCTTCTCTCTTTCTTTAAGGAAGAGGTTTTGGGCTTGGGGGTGTCATTGCACTCCATATTCCGCTCCTTGAAAACAAGTAAATGCACAATAGAACTGCAAAGATGTTTAGACAAATTCTCTTTGTGCTTGTGAATCTTATCATAAGCTGTCTGGGTGTTTACAGTGCCTAGTTTCATGATTGGGACAATTTTGCTTGAGTTGGTTGTTTGTGGTTATATTTGACATTTTTCTTTATTAGTTTTTGAAATATTTATTCACCCCATGATAATTATATTATACAGGTTGGTGCATTGAGGGAAGTCTCCAATAAAGCTCATAATGCTGAGCTGAAGTTGTTTTTGGAAGTCGAACATGGCCAGGTATCTTTTGTTATTGATAATGTTTTATTCTAGGAAGGTCGACTTGTGGTATCCGATTACATGTATAGGTAGGTATCTTTTTAGAGCCAGGCACACACTGACTCATTGATGACAGAGCATTGACCCCACAAGCTCATTTCCCCATAGTCAAACCTAGAAAAAGGAAAACTACATTGAAAATTTGTGATTTGAAAGGCACTATCTGAAGAAGAAGAAGGTATTCTTGTCAATGTCCAATGGATATATGTGGAAGAGAGTAGGGTTTGAGTTGGGTCTACAAGAGAATAGGAGAAATTTTAGTGGAAGAGGGGGAAAATGACGGCCCCATCTGTGGAAGAGGAAGCAGCACTGGGAAGGTTGAAGAAACAAAAAAGCGGAAAGAAGATAGGCCTTAGTAGGCGGAGCAGGGCAATTGATGAGAAAAAACCCTCAAGCATTTAAGATTGAATGGACAAAGATGTTCAAAATCTAAAAGGCTAAGATGTACAAAATTTAAAACCAATTACTTACAATGCCATTCAATATGCTTATCTATTAATAAAATTAATAAAATTATTTTATTTTATTTTATTTAACAGAGTCCTAATGTCCTATTTTTGTGAAAAAAAAGTGTTGGTGTGTGCTTCTTAGTGTTTGATTGATGATACTTGAACGTCAACATTGAAACACATCTTCACTCCTGTTTTAACTGTATCTTTGATAATTATGCTGAATGTGTAGGATCTACATCCTTTTCCTCCACCTGACAAAACTAAGGAAGATATACTTCTTTTCTTCAAGCTTTATGATCCTGAGAAAGAAGAACTCAGGTAATGTGTAATTTTTCGAATTTTGGCTGTGGGGGTGTGTGATACTATCTTCATCTTTTAATTGTCTTTTGACTATGTCATTTATTGATTTTTTGTTATTTTCAGGTATGTTGGTAGATTTTTTGTGAAAAGTTCTGGCAAGCCGATGGAGATCCTGACAAAACTAAATGAATTGGCTGGATTTACTCCTGATGAAGAGATTGAACTGTTTGAGGTTTGTCTGATCATTACATATGCATACAGGCATGCACTTATAGCATGTAGATCTACACATTATATCTAATTTGCATTGTTTTTATGGAATATATCATGACATTTGCCAATCCTCTTATTTTTCATTTTTGCAGGAAATAAAATTTGAGCCTACCGTCATGTGTGAACGGCTTGATAGAAGAGCTCCATTTAGGCTTAGCCAGGTATTTATTGTTGTGCTCTAGTTTTGGCACTTGAATATTTTGATATTTCTTTCTTTGCTTATTCCTGTTCTCTCTTGCTCTCGTATATCCCAGATTGAGGATGGGGACATTATCAGTTTCCAAAAAAAGACTCTCACTGAAGGTGAAGAAACATTCCGATATCCTGATGTTCCTTCATTTTTGGAATATGTGAAAAATCGCCAGGTCAATCTTGTACTTCTGTAATTTCTTCAATGTACTTTTATTTTCATTTTGATAACTAAACTAATCAATGTGGAATATTAGGCCTTTATCCTCATACACCATATGCATCTAGAAGTTTTTCAGTTTTCTAAACGAAAGAAAGCCTTCTGAAACCAAATACACAGTTTACGTATGGGCAGTTAACTGCATTTTTTGTTGAAATGTCTGTAGTATGCATGTTAGGGGCATATTGGAAGTTGCTTCTATATCTATGGTGGTTGTTAGGGGCATTGCATTTTACATGATTGATGCTGTTGTGTGAGGACGTGCATGTTACTGACATGGTAGACCATAGATAAATTCATGTGATCAGTTCTATCATTTAGACTTGCTGCAGACATATCAGAGAACACCCCATGGGTAGTCTCTTCTTCTTTTTATTATTTATTTATTTATTTTATTTTTTTGTGAGGGAGCAGGAGGTTGGGCTTGGATATCTTTTGGGGTGAGCTTGCACCTCACATCAATTTAAATTTCCATAAGCTATCAATAAATTTAAGCCAAAAACTAGGAAATACTCGGTGCCTTTTCTGGAAAGCCTGGCCAACAATTAAAGATCTCTTGCCATCTCAACTCAACCTAATACAGCCTAATCCCGTAAATTTTCTTTTGTCAGGAAATATCCCATCACTTGCACTTTCCTCTCATCCAAGTCTTCTTGACCTTTTTTTTTGGGTGGTAGCTACTCATGTAACCTTATTTCTAATGTGTTCTCTTCATTTTTAGGTATCCAAGAATGTCATTGCAAGTCTTCTCACTCCTTTTCAGAATGAATTTATTTTTTTGCAGATTGTCCATTTTCGTGCTTTGGAGAGACCCAAGGAAGATGAATTCAGCTTAGAGTTGTGAGTACTTTCTGATCTTATTTTTCTGGATTGTTGAAGAGTGTAGTTTACAAGTATTATGCTTATTCCTTTAATTGTAATTTTCTGAGCAAATTTAGGTGGAAGCTTCTAATCATTTTTGACATAAATCTCCAGAGCAAAGAACCACACTTACGATGATGTTGTGGAAAGGGTAGCTCAGCACCTTGCGTTTGATGATCCATCTAAAATTCGACTTACTCCTCATAATTGCTATTCTCAGCAACCAAAGCCCAATCCCATCAAATATAGATCAGTTGATCGCCTATTAGACATGCTTGTCCACTACAATCAGGTAGCTCCAGCGTGAAGTCTGTTTTTATGTATTCTAAACTGTGGCAGGGGTGTTATGATGTCGACTGAGTAATAACTTTTCTTTCCTTCTGATAGATCTCTGATATTCTGTATTATGAAGTACTGGACATTCCTCTGCCAGAATTGCAATGTCTGAAGACTCTGAAAGTTGCCTTTCATCATGCCACAAAGGACGAGGTAGGAAAAGAATGGATGTCATCGACTTTCTGTTCTTGTTAACCCGACTTGTATAAAATCATATGACATTTAAGTATAACTTCTCTTTTCAGGCCGTAGTGCTCAATATTAGATTGCCGAGACAAAGCACTGTTGGAGATGTGCTTAACGAGATCAAAACGAAGGTTTGCTCAAGCAAATAACATGGCAAAATATTTATTCATAAACTGATACTTCTTTTGTCTTCCATTATTCCTGAAACTATTTGCTGCAGTTAATGCAGAAATTATGTTTTACAGCATTCTTTTGTGGACAAAAAAATATAAAGAAACTGAATGATCAACAATTTCTCATGTCTTCTGCAGGTAGAGTTGTCTCATCCAAATGCAGAACTTAGGTTGCTTGAAGTTTTCTATCACAAGATTTACAAGGTAATGTGCCTGCCCCAACTGTACTTTATTCCCGATATTATGGCATTAATTTTACTTTAAGTCTGAGACATACTGAGCAGGATTTTTTGTTTTATGATGTCATACATGTTCTGCCGTTTCCAATGCTGCAGATCTTTCCACTAAATGAGAAGATTGAGAATATAAATGATCAATACTGGACATTGCGTGCTGAGGAGGTTATTCTTACTCCCAGAATCTCTATTTTCTCGCCATTTTCATGCACAGACAAAGTTTTCTGTTCAGTTACCTCATTTCTAAATTAATTTCGAAATTTGAGAATATGCTCATTTGCTGCGTGAAAGAACTATGGAAGATGCTCTTCAACCGCTTTTATTTGGTTTTAGCGTATATTTGTTTAATACACTGATATACATGCACATGAAACACACATGCATATGGACATGATCTCTCTCTGAAAATAGCCTCTTACTCTCTTTTCTCACTCCAGTTTCTCTCTCACACACACACAGTTGACTCCTGTTCAGAGCATTATTATGTCACCAACTTTTAAATTTAGTTACTTGGTGTGACAGAATTCAGGAAATTTAAATAACTTGATGCTATCTAACAAAATTCAGGAAGTTAACAGTTCTAGATTTGGTCTTATGGTTTGTATAAAATATTTTCATTGTTTTTCAGGTCGGTTTTTTATGTGGTAGTTTTCTGCCTCTGATAGACTTTTTAATGGGATATTCTTTTTGCTAACCATTGAAAATTTTCTAGCTTGAATTTGGCTTATTCTCTATTCCAGATTCCTGAAGAAGAGAAGAACTTTGGTCCCAATAGCCGATTGATTCATGTTTATCATTTTAAGAAGGAGAATGCACAGAATCAAGTGGTACTTGAAGCATTCACATAATTTACATGCTGATCGTCAATTATTGTCATTTGATTCTTTTTGGACATAATTATAACAGCAATGAGCTAAATATGGTTATATATTAAAAATGTGACATGTTGAATTGTTTCCCATACAGCAAGTCCAGAATTTTGGGGAACCCTTCTTTTTGGTCATTCATGATGCTGAAACTCTAGCGGATGTTAAGAACCGGATTCAAAAGAAATTGCAGATACTCGATGAGGAATTCTCCAAGGTATTTTCCATTCTCAGATCTGCACTACAGATGTCTTCAAGCAAGAATGCAGCACAGCAAAAGTTTGCTGCTGCGTAATGGTTTGTTTAATTAAATTGCTAAGGTGGGACTTTGGGTCATATTATATTTTACTTGTATGTTCAGTGGAAGTTTGCTTTTCTATCACTGGGACGTCCAGAATATCTTGAGGACTCTGACATCGTGTCCAGCCGTTTTCAGGTCAACTTTTCAGTGCTTACTTTTCTGTGACATATATATTAAATTTATTGATTTTCTTCTTCACCTTTATTATGAGTCTGATTGAGGGACTTGTATTTATTCTCACCTAGAGAAGAGATGTTTATGGTGCTTGGGAGCAGTACCTCGGGTTAGAGCATTCTGACACCACACCTAAAAGGGCTTATGCTGCAAGCCAGGTGAATATTTTGAATCTGTTCAATTTAGATTTTAGATTGTGGCTGCCAATTAAATGGATAATTTGTAAAGGGGAAAAGCATGAAATTAGACGTGAATTTCAATTGTTAGTAATACTTGTGTGGGCCTTTATGACATTTAACATTCTCTTAACTTAAGGAAATAAATATTTGCTAGGTGTAAATTCCAATCCTTGTAACTTTGTTCTTTCTGATAATTGCAGAACCGCCACACATTTGAGAAACCTGTGAAAATATACAACTAAATGGAATTGCTTCTTAATATTCTTACTCTGAGGCAACACTGAAAATGTGGACGAACTTGAAATCTGTTATTCGTAAAGGAAGGAGAGTATAAGGCAGGAAAAGAGGATAGCTGAAGATGTTTTTCTCCCCTCCGCGTTTCTGTGCATTTGATGGTTTGTTGAACTAATATTATTTTTTGACTTTAAAAGAGGAGCTTTCATTAGTGGTTGGTATTATATGTTTGGTATCTTCAGGAGTTATTTATGGTTCCTGTGAAATTTAATCCTACATATCAAGATTTTGGTTACTGGGATTGTAAAGTGGTTTTCCATTTTCCTTTATTTTCCTACCCTCCTCATTTGTTGTATTTCAATTCAAATCATATGTATAGGGGATAGGGTTGTATAAGAAACAATTATGCTTCTTTTTAGTAGAGATCTCATCTCCATATTAATAATCTAAGTTTTGAATAAGTGATTGTTAATGAAGATTTCTCTTCCCCTTTTAGATCAGTAACTACAAAAGAAATTGCTTAACGCTCTGAAATAGTGGCATGAAAAGTTTTATTCCTCATGGTAAACGAATATATAATAAGTGCATATACTATAAATCATGAAATAATGCACGTCGTTATTAGTCACCATGTGGATGATTTTTGATATTTGACTCTATAATCAATGAGACTAGAAACGTGCTCACGTCATTTTAACATGAAAGATCGTAGAGGCTGATTTTATTTTATCAGAGGACATGTTTTCTCAGGTTGCAACTTCCGTGAAATCATAGGCTTCTATGGGTGCAGGATACAATTATCTTTTTAAGAAGGGATAAATGCACTTTCCACCATTTTTTCCCCTTTGAATTCAAATATACTACCTCACAAGTTTACTGAAATTTTCGTCAATTTCTTTTCATTAATCAAATTTATACTCTAAATATCATAAATATGAGGGTTAAGTACACAAATACATAACTCTAAGGATTTGTTTTTCAATAATAGATATTCTAAAAGATATTTCAATAACATGAAAAATATTCACAAAATCAGGTAAAATTAAAAAAAAAACGTAGTAATTCCTTTATCTGCATCGATATAGTTCTTACGCTTAAGCAACTAGCCCGTGGAGATGCAGATCTGGGAGAAAGTTAGCAATTTCGTCGTCCTTATGTGGCAAATCATCAGAGAGTGCAGATTTAATTGTTGGGTTCCAGACGAATTGAGCAAACAAAGGGAAGTGACCAGGAGAAAAGAAATAAGTGCCCATTCTTTAATACGTAAACAATTCGGCTGTGTTTTTCATCTAACTTTTAGATTTGTTAGATTATTTTTGGACCACATGAAATCAGCAAGTTTTGGTGCAAGCAATAATTCTGGGCTCCACCAACAGAAGAAATATGCCCCCATTCTTTCTGCATGGTGACGTTATTTGTGCAAGCAATAATTCTGGGCTTGACGAGGATTCTTTTGGTTGTTGTTCATCTGATAGGTCCATTCTAGGAAGTATAATATTAATATTATACTCAATAGCATGCCAACGGGATTTAACTTCTTTCTATTCCTTAATCTCGTATAATGCTTTCCATTTCAGCATACTTACACATATTTAATCACATGGAGTTAGTTATATTATGCATTAGCCAAGTCATAAATATGCAAATCAAGAATAAATTTGGGGTTGAGTGGTGGTGTATTCTCTAGTAGAAGCGGTGGAGTTCAGTATGGTAGTGGCCGGATATTTAGGGATACTAAGGTCCCGTTCTCTTTGCTGTTTTCAGCTCGTTTTGAGTTTTCGATTTTTGAAAATATCGAAAACGTGTTCACTTTGCCCATTTTCAGAAACGCGTTTTCCAAAACACACAAAAAAAATATAAAGGAAACTCAAAACGAGTTTATTGCGTTTTGGATATTTTGTGTTAAAAAGTCTAAAACGACCAAAATGCGTGTTTTGGAATAAAGTAAATGTGAGACACTTCCTTCACTTGAAGTTCTTATATTATTTTGCCATTATATATAGATCCATTTAAGATTTTTTTTTTTTTTTGTAATTTTTTTAAAAATGTGAGACACTTCCTTTACTTGAAATTCTTATGTTATTTTGTCATTATTTATTTATTTATTTTTTTGTAAAAGTAAGACACTTCCTTCACTTGAAGTTCTTATATTATTTTTGTAACGACCCGAGTCCCACTTAACGGGCTGTCCCGGCCGTTAGATGACGTCGTACTGTCCCCACCGTACCAACACGAGTCTTTTCAGCATGCTTTGTCCTCACTCGCACGCTCCCCGAGAAAACTTCCCAGGAGGTCACCAATCCCAGAATTTCTCCAAGTCAAGCACGCTTAACTGTAGAGTTTCTAACGATGGACTTCCGGAAAAGAAGGTACACCTTGTTGGTATGAGTAGTACCTATCATTTCTTTTAAACTTTCCTGGCCTGGGGTGTTACAATTTTGTCATTATATATAGATCCATGTTAAAATTTTATTTTTTTATTTTTTTTATTTTTTTTATTTTTTGTGAGATTTCATTCACTTGAAATTCTTATGTTATTTTGTCATTATATATAGATCCATTTTAAGATTTTATTTATTTATTTATTTATTTTTGTAAAAGTGAGACACTTCCTTTACTTAAAGTTCTTATGTTATTTTGCTATTATATAGATCTATGTTAAGATTTTTTTTGTAATTTTTTATTTTATATTATTATTATTATTATTTTGTAAACGTGAGACACTTCCTTCATTTGAAGTTCTTATGTTATTTTGTCATTATATATAGATCCATGTTAAAATTTTGGTGGTATAGGGTTAAATTTTTATTTAGCTGAAACAATATTAATGATAAATTTATTGACATAGAGAACTAACTGATTTATTAACATTAAAATTAATGTAATTCAACAAATCAATCATTTTTTACACATAAAATATCACAAAACAAATATATCAAAAAATTACAAAGTAAACGCATTTTTCAGTTTTCTATTTTTGAAAACAGTTTTCCAAAATCACAAAGAGAACATGTTTTCAACAATCCCAAAACAAACAATCAAAATCCAAAATTCAAAACAAAATCCAAAACTCAAAATTCAAAATCGAAACGCAAAGATAACGACCCCTAAATATTTCATTCAACGGTTATCTGCGTAGATTTTGCTTATTGGGTTTTTTATCTGCGTAAATTTCGCTTATTGGGTTTTTAATAAATAATTGAAAATTTATAAAAAGTGGAAATTACATCTATGCCTGTTTTTTAGGAATCAATTTCAAAAATAAGATAAAACTTGTATATATTCAAAAATCAGGCATTCATTATAAATTTTAATCTTAATAATAAAAATGCTAATTATTAAATTATATTATAATATTACCAAACCCTAATTTCTAATTGAAAAGTTCAAAAACACTCTCTCTCTCCTCACATTCACGCTACACACATTGTCTCTACTCTCTCCACGGCTGAAACCACTTCTTCGACAGTGGCGGCAACGAAGTCCTTCAGAGGCGGCGGTTGGTGATGGAACTCCAGTCATCCAATATTCCTCCATCCTAATCAATCAATCCATTCACTGCAGTGGCGCTGCTTGATGAAAGCAGGCACAGCAGCGACCCTATAGTGGCGTCGCTCTCTCTCTCTCTCTCTCTCGTGTGTGGGGTGTGGTGTACGTAGGTGGAGATGGTGATGGGGTTCGGACTCCTTGGTTTTGTTGCAGTGGTGTCTGGTGGTTGTGGATCTATGATGGAAGTGGTGGCGGAAGGTGATCTGTGACCATCTTGGTGAATCTCAGAGATTTGCGGCGGTTATTTTAGATTGAAGTGGTAAATGGTGGCGCGGTGGTGAAGTGCCGGCGGAAGGTGGATTCGTTGGTTTTGCAGCAACAGCAATTCCTTCTTCTTCTTCTTCTTCTTCTTTTCCTTTTGGTTAGGGCATCGTGACGGCGACATTGGGAGGGTGGCGGTAGCGGAGTTGAGCGGTGGCGGTGGACTGGTAGTGGTGTGTTGGTGCTTGCTTTATTTTTTTTTTCTTTGGGAGGGTGGCGACGAGGCGACGTTGGGAGGGTGGCGGAGGCGGAGGCGGCGGCGACTTCATGACGGTGGTGGTGTGGTAGTGTCTACCCTGATAAGTTGTGACCTAATAAGTTTAAAATATAAAAGAATTTTGACCAAATAATTTAACAAATTGCGACCTAAATACATTTTGTGACTTGATATTTTGATAATTTGTGATCTTGTAATTTGTAATTGTGACCTAGAAATAATTTTTGATTTGTGACCTAAAAGATTAATTCTGACATTTAAAAGATTTGTGACTTAATAATTTATAAGATGTGACCTAAAATAAATTAAAATTGAGACCTGAAAATAAGTTCGTGACCTTAAAAACTTGACTTGTGACTTAAAATAAATTTGTAACCTAAAATACTTATCTTTTGTGACCTGCAATTATATTGTGGCCTTAATATATATATTTATTAAAATATTTTTATTTCTTTAATTTAATTAATTAATTCTAATTAGAGACCTGATTTTTGAAATTATATAAGTTTCACCTTATTTTTGAAATTTGTATTTTAAAATATCTTATTTATGTATTTTTCCCTTATAAAAATCCTAATTACAAACGGACATTTGAATCTATTCAAGTTTCTCCTGCTTTTTTATTTTCTATCTTTAAAAACCGGTTCCCTATAATTTCCTATAAGGATTAACCTTTGTTCTGCGGCCCATTATAAATGGCCATCATTACACTTTTCAATTTACACAATTTTTCAAATCACTTATTAATTACACATTTTCTTTTTCTAATTTTTAACCACGCATTTTACGTAGAAAACACAAATAAATTTTTTCTCTCCAATTTCATTAACTGCCGAACATTCCCTTAGATATTACTTCAGGCAAAAAACCAAATAAAAAGTTGGGCCAAAACATTGAAATAAAAATTGGGTTTAAAAAATGGATACCCCCATAAATACCCTAATTTTGGGGTCAAAGTAAAATTTACGTCGTCCAAGAAGTATCGAATTAGAATACTCTAAATTTTGGGGTCAAACTAATTTACGTTTTTGGGGTCAAACTAAAATTAAAAAAAAGGGACAACCCCATAAATACCCTAAGTTTTGATTTACTTGAATTTACGTCCTTTAAATTATCATATTATGATCCTTTTCAAATTTTTATTATAATTAGACCTAAATTCTAGTACCATACATTGATATTTATGATACTTAGAGCGTAAAAAAAAAAAAAAAAAGACATAAATTTCAGTGAAATTTTGCAATGGTGCACATTTCAGCTCATGGAGAGAAAAGGTGAGCGTACAATTAGCTCTTTAACTAGCCAAGTAAAATAAGGGATTTTATGACTGATTTTCGTGGTCGAAATTGCGACTTTGATATTATCATACTGTAATTTTGAATTTGTTGGCATCTTTAAATATATTATTTGCAAAAAATTAATATATAAAATGTCAATTACATTATCAACAACATAGTGATTAGGGATACATTAATACTCATGGATCTGATACCCATTGGAGATCCGACACAAATAAGTGGTATTACCTGATTAAATAGATTTGTGGGTCAGGTATAGAGGTAAATTTAAAAATCCAACATGGCTATGGATCGGGTGTGATTTTTCTATATAACTGATACCCGACCCTCATACTCGTTTGTTGCATTAACAAAAAAATAGCCTTTTAAAAGGTACAGACACAAGTCACAATGCACAAACTTATTTCTCATTCTCCCAAACATAGTTGCATTCTATCTCCAGAATTTTTTTTACGTTCCCTCTTTCCCAAGTTTTTCGCTTCTTTCTTTCAAGATCTTCACTTCTTTTAGCTCATTAGTTGTTAATTTGGTTTTTTTAAACATGCTAATTACTTCTTGTTAGTTTGTCATGTTTGCCTTTAATTCTCTTCATTAAAAGAAATTTACAAATAAATAAAAATTAAATGAGTTTTTAATTGGTATAAAATCATACCCGCCTCTGACCTACTTCAGTGAAGTGGGTATGTGGATAAGGTATGGAGACTAAAAATTCATAGTAGGTGGGGTATTAGTTTGTCAAATCCAACTAGTTGCCATTTGTGATCTATATACTTACAAGTAATTAAGTATTTAAGAGTTCTCAGAACCTGGTGCTCTAAAGACACCTAACTTGAGAGCTACTGACCTAAAGCTCGTTACCAAAAACTTGTTGCACTATTTCTGATTGCAAGTATATGGATCGCACAAGTAATAAAGTAGATTGTGAGTCCGTGTATTGTTCACACAAGGATTGAGACAATTTATTATTTTAGACTAATTATCTTAACAAAAAATAGAAAAATCAATTGGTTTTGAATTTTAGAATTAAACTAACGAATGTAAATAAAAAATCTTGAATAATGTAAATAATAAGAAAAACATGCTAGAATTGAGAATTCACTTTACTTTCTTCATTCATACTTTTGATATAAACGCTTAATTACAATTCATGGGATTTTGAATATCAATGTTTTGTTTAAAACCCTCTTTTGAACGGTAAATTAAATCCTATTTTATATGTAATTCAACTATATTTTTATGATGAATGCAAAACATATAGAAAAACATTAACATTTTATGAACACTTTGAAAGATAACATAAAGCATAAAAGTATATTTCTATCCCCTATCGAACTTTATGTCAATTAAAACATGTCTAATGAATTCTTAATCTTTCGAACTTAAGAAATCATCACAACAATAATACAATAATTAGCTAGAAAATTGTAGAAACATAAAATACGAAATTAATTGTTCAAACCCATAAACTGCACTAAATTAAATATAAATCAAAATATGAAATCCGGAATGTAAAGTTTCATCACAATTTTAACATAAAAGCTAAGCCTAGAAACATGATCAAAGATAAATCACAACAAGAATTTGGGGAATTTATAACTCAAATGGAGAAATTATTCTTCTTGTTGCATGAATCTTCAATCTTTAGCCAATTGGTCCTCCAACAAGATGATTTTTTTTTATTTTTTTTTGTGAATTATAGAGAGTTGGGACTCCAAAAAGGTGCATAACATCTGCTTTATATAAGTTTAGGTGAGGTCTAGGTTAATTGGAGAAGATTTGAAAAAAATCTTGTACAAAAAGCCAGTTGACAAAGGGAGTGATCGTGTGGTTCAAATTCTAACGATCGCATGGAGAAGTTATTTCGAAACCATGGTGCAATCGTGCGCATTTCTGAGGCGTGGTCGCATGGTATTATCGTTGCTGTGAAATCTTCATCTTTCAATCTTTGTAAGTTGGTCCTTGTTCTTTTATTGCACTTCAAGTCCTCCATCTTTCGATTAGATCAATTTGGTCCCTAAACTTCTGATTTATTCCAGTTAGCTTTTTTGTCCTCAATTGACTTCGTGTGTTTCTCATGTATACTTTTTAGCTCATTCGTCATCCAATTTCTTCTTATTTGCTTCATTTATTTTCTTTTCTCAACTTTGATATTGTTTCTGAAATATAAACAAATAACAACTAAATCAATAGCTTTTATTCTAAAACAACAACAATATATCCTACTTTTAGCATGTAAATAAGTGTACAAAATACACTTATTAAATACCTCAAAACTAAAATTATTGGTCATCCTCGAAGAAAGTAGAACTAAACTATAAAATAAAAGTTCAAATAACAATTATTTTTTTTCAATTGTCAATTCGCTTGCTACATACCTCAAGTTCAAATAAAAAATATCACTTTAGAAAAGAAGGCTGAAAAACATTTCAAAATTATTTCTACTTATCCAATGCTCGACCTTCCATATGTGTGTGTGAATAGCCAAAGTCAAATACATACTCATATAAAAACACACTTAACATTGTGTAGCTTATGATGCATTAAAAACTCGAATCCCAAGTGATCAAATAATGATGTTCTGTTTATTTTTCCCACATCTCTCATGTATGATCACAACCTTATACTTTTCTCTCTAGTCCCGAGGTTCATTCTATTTATGTGGTTTCTAAACATTTTTCATTGCATTTTCCCCAAAAAATCAGTTAGAATTAGAAAAGTCTACATGAAAGATCAATGGTAATCGGTTCCCTAATCTACCCCTCTAGTCTCTAAAGTTCAAGTCTTAAACCTTTTTCCAAACACTTTATTTTTCTAATTTTATTTCTTTTTCTCTCATCTTTTGTGAAATACTTTTCTTATTTGCTTTCTAAGTGACCTCTGTAGCGAGCTTTAGGTCGATGACTCCCAAGTCAAATGACTTTAAGGCATCGAGTTCTAATAATCCTTAAAGACTCCAGTCACCAAAGTTACAAAGAATAGTAAAAGATGTTTTGTGTCTTATATGTAAGCCCTCTCCCCCTTAAGCTTTTTAATTGATCTATGTAATGAGTTTTAGGCTGATAGCTCCCAACTCAGATGAATTTAGGGTACCAGGTTTTAATAATCTTAAAAGCTTAATTACTCGAGTCAAAATGGCTATGAAGAAAAGAATAAGACTATTTTTATGTTGCTAGTGCTGGCTTATACTCATTGACTAAAACCTCTTCAACCGAAGGCATATTTCAAGAACTTCAAACCCTAAACATTTATGCCTACTTATACTAACATTTCCACCTCCGAACTTCTCTTGAGCAAGTTTGATTTCTAAGTTAAAGGTTAGAATTTCTATAGATTTAAGATTGGGTATTTAAAAGTCAATCCTAGGTCAAAAGAAAATAAAGCCCCACATAAGCAAAGTAAATTCCTACACAAGTAATAATATGACATTAGTTATGTGCTTAATTTCATAAAATCTAACATGGATAAGCAGTTAATGAATAATCAAGTTCAAATGATGTCCATTATTCTAATTAAAGAACAAATTAAATTCAAACTATATCAAAGGAAGCATACAAATTAACAAAAAAAATTAAAACTTTTCCTTTTTTTTAGTTAATGAAAAATAAAGTTCAAATGTTTTCCATTATTCCAACTAAAGCACAAACTCGATTCGAAATATATCGTAGGAAGCATACAAATTAACAATTTTGTTTTAATACCCCAAAAATCGAATGAATGTATTTACTATAGCAAATAAATGAGATTCCACCCTTTCTTTATTTTCCTTGTTCGGTTTTAGGTGTTCTAAGTGGTGTATTTATTGCAGATGATAGATAATCAACATTAATATGCATAAACACCATATAGAAACTGAAACAAAACCATATAAACACTCCCAAACTAGGATATAGCAAAATCATGAATTTTTAGATATGCTCGACAACTGATTTTCAAACTCGGGCATTGCCTCAAAAAACTTAAAATTTCCCAAGCCACTTAACCTAGTTTACAACATATTAGAAATTCAAAGCAATTTTAGCTCATTAGGGTTGGGAAGAGATGCGGTGAAGTAGGTGACATGAGAGGCAGATTGCCATGGTGTTGTGGTGCTTGCAGTGAGGTGTAATGATTTGCAATGATGTCCACTTCGAGTTTTATGTCTTAAATAAGTGTAAAACATGAATAAATTATGAAGATTTGATGTTTAACATGTACTAAAGAGAATCATTCAAAAAAATTTGCAAACATTCTAAGAAAAGCTCAGAGAATTTTAATCAAACACCTTATGTACATTGAGTAAAATTAAGAGAAATCATAGCTTTAGGAACTTTGATGAATCCAAAAGAAAAAAAAAATTCACCTATAAACACAATTCCAATAAAACAAAATCTAACCTAAACCCATCTCCATCATTTCACAATTTCAACATTCACAAGAATAAAGAAAATTTCGACAATGTCATGCATAATCCCTTAAATTGTGCAAAATTATACCTTGGAATGGATTTTGATGTAATGCGTATTATGACTTTACTCCAAAGTGATGTAAAAATGTTGGCATGTGGATGACAATCGGATTTGGGGAGAATTGGGATTGGGGGAGTTGTGTTATGTGTTTAATTATAAAAGTTTTGAACTCACGGCTTAAATATGCTGATCTACCCAGAAATATGCCATGTGATCGTGTGGTTATAAATCTCGTGATCGCGTGGTCGACTTGAAAATTTTGCAAAAACTTTCGTACAAATCCGATTTCAACCTTGATTCACCTAGATATGCGCGCAACCTACCTCTAAATAGTGCTCTCATGTTCTAGGCTCGTGTGTATGCTAGTGATTGTACTAATGTGCTATAAACTAAACAAATAAATTACTACTAAAATGCCACTAATGCCAAGAATGCAAAACAATAATTGCATGCAATCTTAACCCCTAATGAAATAAAATAAACAATTAGAAAAACAGTAAATAAAACATAGTAAATATAAAGGTTTGAGAATTGAGTTTCCTTTCAATAAGCACTTAATTTATATCTATAGCTATACTTTTTGGCAAGATTCATCAAGTGGCATGAAACAAGATGTTGAGGCACTTTAACTTTCTTTGACCCTATGCTCAGAATTTTTCCCTTGACTTTGGTAAAGTTATGGTTCAACTTCTATTTTGGAACAACTTTCAAGATGTGGTTCCTGGAAGCACAACAAACATGGTGAATGCGGCAATTAATGAGGCATTTTTTCAGAATACATCTCAAAATGTCTATGATCAACTGGATGATGTGGCTGTAAATAATTGCAGATGGAAATCAATAAGAGAAACTTCTGAAAAAAAAGGAAGTACACATGAAGTAAGTGAAATCACATCATTGGCAACTCAAGTAGAGACATTGGTTCAAAAGGTTGAAACTCATATGGATCCTAAAGCTATTAACGTTATACAAGGCCCTTCTCTGATATGTGAAAATTGTGGAGGGAGCCAGCCCAGCATAGATTTTCAAGTTGGTGACCTGTTTGATCAAACAAACTTTATACAAAACTATCAACGCCAACAAAACGATACATATTCAAATACTTACAACCCAGGCCAAAGAAATCATCTAAATCTCTCATGGGCCAATAATCAAAATGCACATAGATAGCAGCCGCCAGGATTTCTAATTCAAGAAAAAAAATTGATACTCGAAGAGGCACTACTTCAATTTATGCAGAATACAGAAAACGTCTTGCAAACTCATTATGTATCTATAGAGAACTTGGAGACTCATATTGGATAATTAACCAAGAGTATATCTGAAATATCAAAAAATGTTAAAAAAATAAAATAAAATTAATGGCTCGTTGGCCAAGATTGGTTTGTCCCACGAGCCAAGAGCTCAAGGCCCTTGAGGCGAGCCATGAGCTTAGCTTATCCCTTGGGCGAGTCGAGCAGTGGGCATAGGGGGCCAATCCGGCTCAACTGAACCCATTGCCTACACGGCCATAAAAGATATATTATTTACGTATGTTTCTACTTAATTGTGTATGTATTTTGATTGTTTTGATTAAAACAAGAATTTAGAGGTGATTGGAACTAAAAATGAGAAAAAAAAAATAAAGAAGAAGAGATTAGAGAGCTATACTATATCAATATTTAAAGAGTTTCATAATCAAAATAAAAAATTGATCAAAGAACACTCTGAAGATGAAGAATATGAGATTTGCAGGCATTTGAAATTGAAGAATCGAGATTGAAATCTTAAATCAAGGATATTAATTCCTATTTTCCCAGTGACGTATTTAACATTATCTTCTTGTATTGATTTTCAAACCATGTTTCTTTACTAAATTCATTGTTAGGACGAACGATATAGCTATTTAATTCATATTTATGTTTTAATTTATTATTTTGGATTTTATTCTATATTATTGGTGTTGGATTGAGCTTATTGAGATAACATTTACAATTGGAGAGAGCAAATAGTGTGACAAGTTGGATTGCTAATATTGGATACAAGGAAAAGTGTGTCAAAATCTTGCAACCAGGCAAATTCACAAGTCTTGGTGTGGCTTCTATTCGAATGATCAAAAATTAATTATGTCTTGCTGAGGCCCTTCATTCCTTTAGTAGAGAGTTGTAGATTTTTTGGCTTGTAATGGAATAGTACACCCTACATGTATTATTTGGCTTAAGGTAGATTAGAGTGCATTAATGTTTATATGAAACCCCATCCACATTTCCCCCATTAGTAAGTAGTCAAGCATTTTGGAGGTAAGATACATATATCCCCCTCTTTTAGGAAGTAATTTTCTCTTATTTCAATTTATAAGTACCTTGAGCTTGGATTTTCAAGTTAAGGTATTTATTTTTTATTTTTTATTTTTTAAAAGATAAGGTTTGTAGACCATGTAATAAAAGGAAATTATCCACCAACTATGAGAAAAATTGTAGGAGAACATCTTCTCAAATTTAAACAAAATGAGGTGAAGCTGCCTGTGACTTTTTAGGCATAAATTATTACGCGGCTTATTATGCTAAGAATAGATCTATGGAGACATTTTTCACCACAAAATTATGAGACTGATCTTAAAGTCGAATATCTATGTAAGTATATTTTCTCGTGTTCAGCTAGAACTTTTATCCTGTTATAAATGGACTCTGTTTGTAACAAGATATACACTTCTTAATCTTTTGGAATTTCCCGAAATGGTATGTCGTGAGCCATTAACACTACCCTTCCCTCAGAATTAGGCATATCGATGATTTATGGTGATGCTTTATCATGTCATAGACTCCTCATATATAGGCACAATGAACTAAAATATTTATTACATAATTTTAAAATATACATATTGACAAATTATTATTTTTACATAGTTCCGGATGGAATTTACTGTCTCATGCTTAATATAAAGGAAACAATGAAGCATATAATAATCCTAAGATTTACATTAATTGGTTTATATGAATTCCCGGCCATGATCTTGTGTAGGGGTGAACGTGAAGTTTAAAAAACTTGTATTGATAATTATCGCAAGAACCATCTCGCTATTAGAGATTGAAAATATTTTATAATTTGTGTAATATATATATATATATATATATATATATATATATATATATATATATATATATATATATATATGTGGTAGTTAAAATCAAAACAAATTTGTAAGTTCTGAGGACCACACTGTTAGATTTGATCTTTTATATATATATATATATATATATATATATATATATATATATATATATGCAAGCTTCGTAAATGGACATTTTGACAAGATCCGAAACATTCAGCAATATGGTGAACGAAATTCCAGAACATGACTAAGACTCTATAGAATATACTTCTGTTCTTTTTTAATTAGCGAAAGTTTTAGCAAGCCTCCTATGTTAGAAAATTTATTTATCATAGATAATTATTTATCTATGATCCAAAATAAATCATCATGCTGAATTATCAAGATAAATAACTGAAGCGGAAGCGTACCTTAATCAAACGTGATTCACGATAAACGATTCGGTTGGTTGGATCTTCCAAATCAATACGTAGTCCTTATTTTTTCTCTGATGATGGGATGTCAAAGGAATGAACAATACGTAGGATTCAGGGACCATAACCGACTTTATATACTGAATTGCCAGTTAACCTAATCCGGCCCATGATGAATTAGGTAATGGCCTGGTATCTACACATAAAAGTCCATACATTTAATTAGATGCATTAAAGCCCGATGTATATAAAATCCTTATTAGATCACTTTAAATGGGCTTAATCAAATTTGATAGTCTTTTATTCAATACACAATAATTCACATATAAGTCCACACGATTGATTAAAATCCTTACAATCTCCCACTTGGGCTATATGTGTAACATTACAATTGTGTATCAATCATAACCTTATGAATACTCAGAATTTTGCTATCATTACTGAATGCATCCCCAAATAATCCGATCCGTCAATTATATCAACATAGGATCAAAGCGGCTTTCGCTACATTAATCGTAACTAAACCTATCAATGGTCACGTATATCGACATAACTGAATGACATGGATCAAGTATGGATGTGTAGCATGAAAATTACATGTAATGTGATCTTCAACATGCCTATTTCCAACTGGTCCAACTTTAGTGAGATCATCATCAAACAAGTTCAGAGATAATAAACCTGAAACCTTACAGCTGTAAATAACTTTAACTTTAAACTGTATCCAAAAGGACAGTAAATGTGTCTTATGCACCCAAAATACAAACTTCCACTGAAACAAAATATCCTTAAGAAATACAACATCCATAAGAGCAATGTGCTCATGAAAGACCTTGGGTTGTAATACTTTAGTAAGCGGATCCGAAATTATGGAGTTTGTCCCAATGTGCTCTTATTGACACATGTCCACTCTGAACTGTATCCTTCACAACCAGGAACTTATGTCAATGTATTTTGACTTAGTTGAGCTCCTGTTGTTACTGGAATATAAATCTGTTGAGTTATTGTCACAATATAACTTTAGTGGTCTTTCTATACCTATAGAATATGCAGCCCAGTGACAAAATTTCGCAGCTATATTCCATAATTAGATGCCCCCAAAATTGCTACAAACTGTGCTGTCAAGTGAAAGAAGCTAAAGTGTTTGTTAAGCACTCCTTCCGGGAATAGCTCCTCCAACTAGCAGATAAATGTAGCCTGATGTGGATCTTCTACTGTTTTGGCATCCAGCAAAAATCGGAATCATAATACCATATGATATCCAACTAATCCGATTTTCTGTATGTGAGCATGTAATCTTTTGTTCTCTTTAAATACCTTATAACCCATGTTTGGCTGCTTTCCAAATGATCCATCCCAGGGTTACTTAAATATCTCCTTTGTATCCCAATAATGTATGCAATATCCGAACGCATACAAATTTGAGCATACATCAGATTTTCTATAGCTTAACTATATGAAAGCCTCTGCATTTCTTTAAATTCAAGATAACTTTTCGGGCATTAGTCGAGACTAAATTTGTCTCCCTTAGCGATAGGGCTGTCCCCTGATTTACTATCTTGCATGCCAAACCTCTTAAGTACTTTATCGATATAGCCTTTTTGTGACAATTCAAGAATACCCCGAGAACAATCCCGGTGTATCTGAATTTCTAATACAAAAGAGACGTCACCAAGATTTTTAATCTCAAAATTCCTTGACAAAAAATCTCATAATTTTATGTGACATACCTATATCATTAGTAGCAAGCAATAATCAACATATAAAATCAGGACAATATACTTACTGCCACTGAACTTGTAATACAAACAACCATCAACAACATTAATCTCAAAAACCAAATGAGATAATTGCTTGATGAAATTTGTATTACCCTTAACAAGAAGCTGGCTTGAGCACATAAATGGATTTCTATAATTTGTAAACCGTCTCATCAATGTCTCCATTGAGAAACGTCGTCTTAACATCCATTTGATGTGACTCGAGGTCAAAATGTGCAACAACCTCACTTTCCTGAAAGAGTCTTTCATTGAAACCGAAAAGAAAGTCTCTTTATAATCAATGCCATCATTCTGTGTAAAGCCCTTAGATACAAGACGAACCTTATATCTTTTCACATTACCTATCGAATCCCTCTTGGTTTAAAATTCCATTTAAGACCAATGGACTTCGCACCTTCTGGTAATAGGACAAGATCCAAAACTTTATTGTCTTGCATATGCTTATACTCCTTATTTATGGCATCAATCCACTTTTGAGAGTTAGAACCCTGCATGGCTTGATGGAATTGATTGGACCATCTTCCACCATTCCATTATTTCCTTATGTTCTTGAAAAAATACTATTTAATTATCCGGAATAGCATTTTTCCTTTCTCTCATGGATCTCCTTAATGGCTTTAGTTATTGAGGTTGTTGAGTTTGTACTTCTGAAATTTACCTTATTTTGGATGGGAGGTTCTTCAACATTATCTAGTTGAGGTTCCGGATATGCTTCTTGATCAATGACATACATAAAAACTTGCACGTTGTCAAAAGCAATAGTAGGAATCGAAACCGATCATTCCTCAACTTATTCCTTAAAGACAATATCTCTAACCTTATTTCTCCCCCCAAACTCAACTTCCTCAAAAATGTTGCAATTCCCGTTTCAAAAATTGACTTAAGTGTGGGATCATAAAAGTTATAGCCCCTAGATCGCTTAAAACAATTAATAAAGTAGCTGCTTATTGTTGTTTTGGAGTCCAATTTCTTTATGCGGTTTCTTTTAATTGAAACCGATCATTTCTCAACTTATTCCTTAAAGACAATATCTCTAACCTTATTTCTCCCCCCAAACTCAACTTCCTCAAAAATGTTGCAGTTCCCGTTTCAAAAATTGACTTAAGTGTGGGATCATAAAAGTTATAGCCCCTAGATCGCTTAAAATAATTAATAAAGTAGCTGCTTATTGTTGTTTTGGAGTCCAATTTCTTTATGCGGTTTCTTTTATTTTGGACCCTTAACAACTTTATTTTCTTTATT
The DNA here is from genome assembly GCA_963555705.1 of Ligustrum vulgare. NCBI lineage: Eukaryota > Viridiplantae > Streptophyta > Magnoliopsida > Lamiales > Oleaceae > Ligustrum > Ligustrum vulgare. The sequence continues at coordinate 15,537,868 of OY743170.1, read as the reverse complement.
TGTTTTCTTGCCCTTATCTTTAGAGGTGTTTACCAAGTGAACACTTTCAGTTCTTTCCTGCTTCAACTTTTCTTCCTCTTGCACACAAAATAGAATGAGCTCATTTAGAGTTCATTTCTCCCTTTGATAGTTACAACTGACCTTAAATTGTCTGAATTGTGCAAGAAGCTTGCACACTATGAAATGAGCTCATTGAGAATCCATTTCTACTTTGACAGTTATAACTAACCTTAAATTAACTATATTGTGTTGGAAGCGATATCAATACCAAATGCACGAGCAAGTCATTAGACAAGTCGAGTTTTAGTTCCTTAAGTTTTGAAGCAGTGTGAGACATCTACATGATGTACTCCCTTATTTTCCCATTGCCTTTATACTTTATTGAAATCAAGCTTTGCATAAGCGTGCTTGTTTCAGCCTTATCGTTTTTCGCAAAACGTTTCTTAATTTCGGCAAGGAATTTATTGGCATCATTTACCTCCTCAGATACTATGCCACTAAAGGCTTCTGGAATGCCGCACTTAATGATCATGAGACCCACATAATTTAAGCAATCCCACTTCTCAAAGTTCCTCATTTGATTAGATGAACTTTCATCCGTAAGAGGAGTAGGTTGCTCAATCCTTAGTACACGGTCTAGATCCATGCAGCTAACGAAAAGGTAATGTTCTTGTTTTGATCCTTGAAGTTTGTTCCATAAACACAGGGATTGAATTTGAGCTTGTAGATATACTACTAGCAGAATTTGAAACCGAATAGAGAACCCTTAAACAGAATAGCTCACATAAATACCTTATAATAAAAATCATATTTTCAAACAATGGTAGGGCCCATTACAAGATACCTAGCACAACATCAATATTTAGTCTTTGGACAGAAATATTGACTTGTAAGTGGTACTCTTGGTGTAGTAATCAAACACTGACAGTAAGACATGTCAACCAACAAACCTTTCTTTGGACCGATTTATTGATCACACGTAAAACCAAATAACCGTCACGTATTTATCACCACAAGTTCATGTGAAATTCGGGCCAAATATTGACCTTCCTTTGGGCCGATCAATATCCGCATGAAATAACACACAAACACCTAATTTTCCCTTAGTGTAGTGATCAAACACCGGCAATAAGACATGTTAACCAATAAACCTTTCTTTGGACCGATTTATTGGTCACACGTTAAACCAAATAATTGTCATGTGTTTATCACCACAGGTGCATGTGAAATTCGATCCAAATATTGACCTTCCTTTGGGCCGATCAATATCCCCAATGAATAACACATACAAATCCGTTCTAATACTCAAAGTTAATTAATATCCACAAGAGAGGTTGCTTTGGCAACATGTTGCTTCAACTAACTTACTTTCGAATATTATATCTCTCAAAAGATTCCGATGTACCAAGATTTGAAATTGAAATCCATTGATTTGCATCTATATTTGACTTTAGGATTTGAATTATAGAATTCAAAACTTTAGAATAAAGCAATCCTTAAGTTAGGAGAGTCAATTGCAATATTCTTAAACCTTAGGTGGCCAATTATGTGAAATTTTAAGCTTGAAGGACTTAAATTACAATTTTTCCAAAACCTTATTGGCCAATTTAGGGAAATTCTAAACTTTAGGTCCCAATTTGAAAGAAAAACAAACTTTAGAGGGCCAAAATAGGAAATTTTCAATCTTTAAAGGTTGATTTTGAAAATTTTCAAACTTTAAGAGCCAATTTAGAAAATTCTCAAACTTTAGTGACTGAATTAGAAAAATTTCAAAATTTAGAGACCAAATTAAAGAATTTCAGAACTTTAGGTGCTGTATTAGAAAATTTTCAAACTTTAAGCGACCAAATTAGAGAATTTTCAAGCTTTATGGATCGAATTAGAAAATCCTCAAACTTTAAGGACCAATTTTGAAAATCTTCAGACATTAGGGACTGAATTAGAAAATTTTCAAACTTCAGGGGCTGAATTATACAATTTAGAACTTTAAAAGGCCCAACTTAAATAATTTTATAAATTCGGGGTTGATTTCATAAAATTCATAACTTTAAGGGCAAATTTAAATTCCTTTTAAACTTTAGGATTAAACATTATTCTTTAATAAGATTAGAGGACCTGACTATGCAATATACCCAAAAATTCGAAATTGCAAATGAATCCTCAGAATCTTCAAATTTCCAACATAAGTCCTTGCCTAAAATTGATTTGCAGCAGCTAGGTTGACAACCCTAGCCCGCCGCCGCTCTTCAGCCGTCAAAACGCGTCGAATCCAGACTTAATCCAAAACCATATTCACAAACGAAAATGCCAGCATAGTTTTTACAATCCATACAGAAACTATAAATTAAGGTAGAGTACGTCGCATGTCGACAGTGTATGTTTAGACCCAGATTCAAGACCCAATTTGAAAGATGCAGGCAGTGTCCCAATTTCATACATGTTCAAATCTCAAATCACACAAGTTGAAAACCCAGATTTTTGACCGCAATACAGAGTCCCAAACTTCAACAGAAATCCATACCTTATTTCGAAGGGCATATACATAATATACAACCGATTTTCAACCAGTTTCAAATGCAATTTCCAGATTTTAATACAGTTCTATTCCGAAATCAGAATTAAATATGCATATATGATATATAGTGAAAACGGATTTGCAGATTTTATCAATTCACGAAATTTAATCAGCCCACTATTCGCATAAAAATACGCACGTAAACTATCGATTTGGTTTCATATATATGCGCTTGAAATAGATCTGATAATCAACACAATGATTGGCTCTAATACCACTTGTTAGAAAATTTATTTATCACAGATAATTATTTATCTATGATCCAAAATAAATCATCATGCTGAATTATCAAGAATTAAATAACTGAAGCGAAAGCGTAACTTAATCAAACGTGATTCACGATAAACGATTTGGTTGGTTGGATCTTCCAAATCAATACGTAGTCCTTATTTTCTCTCTGATGATGGGATGTCAAAGGAATGAACAATACGTAGGATTCAGGGACCATTACCGACTTTATATACTGAATTGCCAGTTAACCTAATCCGGCCCATCATGAATTAGGTAATGGCCTGGTATCTACACATAAAAGTCCGTACATTAATTAGATGCATTAAAGCCCGATGTATATAAAATCCTTATTAGATCACTTTAAATGGGCTTAACCAAATTTGACAGTATTTTATTCAATACACAATAATTCACATATAAGCCCACACGATTGATTAAAATCCTTACATCCTAACCTTTCTGAAAGTATGAATGTATCTTGGATTTGGAAATTGTGTTGACATCTTTCTCAGCCTTTCATAAATGTAATAGCAAAGAACCTTGCGCTGATTTTTGTTTTAACAAGAGTTTTTAGTTAGTTGCATACTAGTATTTCACCTGTGCGATGCACGGAAGTTATTAATCGCAATATTTATTTCAATAAGTATTCGTAAAATTTTAGTATTTATACATAGTCAACACATATAAATGCATAAAAAAAGATTTTCTATTGCAATAATTATTAGGATTTAAAAAAATAACATAAAAAATTCAAATTATTAAAAAATTCTTTGAATAGTAAACGTATATTTATATATTAAATAATAAATTACTATTAATTTCAATAATTTTAATGAATTATTAATAACTTCATTGAAAATATAAATTTAGTAGTTTTTTAATAGTATATCACATTTGATATAACATTATGTGCACTTATATTGATGCATGTGAAATATATTAGTATATTTCTCATAACTTTTACATTTGCCTTTTGTATTTAATGTACTTTTTAATTTTCATTTAAAAACATCAATCACAATGATTAAAAAAGAAATAGTCAATAAATTTGAATTTAATCAATAAAACTTTATTTGCAAAAATAAGTAGTCAAAATAATTTTTACCTCGAAAACATCACATTCTTTATTTTCAAACAAAAATTTTTAACTATCATTATTTTTTATATAATTTAACAGTGCTCTTTTTTTTTTTTTTTGGGAACAAATGTATGTAGTGCTCAAAAATGTATTTCAAATTTGTAATCATTACACTTTTCAAAATGCAAGCATTTTTTGTTTATTTTTTAATTCTTGTATTTTTGTCAAAACATTTTCAAATTTAGTAAGTACATTTTGGAGGGAAAGTGTGTGTCTGTTTACTTTTGATAAAGACTTTATTTTTATATATAGATAGATGTCCATTATGTGTATGACTAGTTGTTAGGTTTAAATGTAGTTTACCAAACCAAGAAGGGAGTTGGAACATGTTGGTTCTTTAATGGAAGCAATTTTGAAAATATTTGCCTACTTAGAAACGTAGAACCATTTTACAATTCTCGTACAAAAACAAATAAATATAATTTTGTATTATTTATTCCATAAATAACAGTCGAGATCTTGATGATGCTTTCATTGGATTATGTGTTCCCACATAATAAAGAAATATAATATTTATTTGTCTAGTGTTATTGCACTTTACTTTATTTAATTATTGAGCATGCGAATAAAAGTACCAATATGAATTGTGAATATATAAGTTAGGTGTTTGCTTTGATAAGTAAAGTGTGATACAACTTGTATTTTGATCATAAATAAGTTGACAACTATTGTATAAGTGTTGGCATAGCGTATTCGAAGGCTAGTTGTATGTTGACTAATTCACTATTCGAGATTGCATATTTTCTTTATCACTAAAATAGTTTATTGATAAAATTGGTACAAGAAATTAATTCATCAATAGTATGCGAAGAATGCTATTTATCATATTCGATAGCATTCTTCCGTAAACTATCACTGATGGAGTTCCTATTATAGTATTTTTCTTAATGCTATTATCAATTGCTATTAAAATATATATATATATATATATATATATATATATATTTTCCATTATAATTTAAATTTTTTATATCATTCTTTGATAGTTATAGTTTCATTTTAATAGCATTTTTTTTTTGTTGCTATGATTTTGTTTTTGATAGCATTTTTTAATAGTAATGATTACATTTTGATAGTGTAGACATTAAAATATATATATATATATATATATATATAAACATTAATTGAATTGGATCAATTTAATTTTGTTTTAATCCAATTAAGTTCATTAAATAAAATGCATACCTAAAAGAAGTACATGGATAAGGCTTATCCTACTTTTCAAAACCCTAACCATTTTATTTATTTATTTATTTAAATAAGGGAGGTGGTTACAAATTTGCTCTATAAATGGACCATTGGTCCATGGAAAAGGGAGAAGAAAAACAAGAGAAAAGAATTGCAGGTGAGGACCACAAAAATTCTCTCAAGTTTCAAGTCAAGTCTAAATCCAAGAAGATCAAAGTCTTCTTCAAATCAGGCAAGTTCAAATCAATTACAAGAAGATCAAAGCCTTCTTCAATCAAAGCAAGTCCAATCCGAAGTCCAAATTCGGAGTTCAAATCCAAGTCTCAAGTTCCAAGTGCCAATAAGCAATCTCTCAACAAATTAAGTTTTCCAACAAATTCAGAAGTCCAGGAATCAAGCCACGTGGCCTATTATCTTCAAACACGCAAATCGTTAATCAGAGGATTTTGCAATTCTGCATTCACAAGAGTTGTCCGCTTGTATTTTCTCAAATTCAATTTGTAACGATTTCAGTATTTTTAATAATATTTCGAAATTCATCGTATAAATTTCTTAGCACGCCCAGTGGGTCACTCTTGCCTCTCATCTTCCGTTCTGCAAAACTTTCAAGTTTCAACAAATACATCAGACATGGTAAGCGAAAAAGCAAAGGAAACTGTGACCCGTCTTGAAGAAACACTTGTTGAACTTTTCCATGTGACTAGAGCCCAAACAAAATCTGGGAAAACTCAACTGGTTATACTATTAAGGAAGTTCTCCAAAAAGGGCAACATGAAAATCGCTTTCAAGAAGCAGGGCTCCCGTTCGTCAGAAAGGAACTTGACGAAAAGTCCTCGTTTTGGTTCTATCTCTAGTGGCAGGTACGTGTCTGGATCGACTCATGCTACTTCTCCGCGAAAATGGGGAGACTATACTGCTTCTGAAGAATTGATCGAGCCAGTGATGGTAACGGAAATGACCCCAGACACTGATGATCGAGTTCAACAAATGGCAGTCTCTATTGAAAAGTTGACAAAATCTTTGGAGGAAAAAGATGCACAAATTGCCGCTCTCATGCATCGACTGGAGTTGCAAATCCCTTTGAAAAAAGACAACCCAGAAAATTTAAGCTCTTCCAAAGTTAAAGATCCTGAAATCCAAGAGTACCAGTAGAAGCAAGATATGCATGACCATACTGTTGTACAAAATGTATTTCGTGACACCACTCAACTCTCTATTGGCTCTTTGTCCATCCAACAACTTAACATCTGATCACCGACACCATCCGTGCTCAATACGGTGGCTCACCACAATCTTCATTGGTTTATACCAAACTTTATATTCATCGAATCGACGAAATGAGAATGCCTCTTGGCTACCAACCACCGAAATTTCAGTGTTTTGATGGAAAGGGCAACCCGAAACAACATGTAGCTCATTTCATTGAAACGTCTAACAATGCAGGCACATACAATGATACCATGGTGAAGCAGTTTGTACGCTCCCTCAGAGGTGCTGCATTTGAATGGTATACTGGCTTGACAGCTGGATCAATTGATAGTTGGGATCAGCTCGAACGTGAGTTCCTCACACGCTTCTACAGCACCAGACGAACATTTATCCTTCTAGAACTTGCCAGAACAAAGCAAAATAAAGAGGAACCAGTTGTTGAATACATTGAAGGCTGGAGAAATCTTGTTCTTAATTGCAAGGAACGCATCAGCGAAGAATCCTCTATCGACATGTGTGTGCAAGGCATGCATTGGGGACTACTTTATAATCTCCAAGCAAATATGCCTCACTCTTTTGAAGAGTTGGCCACACGTGCTCATGATCTAGAAATTCAAATTATAAGGCATGGAAGTTACTTGCCAAGCAACCCGCGTAACAAAAAAGATCCCAAGAAGGAAGTCAAAAAGGACAGTAACCCAGGTAAGTTTAAAGAATCTCTGGCCATATCTACCGCTCCTGCAAAAATCACTTTTCAAAAATCAAGTTCAAATCTGAGCCAAAGCAGGAGTTCAGGCCTAACAAGGCACAAGCACAAAAGAAGGGTCTTCTAGATTTGAAAGAACTTGAAGAAAAGGAGTATCCATTCTCAGACTCCGAAGTTTCTGGAATTTAAGATCAACTCTTTGAGCAACGAGTAATTGAACTTCCAACATTGAAGAGGCTGGTCAAGTTGATCATCCCATGTACTATAGGTTCCACAAAATAATCAGTTATCCAGTGGAGAGATGTTTCGTACTGGAAGATCTTATTGTTCGTTTGGACAAAGAAAATAAGATCAAACTCGAAACTAGTGAAAATCCAACATCTGCTTGTTCAATGATTTCCTTTGGGTCATTCGATCCAATCCCTATTGCAGATAAAAGAGCAGTTTATCCATATTGCATATGATATGGAAAAGTTCTCGCCTGGGGTAACAGAGTTTAGACCTCAGCTTCCAGAAGGAGCTATTCCAGTAGAGTTTGAGGTAGACGGAGAAGTCACCATCACATACATCTATCTAGAAATGGATAAATCACATGCTCCCAACCATCCAACATTTTATGAAATCATGACAAATGACTTGGATGTTTGGGATTCCGATTCAAAATCTGAAGATGAGATTGGTGATGGTTGGTCCGCCTTCATAAGCAAGAAAGAGAAATATCAGACGCCCAACAAAACAGGTAAAATACCATCTTCAATATCTCTTGCAGGACCAACACTGGGGGCATTGAGTATGGAAGTTTCCCCTATTGAAGAAACACCATCAGAAGAAAGTGATATGCCATGGACTCTTGTAAAAAGACGACACCGAAAAGCTCAACAACTACCAAGTCCTGAACCACGTGATGAACAATCAAGGCTGAGAAGGAGGCCAAGAAACAGCAAGAAGAAGTCCAAAGCTAAGACAAGTTCAGCTCCTAGACCCATAACTTTGGGAGATTATTTTCCTCAGGATTTATTTGACAAAGAATGTTTCACTTCTAACGTCATCGGTCTGGATGGAGAAAGTAAATCAAAGAACGTTGCAGGAGAGTGTTCGAAGACGAAGAAAGTTATATCACGTCTCAATAATATCTCTTCAAACACAAGTTTGTCTGAGGCTCTAAATCTACCTTTTGATAATATGATGGATTTGATCATGGCATTGATTGATCCAGAAGCTTATCAAGGGAAAGTGCTGGAACCAATTACTTCTGCAACTTACCAAGACTGTATGGCCACCATCACATTCAATGACGATGACTTACAGCTGGGATCTCATTTGCATAACAGGCATCTATATGTCTGTGTTTATATCCGGGAGTGCAAAATACATCGGATAATGATTGATTGTGGTTCTTCCGTAAACATTATGCCAATCAAAAATATGAAGAAAATTGGAATAAAGGTTGGAGATCTGTCCAAAAGTAACATCATGATTCAAGGACTCAATCACAAAGGTCAAGGAGCCATTAGTATGATATGCTTGAAGCTACAAATTGCAGACCTAGTTTCCACAGCTCTCTTCCACGCCATTGATGCCAAAACATCTTATGAATTACTTCTTGGACGTGTCTGGATGCATGAAATTGGAGTTGTACCCTCAAATTGGCATCAATGTTTTAAGTACAGTCGAGATGGAGAAGTTAAATGCGTGGTAGCTGAGACCAAGTCGTTCCTAAAAGAAAAAGCTTACTTCGCAGACGTCAAGTTTTACCTTGAAGATGAAGAATTTCATTCGGCATGGTTATCTGCAGTGGGGTTTGAAATGGAAAGTGTTAATCAGAAAGTTGTAGTTCCACCGCATCAACTTATGACAGGTAAATCAAAACTTACTTGTGAAGGGTCTTCTAGAGGTAAACAGCCTTAGGCCACATCAAAAAATGTTGAGTTATCGAGGAAAGAATTAACTTTTTCGATACCTAACATTACAAAACTAGCTCTACCACATCAACTTATGAAAGTTACAAAGGTTGGTGAAGCTTCAACACCTATTCCAAGTATATCAAGACTCCGTATCTCTGATTCACCTGAACAAAGCTTGACACATGCAAAAAGGGTTGACGAAATGAAGAGAACTTTCAAGGGATGTTACAATCCGAGGGCCAATAAACTATTTGAAAATGCTGGGTTTGGAAGAGGAGAACCTCGAAAATTGGGCGATCTTGACGCTGTACTTGCAGGTGGACATGCTCCATCGGGTTTGGATGGATCAATCATATCACAACCAAAATATGACTTGGGATATAATCCAAATCAACCGAAACAGATTAAAGTTAAGAAGGTCTCCTCAAACCCAATAATGATTCAAATATGTGAGATTCCTGAAGAAAAACCCGAAGAGTCGAGACCTTCTGTATTTGACCGAATTCAAGGTGAAAACGTCAGAGTTTCAGTATTCGAAAGGTTAAAGGGAGAATCTTCAACAGCCACTGAATCAAAAGAAAAAGTCTCGGTCTTCCAGAGGTTAAGCAACAATGACCCCATATCTGCTCAAGTTGATGAAAAAGGTCGTGCTTCTATAGAATCGTCTCAAAGACAATCTGTCTTCTCTCGACTTGGAGTTCAGAATTCTGATCTGAGTTTAAAGACTCAACGTTCCAGAAGAAGGCACAAAACTAGAAACACTTCCAAACTTCAAAAGAATAACGAAAACGAAGAAAAAGTATCAATAAACCACATTGGTTTTGAAGAAATTGGTAACCTAGAATTTGAAGTTGAAGACTCAACCACATCAGATGAACCTGAACCAGCTCCCCCAACATTAGAAGAAGGGGGGAAAGCTACTGTGGATGATTTGAAACAGTTGAACTTGGGAATAGAAGAAGAGCCGAGGCCAATCTATGTCAGTACCATTCTGAGTCCCAAAGAAGAATCTGAGTATTTCAACATGCTACAAGAATACAAGAATGTGTTTGCATGGTCCTACAAAGAAATGCCAGGGTTGGATCCTAAGTTGCTGTGCATCATCTTGCAGTAAAGCATGGAGTTCGTCCTATCAAGCAACCTCAAAGAAGATTCCAGCCAGAATTGATTCCCCAAATTGAAGTAGAAATCAACAAACTCATTGAAGCTGGATTCATACGTGAAGTCAAGTATCCGACTTGGATTGCTAACATTGTTCTTGTCAGAAAGAAGAATGGACAGTTACGAGTTTGTGTTGACTTTCGAGACCTAAATCAAGCTTGTCTTAAAGATGATTTTCCACTTCCAATGACAGAGTTAATGGTGGATGCAACAACTGGATATGAGGTTCTTTCTTTCATGGATGGATCTTCTGGGTACAATCAGGTCCGAATGAATTCGAAAGATGAAGAGCTTACAACTTTCCGCACACCTAAGGGGATATACTGTTATAAGGTTATACCTTTTGGATTAAAAAATGCCGGGGCAACTTATCAACGAGCAATGCAAAAGATTTTTAAGGACATGATGCATCTGAAAGTTGAATGTTATGTGGATGACCTTGTTGTCAAGACAAAGAGAAGAGACAATCATCTACAAGACTTACGAGATGTTTTCAAAAGACTCCGGCGCTATCAGTTGAAAATGAATCCACTAAATTGTGCATTTGGGGTCACTTCTGGAAAGTTTCTTGGCTTCATAGTCCGACATCGCGGCATTGAGATAGATCAATCAAAAATCGATGCTATAATTAACATGCGTGAGCCCAGCAATTTACATGAATTAAAAAGTCTTCAAGGAATGTGGCATATATTCGAAGATTTATTTCTAATCTTACTGGACGCTGTCACACATTCAACAAGTTGGTAAAGAAAGACGTGCCATTTGAATGGAACGATGCATGTCGTGATGCTTTTCAAAGCATTAAGAAGTATCTATCTCATCCACTAGTGCTTACAACTCCAACTCCTAGAAAGCTATTGACTCTCTATGTTGCAGCGCAAGAATATTCTCTAGATGCTCTTCTTGTCCAAAACAACAATGAAGGAAAGGAGAATGTGCTCTATTACCTGAGTCGGACATTAGTAGGTGCTGACCTGAAGTACTCACCAATTGAGAAGATGTGTTTGACACTGATATTTGTAGCTAAGAAATTGAGGCATTATATGTTAGCACACACAATCAATCTAGTCTCAAGGGTGGATCCATTAAAGTACAGAATGTCAAGGCCTATTCTTTCTGGAAGGATAGGAAAATGGGCATTTCTGTTATCGGAGTTCGACATCAACTTTATTCCTCAAAAGGCTGTTAAAGGACAAGCATTAGAAGACTTTCTCGTTGATCATCCAATTCCAGCAGAATGGGAACTCTCTGAAGACCTTCCAGATGAAGAAGTCTTTTACACTGAAGTTGTACCTTCATGGAGGATATTCTTTGACGGGGCAGCTCGAAAGTACGGTGCTGGAGCATGAGTCGTAATTGTCACTCCCCATGATCAAGTTATGTCATATGCATTTGCTTTGACAGAAAAGCGTTCCAATAATATGGCAGAATATCAAGCTCTCATTATTGGTTTGGAGACTGCATTGGACATGAGAATTAATCAATTAGAAGTCTTTGGAGATTCTATGTTGATAATCAACCAGCTTTTGTCTGAATATGAAGTCAGAAATTTGGATCTAAAGCCATATAATGAGTACGCATCAACACTTTTGAAGCAGTTTGCATCAATAAAAATCAAATTTGTTCCAAGAAATGAAAACAAAGAAGCTAATGCATTAGCCAATTTAGCTGCTGTTCTAGCCAGATCCAATGAAGAATCTATCCACCAAGTGTCAATTGTTCAAAAATGGGTTATTCTACCAATATTTCCAGAGAATCAGCAAGAAAACAACAGTGTTGAAGTTTTTGGTGAAGAAAAAGTTGATTGGAGACAACCAATAATTGATTATCTTCAACATCAGAAGTTACCGGACAATCCTCGTCGGAGGACTGAAGTCCGAAGGTTTGCTTCTCGCTTCATATTCTACAAGAATACACTCTATCGACATTCATTTGATGGAGTTTTCCTTCGATGCCTAAGTAGTGAGGAAACATCACACATTCTTGAAGAAGCTCATTCTGGAATATGCGGTACTCATCAGTCCAGACTTAAGCTCCATTTTCGAATAAAAAGAATGGGGTACTATTGGCCAACTATGGTTCAAGATTCTATGGAATATGCAAGGAAATGTTAAGCTTGTCAAGTCCATGCAAATTTCATCCATCAGCCTCCGGAACCATGGCACCCGACAATAGCCTCATGGCCGTTCGATGCTTGGGGCCTTGATGTGATTGGACCTATAACTTCAAAATCTTCAGCTAGACATTCATACATCCTTGCTGGAACTGATTATTTCTCCAAGTGGGGTGAAGCTGTACCGCTGAGGGAAGTAAAGAAAGAAAATGTTGCGGATTTTATTCGTGTTCAAATCATTTACCGATATGGAGTTCCTCGACACATCATCACTGATAATGGAAAGCCTATCTGCAATAGCCACATAAATAATTTATGTGCTAAATTTGGGTTCAGACAATACAATTTCTCCATGTATAATGCAACAACCAATGGACTGGCAGATGCATTCAACAAGACCCTGTGCAACATGTTGAAGAAAGTTGTGTCTAAATCAAAAAGGGATTGGCATGAAAGAATTAGAGAAGCCTTGTGGGCTTACAGCACTACTTACCGGACCCTAACACAAACTACCCCTTATGCTTTAGTGTATGGAGTAGAAGCTGTCATGTCTTTAGAATGTCAAATTCCATCATTGCGGATTGCTATTCAAGAAGGGTTGATAATAGAAGAAAATGCCCGTCTTCGACTCGAGGAGCTAGAAGCTTTGGATGAGAAGAGATTAGAGGCACAAATGCACTTGGAATGTTATCAAGCTCATATGGCAAAGTCTTTCAACAAAAGGGTGCGACCAAGATCATTTCAAGTAGGAGATATGGTACTTTCAATGCTCAGACCAATCATAATCACAAGAAAAACTGGGGGCAAGTTCCAACATAAATGAGATGGTCCATTTCTTGTTACTCACGTGTTCACAAATGGAGCATACAAGATTGTTGACAAAGATGGACTACAAATTAGACCTATCAACGAAAAATTCTTGAAGCGTTTTTAAGCTTAAAGTTCTTTAAAATCAATATTTTTTTTCTATTTTTCTTATGTTAATCTTTTTTTTGCAAAAAAAAAATGTAGAAGAGAGATACAAGAGAAAAAAATCCAATAAAGAATGATGTTGATGAATCAAAGTTCATTCAACATAGTAAAAAAAGAAGAAGTCTTCATTCTATCTTAATCAATCACTGTCAATCAACTGCAAGAAGTTGTCTTCAAGAGCCTTCCTTTCTTGGTCAATGGAGTTTGCAATTGTGGCATTTTTAATCTGCGCTTGCTCCAATGTGGTCTTCTTTGTCTCAAGTGAACTGGTATTTTCCTGAAAGATTTGGAGTTTATCACAAAGTCTATCCAGCTCGGAATTCAAATCACTAATTCGAGCTCCCAAAGAAGAACATGTGGAATTCCCTGCTGCTATCTGGATATCAAGATATTTCAACTGCTTAGCCTTTTCTTCTGCAGTCAAACACTCCAAGTACTTCTATCTTTTAGCAAGATAAACGTCAACTCCTCCAAGAAATGCATCCATATGTCTCATCAAAGGCATTGGATCTGCACGGAATTGATTGATGATCACATCCCGAAGAGTTGATTTGCTTTCATTCCACCAAGTTCGAATGTTGGAAAAACCATGCTTCAAAGCTTCCTTTAACAATGCCCGCAGGAAATTAATCTTGGCTTCTTGTAGAGCATTCTTCAAGAAAGAAGATTCTTCGTTAAATCTGTGCGGAGGACCAGAGATGGAAGAACTCACAATTATTTATCTTCTGAACTGGAGGTGGTAATGCTAATAAAGGTGAGATAGTCGAAGTAGGCTGTCCAATCTCTAAACTGCTAACTCGTAAAGGCTCGGAATTCACCTCATCATTAAGATCATCTTGATTAGGTGACATGACACCATTATTAATACTGCTTGGATATTTGCAAGGAGGCTCATGTCTATCGTTGCCATAAATTTCATCAAGTGCACCAATCATCTCGTGGTTCTCATTTGGATGATTTGCTGAATAAAACATCCCTTCAGGAACTTGTGGAAATCGTACAACAAATAGAAAGTTGAAGAAATCAAATACCAATCTATTAGGCCATTGAATGGACTAAAAATAAAATAAAATAAAATAAAGATGTATACCTGCGTTCCGTGTTCGAGGCTACATATCCAAATTTTCATTGCCATATGATACATCTGGAATGCTCAAGTCATGTTTAAATGTTTCAGAACAAGCTCCCTTAGGATTCTCCACAACCTGAGAATCCTTAGGTCGTATTGTACGCTTCCGACGCAATATTTGAGAAAGGGGAATCTGAGATTCAAATTCGAAACAACAAATGAGGTGCAAATTATCATTTAAAAAAAAAAAAAAAAGAGAATGATAAATAAATCTTACCTGATCTCTAGGACTACTACTTTCCAAAGGAAGTGTGGCATCAAGTGTTTGAGGTGTTCGGTCCATAAAGCTACTGCTCTCTGAAATTGTAATTGGCTCATGTACCTTCTCTACATGCTCTGAAGTGGAAGTGTGATCTATGCAAGAATGTATTATTTTAATCTTCTTAATACCTCTCTCATTTGGAACATCCAAATGTCTCTTCTTAAGAGTTGCTTGAGAATCTACATAAGAGGTGTCCAATTCATTGGCATTATGGCTTCCTATTTGTTCGGGGGCAGATGGAGATTTACCAAGTACAAAGTTATTATCTTCGCTGGACAATAAATCGTGCACTTTAATCTTGTTCAGACCAGAATATACTTTATCTTCCCACCAAGCTTTGTATGATGGATCAACTTGAAGTTGTATATCATCAATGCGGCCCGGAAGATGAAATGTGCATTTACTCCCTACCTGCGTCAAAGATAACCAAGCATGGTAGAGGGTCAACGCATTGGCTGTAAACATCATTGGTTTTGGTGAGCCTGGAATCATTTGCCTAAAGCCTTGTTGTCTTGCAAATCTGTGAGGATTGTAAGCTTCAAGAACAAACAAGTTATTACCATGACGGTAAGAAAGAAACCCTGATCAGATATTCATCATAAACTCTGAAGTCTCTATAGATCTTTCATTGTTATCTGTACGTAAGCCACCATGAGGTAAATAAATCAGATTCTACGAAAAATCATTAGAGTCCATTCTTCCACGAAGGAGTTCTCGAATATCAAATGCATCAACCTCCCAATGTTGGAAATCATTTAAAGTCCCAGCATATCTTTGGATAATAGGACGACCAATGCTCTTGTCAATGTTTTCATAGATGCCCCGAACAAAATAAGTTGCAGCCCAACCATACAGAAAATGTCCGGGAAATGTATATTTGACTGATCCAATGTCATGGTCAATCACGCAATTTGTTGTCTCGATAAGTCCTCTATAAATGCAAGCTAAGATGGGAGGTACCAAGCTGTAAGTTGATCTTGTAGCCATTTTGGAAGCTACTTTAAAATTTCCCACCCTGAGACAATCATCTCTAGAAGGAAAAATAAAACGACAGAGCCAAAGGGAAAAATAGGCTGCTATGTCCAACTCTTCTTGTTCTTCAACAGATAAAGAAGTATTCCAGTAGTCCGTGTCCTTGTACAGAATATCATGTAATTTTTCTGTGCAAACAGGTCTCAGTAATTTTTCTTTGGCTACTGACTGATCTCCTGAAGATGGGTTTGCCTCCATAGCCTGCCTAAATGCCTTACTTTCCCTTGGATTCGGAACACAATCATTAGTTTTGAACCAAAAATCAATCATGTCGCTCTGGCAGACCCGATCACTTTTCTTTTTGTCAACGATCAGTGAAAAGGCCTTGAATAAATATAAACAAGATTTGGGTAGGGAGTTCGTTAGTTCCAAAAGACTTTGTACTACCTCTTCATAATAATCACCTATGATGAAAAGTCCAGTATTCTCTTGCATATCCCAAAGCGAAACGCTGATATCTCCATTAGCAGTTACAAAAGTGTTGGTTTCCAGGCACCAAACTTCACAAAGAGCTCGATAAATAGAGTCAGGACGAGAATAGTCCTTAGTGGCAGAGTAAACCGCATGAGCTAGCTTCGGGAGATTTTTCTTGATGAGAAGCTTATGAATCCAAAGAGACCATTCCCAAAACTTCGACAAGAAAGAAATCTCTCTACGATAATGGACTGTACTTCCCCATCTAATCTCCATTCGATCAATTCTCTCAGAAATGACTGCTTTTGGAATGAACGTTGTGTCTGAAGTGTGATACGGAAGAGGACACAAACAAGGATGTCTAGTACGATTTGAATTCCTGTGGATGACACTGAGAACACGTATGTCTATACCCTGCAGAGGAACTGCAAGGAGGAAGGGGTATGTCATTGGCTTATGGATGGTAACCTTAAAGTCTCCTATCAAGTTGCATGGAAGCTTCAAAGTATCTTTAGGGAAGCAAAGGATTTGAGTTTTCCTCACATTATCATAAAATTCCTTAATTTCAGGTAATTTCAAATTTTTCTTGTCTTTGAAATTTTGTTTTGCCATCACTGAAAGGAAAAAAAAAATCATCTTATAGAATTTAAAAAAAAAATCAAAGTTTCCATACTGAAAATTTATTATACCGGGGAGTATCCAAATAGATACATTCCGCATATTTTTCAGTTCTTCCAAGTTTCCATCCTGAAAATTTATTATGCAAGGGAATATCCAAATAGTTACATTCCGCAAATTTTTCAGGTCTTCAAATTTCAATCCTGAAAATCTTATTATGTCGGGGAGTGTTCAAATAGATACATTCAATATGTTTTTCAAGTTTTAAAAGTTTCAATCCTGAAAATTTTATTATGCCGGGGAGTATCCAAAAGGATACATTCCACATATTTTTTTCAGGTCTTCCAAGTCTCCATCTTGAAAATTTGTTATACCGAAGGTATCCAAAACGATACATTCCACATATTTTTCAGGTATTCAAAGTCTTCAACCTGTAAGAGTAAATCTAGCGAGGGGTATCTAAAAAGATACATTTCGAAGATTTACCAAATTTTCAAAATACATGTTTAAAAAAAAAAAATCTTCAAAACACAGTTCGACCTTCAAATTACTTGTCCATTTTCAAAGAATCATGTCCCAAAAAAAAAAAAAAAAAAACGAGTATTCACGGAATTAAAAAAAAAAGTTGAAACCAAATAAATTGATTTATAACAGTCGGCAAAAACAATTTAATTGGTTTGGACCAATTAAATTTTGGTTTCATGTGCTAGTGCAAATTAGTTTCTGCACTAACACTCGTTAAATATTGTTTATGCGTTACTTTTTTTTTTTTTTTTTTAAAAAAAGGGCACCTTAAGGTAATCGAATGGTAGAATTTGTATCTTTCTTTTCTTCTCTGATTGCTTTCTTGATATTTGCACAAAATCCAAAAGTCAATTCAAAAGCCAAATAAATTATTTGCTTTCTTGAATTTCTAAGATTCACCACGAATTCTAGGCCTCTTGATTCCAAATTCTTATATCTTTTCAAAACATGATATAAATGTAACGTATAGACTTTTAACTTTATGTATGTGACTCTAAACTATTTGTGTTTAATAAAGTATGTAGTTCATGCTAATATGAAACTCTTTGATTAGAAGGATAAGTTCTAATGGAGTCCAAGATTAAATCAAACTCTAAATAAATTCAAAACTTTAAACCTCAATGTTTGGGCTTTGCATTTTTCGTGTTAAAAAAAAAAAGAACTGGTTGACTTTAAGTGATTAAAAATCCTTTTCAAAATCTCAAATTCATAGCAATAGTATAAATTTACTATTGTTTATACAAATTTTAAAATAAATTTCAAAATTCAAAATTCAAGATTTATTAATTTATTTAATAAATAAATAAATCTTGAAGAAAACATTTGTAGACATTAAAAAATATATATATTTATAAACATTAATTGGATTGGATCAGATCGGATCAATTTAATTTTGTTTTAATCCAATTAAGTACATTAAATAAAGTCTACTAATAAAGTCCACCTAAAAGAAGTCCATGGATAAGGCTCATCCTACTTTTCAAAACCCTAACCATTTTATTTATTTATTTATTTAAATAAGGGAGGTGGTTACAAATTTGCTCTATAAATATGACCATTGGTCCATGGAAAAGGGAGAAGAAAAACAAGAAAAGAATTGCAGATGAAGCAAATTCAAATCAATTCCAAGAAGATCAAAGTCTTCTTCAATCAAAGCAAGTCCAATCCGAAGTCCAAATTTGGAGTTCAAATCCAAGTCTCAAGTTCCAAGTGTCAAACAAGTAATCTCTCAACAAATCAAGTTTTCCAACAAATTTAGAAGTCAATGAATCAAGTCACATGGCCCATTGTCTTCAAACACACGGATCGTTAATCAGAGAATTTTACAATTCTGCATTCACAAGAGTAGTCTGTTTGTATTTTCTCAAATTCAATTTGTAATTATTTCAGTATTTTAATAATACTTCGAAATTCGTCTTACAGATAGCATTCAAAGAATATAATACATTTAAAAAAAACATTTTATAATCTTTATTTTCAAATATATTATATAACTATTTGATAAACAATATAACATATCCATTCACATCACATAAAAAGAATAACTTTTTTTCTTTTCCTTCAATCAATAGTTCCCATAAATAAATAATAAAATATGTTTAAAATGACAAAACATTTAAAATTAGTTTCCACAAATAAATAATAAAATATGTTTAAAAATAACAAAACATTTAAAATTAAAATAATGAACTAACGATAAAGTCTTATAACATTCCTTGCCAACTATTCTATCATGACATGTTACTTAGTGACATTTTGTTGCTCTCATGTGAAGGGCAGGACACCACCATCAGATGGTCTTGTTGGATGAATTTGTGAATAGTGACGTCAAAACAAGTAGAAAGATAATTTGTAAATCCGTGCCGAAAATTGGACAGAGTAACGACAAGAAAAATACAAACAAGAAGAAGAAAAGTAAGGACAAAACAAAGGCAAGAGTTTGACTCTTTGTCCTTAAATCGAATTTGCCCCGCAACGATGCCACGAATTCTAGCAATCGACTCCCAAGATACAACAGTTACACTTGTGTTTGTAGCACTCCAAAACACAAGTACAACGAACCGAATTTTGGTTTATGTACTCCAATGATGAAATGAAGGAAATTCAAAACAAATGCAACGATTTTGATTTTGGAGATAAGAGGATAATATATGTTTTGCATATCAAAATTGTGAGGAATAGGACACCCAAAGGGTCCTATTTATAGACCATGAAAGGATGTGGACGAAATAGTTAAAACCAAACCATACACCCTTTCCAAACCATGCATATTTATGAAAATATGTCATTTCACCGGACAATCGTGCGGCCGCACGATTTTACTCAAAAATCGGAATTGAATTTTGACGTGTGATAGCAAGATTTCCCAACCATGCGATCGCAGGTCAAATATTTTGACCCGATTTCGTCCTTTTTCGTAATTTCTCATTCATCTGATATTAGTTTTCGAAGTGTCAAATATACTCTTCAATACATGCAGAGAAATTAAAATTCTCTTTCGGGGGCGTTGCCCCCGAGCTCCCACGGGGGCGCTGCCCCATCGACCTGATCGGGCAGGTCGATCCCTGTTTGTGCGCCTAGAAGCGACGAAGTGACAAACAATTTTGCCTATACGGATTGAGTCAAGCTTTTGAGTATTTAGCCGAAGTCGACACGAAATTATTTAATCGATTTTCAATTTATTTAACCAATATCCAACATGTCTGTTGATGACCTCGTAGAGTGCACTGAAAAGAGCAAAAGGAAAATTAGAGTTACCAAGCTTACTGAAAACAGAAAAGTTACATAGTACAAAAGAGAATTTTAATATTCAGTGCCTATCATCAATTTTGACATGGATGAATTCATCATTTTTTATCTTTTCCTTAAGATTCTGTAAAAATTTGGAATGCTAGGAATGTAATCAGAAAGCATAAGTCGGATACAACCTTTGGAGCAGCTAAGTGAACTGCAGTTCCTCCATTAAGATAATCAGCTCTGTGGATCTATAATAAACACCGTAATAAGTTGGATTTTACCCCAGAAAATTCATTCAGTCAGTTCTTGTGAGAAATATAGCAAAATATACCACATAACAAACTGTCATACATTGGCTTTGAATAGAATCAGAGTTTGAATAGCCTCCCAGTGACCGTATTGACAAGCTTGCATCAATGCAGTTTGTCCAGCCAATCAATCATCCCTTAGTTATGTTGAATTAAAGAAATCAAATTTACAAAGAAATGATTTTTGTAAAGAATCATCCACACAGAAGTGGAAAGAGACACGATTTTACCTGCTCGGGATAGTTCCTGAGATTAATATCAAAATTCTTTAGATGAACAATTCTTTCAATCAAGCATAATAAACAAAATGAGGGTATTCACATCAAGATGCCTCCCATAATTTTACAACAGAATCTTGCTGAAATAACCAATGCCATCCTTCATAATCGAATTCAAAGTTGCTGCTGTCAGAATTGCTCCCTTCCCCAATCCAATTGCATAAAGCGCAGACTGAAAAAAAAATAAAAAAATGCAACATTGTAAACAGTAATTACATGTCGCAAAATTTATTGAGTTCTCTATTTATCTATATACAACCGGGATGACTTCAAAAGGAGTGGCTTTTAAGCTATTAATAGCTTCACTTAAGAAATATCATTTTGTGGGGTTCATCTATTTCACTTGATTTTCAGCCTTCACAATGCAATGATAACATTTAAATGTTATAGCCCAGTAAGATTTCAAACAACCATAAGTACCCTACATTTGATTGAATTGGTCTATAAATTTTACTCGTAATATTAACACTCTTTTGGCTTCTTATGGTGTTAGTTATCCACCAAGATTATGAACCTTGTTTCGAAGGAACTTGCATCACTTAACCATCAGCAAGTAAACTAAGAAGTAAATCCCTGGAAAATGCACGAATTTCTCAATGGATAACACCATAAATGAAAGCAAAATTTTGATTACCTAAGTGACAAGCACACTACTAATCTATGCTACAATGCCTTGAACACCTCTCCAAATTTAATACACTGAATAATCACTTATAACACTCTCAGGAAACCCGTCTGCCATCTGGGAGCATCAAACTCATATCTAATTATCCAAGTCCCTACAATTCATCCAAACATCCTCCAAACTCCATAAGTTCGACTTTTTCTCTCTCGAACCCCATACCCATGACAAATTAAATTAATTTTTCAAGATAATGAGATTTTTTGATATTTGAATAATTGATATCATATCAAACCATTTAATCCAAATAATGTAATGTGCACCACAGAAAAAAAAAAACACCAAACTTACCTGCAAAAAGTGTTGAAAATTGAAATGCCCAAAGTAAGCCCAAAAACCTTCTCTTCTTGTAGCCTTCACAGCCTTTGTCGTTCACACCTTGCAGAAGAAAAACCTTAACTGAAAGTGTT
The DNA here is from genome assembly GCA_963555705.1 of Ligustrum vulgare. Classification (NCBI taxonomy): domain Eukaryota; kingdom Viridiplantae; phylum Streptophyta; class Magnoliopsida; order Lamiales; family Oleaceae; genus Ligustrum; species Ligustrum vulgare. The sequence goes on along the minus strand of OY743170.1, from coordinate 15,516,277 downwards.
AAAAAAATCCCCCCAAAAACCTTCTCTTCTTGTAGCCTTCACAGCCTTTGTCGTTCACACCTTGCAGAAAGAAAACCATTAACTGAAAGTGTTAAAAAAATCCCAAAGGAAAAAAATTTAAAAGAAGAATTACTGCTCAAATATAACCACACCACTCCTAACCTCGAAAAATCTCCATTACGAAGATGGGGAAAATATAATCGACGGATTTTCAGAAACAGTGGTTTCAACAAGAAAAGAAACGCCCTTAAGAAACCAAGAATCGGGTGATGAACGTAATTGTGAGAGACTTTCTGATTTTGTGGCTGCTGCGGTGGAGGCGTTTTCAATTGCCGGTGGAGGTGGTGGCGTGGAGACAGTGGGGATTTGTGCAGAAAATCTGGAGAAGAATTTGAGTTGTTGAATTACGAATTTTGAAGACATTTGCAAAAGGAGAAGTTTTTCTTGCGAGAGAGGGAAAACGAAATCTTTATCCTTATATATATTAACCAAACCCTTTCATAATTTGCAGCTTTTGGGCTTCTCTTCAAGTGTTATGATCGTTTGAGAAGGGAGAAGGAAAAACGACCTTTGGCAGAGTGTATCACTCATTCTATTACACACAAGGCTTGACCTTTCCTTTGAATCCTAAAGGGAGTACTCCTAAAGAAAAGGTGAAGAAGAAGAGAGTTCGATTGAGAATTCTTCTGTCTCGATCCAAGTTCATTCGAATTGATCTTATATATATTAGAAATGAGGAGAGAAAGTCATTTTGGAGGGAAATTTGCATTTAATGATTCTCTCTCCTCAATTCTACTTATATATATATATATAAATAAATAAAAGATAAAGACTTTTGTAGGAAAATTTATTATTTATTACATATTTAATAAGAGTTATAATAAATATATTATGTATAAATGTATTACATTGGAAATGAAAAAATTAGATTAATATATTTGAACATAAATAAATGTGATATCTATTTAATTGTGTTATGTAGGAAATGAAAAAATTGTATTAATATATTTGAACATAAATAAATGTCATATCTATATAAATGTGTTATATTGAAAATGAAAATTTTGGATTAATATATTTGAAAATAAATAAATACATGCTATATAAATTTACTAACATAGAAATTAAAATTTTGAATTAATATATTTTGAAAATAAATGAATAAAATAAATATAGAAAAGATAAATGAAAAAATTGGATGTATGTATTTTAAAATAAATAAATATATGCCATATAAATTTGTTAAGTTCGAAATTTAAAAATTGAATTAATATATTTTGAAAATAAATAAATAAAATCATTGAAATTTTACTTCCTAATATGTCAATAAATGAGTAGGATCTTCAATACGCATGTTACAAAAATAATTAATTATTTTCTATCAACTTTTTAACCACACATATTTTTCTCTCCAATTTTCAGCCATTATTTTTTACCTCAAAATCATTTATACAGGTTTATAAATCAAACAATATTACCAAACGGAGGCTTAATCTTTACATCATTTTGACAAAAATTGACATGTTTAAAAAATAAGAAAAAATAAAATATATTAATTAATATATTGGATTTCAAATAAAATATATGTGAGTAACACATTAAAAAATATAGTTAATAAAAAATTATAACATATTAAAAAGGAAATAGGTGATGAGGTGGAAAAATTTTAAGAGAAAAATGTAATTAAAAATCAAAAGAATTTTATATAAAAAATTTATAAGTGTCGAATTTTGAGTGGTGCGGTATACTTAGTATACATGTAACATTTTTTTATTTTGATTAGTTTTGTCTTTTTTAAAGTTTCAAATTCAACAATATTTTGTATTGAAATTTTATTTGATTTATGTTTTTTTTTTTATTTGATATGATTATATAATCAAGATATTTTCAAAATTATGATATAAAAATTATATATTCCGTGCATCGCACGGGTAGACAACTAGATTAATATATTTGAACATAATTAATGTGATATTTATGTAAATGTGTTATGTAGAAAATGAAAAAATTGAGTTAATATATTTTAACATAAATAAATATAATATCTATGTAAATATTTTATTTTATTTATGAAATCAAAAAATTGTATTAATATATTTGAACATAAATAAATGTCATATCTATGTAAATATGTTAAATTGAAATTGAAATTGAAAATTTCGGATTAATATATTTGAAAATAAAAAATCCATGCAATATAAATTTGTTAAGTTAAAAATGAAGATTTTGAATCAATATATTTTGAAAAATAAATAAATAAATTATAACTTATTAAAAGGGAAATAGATGATGAAGTGGGCAAATTTTCAGAGAAAAATGTAAATAAAAGTTTTAAAAAAAATTATATAAAAAATTTAAATGAATGTCAAATTTTGAGTTGCGCGGTATACTAAATGTACATGTAACATTTTTTATTTTGAATAGTTTTATCTTTTTTAAAGTTTCAAATTCAATAACATTTTGTATTGAAATTTCATTTAAATTATGTTTTTTATTTGATATGATTGAATCAAAATGTTTTTAAAATTATGATTTAAAAATTATATATTCCGTGCATCGCACGGGTAGACAACTAGTATATATAAAAGTAGAAGTGGGGAGAGAGAGAGTCATTTTGGAGGGAAATTTGCATTTAATGATTCTCTCTCCTCAAATAAAAGATAAATACTTTTGTAAAAAAATTTATTATTTATTACATATTTAATAAGAGTTATAATAAATAAATTATGTATAAATGTATTACATTGGAAATGAAAAAATTAGATTAATATATTTGAACATAAATAAATGTGATATCTATTTAATTGTGTTATGTAGGAAATGAAAAAATTGGATTAATATATTTGAAAATGAATAAATAAATACGTGCTATATAAATTTGTTAAGTTAAAAATGAAAATTTGAATTAATATATTTTGAAAATAAATAAATAAAATCATTGAAATTTTACTTCCTAATATGTCAATAAATGAGTAGGTTCTTCAATAAACATATTACAAAAATAATTAATTATTTGCTATCAACCTTTTACAGCCAATGATAAGTTGGTAGAAAATTTAATCCTTTCATCATTTTGACAAAAATTGGTATGTTTAAAAAATAAGGAAAAATAAAATATATGTAAGCAACATATTAAAAAATAAAGTTAATTAAAAATTATAACATATTAAAAGAAAAATAGGTGATAAGGTGGGCAAATTTTCAGAGAAAAACGTAAATAAAAGTCAAAAGAAATTTAATATAAAAAATTTAATTAAATGTCAAACTTTGAATGGTGCAGTACACTGTGTGTGCACCATTTTTTATTTTGATTAGTTTTGTTTTGTTTTTTTTTTAAATTTTAAACTCAATGACATGTGTTATGGAGGAAATGAAAAAATTGGATGTATATATTTTAAAATAAATAAATATATGCTATATAAATTTGTTAAGTTAGAAATTTAAAATTTGAATTAATATATTTTGAAAATAAATAAATAAAATCATTGAAATTTTACTTCCTAATATGTAAATAAATGAGTAGGATCTTCAATACGCATGTTACAAAAATAATTAATTATTTTCTATCAACTTTTTAACAACACATATTTTTCTCTCCAATTTTCAGCCATTATTTTTTACCTCAAAATCATTTATACAGGTTTATAAATCAAACAATATTACCCAACGGAGGCTTAATCTTTACATCATTTTGACAAAAATTGACATGTTTAAAAAATAAGGAAAAATAAAATATATGTGAGTAACACATTAAAAAATATAGTTAATAAAAAATTATAACATATTAAAAAGGAAATAGGTGATGAGGTGGAAAAATTTTAAGAGAAAAATGTAATTAAAAATCAAAAGAATTTTATATAAAAAATTTATAAGTGCCGAATTTTGAGTGGTGCGATATACTTAGTATACATGTAACATTTTTTTATTTTGATTAGTTTTGTCTTTTTAAAGTTTCAAATTCAACAATATTTTGTATTGAAATTTTATTTGATTTATGTTTTTTTTAATTTGATATGATTATATAATCAAGATATTTTCAAAATTATGATATAAAAATTATATATTCCGTGCATCGCACGGGTAAACAACTAGATTAATATATTTGAACATAATTAATGTGATATTTATTTAAATGTGTTATGTAGGAAATGAAAAAATTGAGTTAATATATTTTAACATAAATAAATATAATATCTATGTAAATATGTTATTTTATTTATGAAATCAAAAATTTGTATTAATATATTTGAACATAAATAAATGTCATATCTATGTAAATATGTTAAATTGAAATTGAAAATTTCGGATTAATATATTTGAAAATAAAAAATCCATGCAATATAAATTTGTTAAGTTAAAAATGAAGATTTTGAATCAATATATTTTGAAAATAAATAAATAAATTATAACTTATTAAAAGGGAAATAGATGATGAAGTGAGCAAATTTTCAGAGAAAAATGTAAATAAAAGTTTAAAAAAAAAATTATATAAAAAATTTAAATGAATGTCAAATTTTGAGTGGCGCGGTATACTAAATGTACATGTAACATTTTTTTATTTTAAATAGTTTTATCTTTTTTAAAGTTTCAAATTCAATAACATTTTGTATTGAAATTTCATTTAAATTATGTTTTTTATTTGATATGATTGAATCAAAATGTTTTTAAAATTATAATTTAAAAATTATATATTCCGTGCATCGCACGGGTAGACAACTAGTAAAAATAATAAGAAATGGGTCATTATATTGGCATCACGATTTCTGATTTCAACTTGGGCAGAACGTTTATCAGTTCAGTTATCCTTATACATTAAAAGAGTGTAGATGATTTTCCTTATATACATTAAAAGAGTGTAGATGATTTGCATTATTCATAAGCCATATGGCCATAATGAGCCGGCAAATACAAGAAGCTGATCTTCAGCCGTTGCAGCCGACTTCTGATCCTTTATTCTATACAGTAGAGGATCCGGTCCCAAAAAAAAAAGAGCCTTTTATGTTTGTTTGCATAACCCTAGCGATTTCATTTCTTCCGCCAATCTCTCTGCGATCGTCTCTTCCGCTTCTTGAACGGTGATTCCCCGGCGACGTTCAGCGACGATTCTCTACTGCACGACATCTCGGCTCTACCACACCACCTCTCAGCTCACTGTGACGTTCTCAACGTGTGACAGTGCCGTGTCAAACAGAGCCTAATTTTTGACCTCCATAGAAGTAAGTTTCAGTTGCAGCTACTCTCTTACCGACGAACGTAGCTCTTCTCCTGGTAACACAGAACCCAATTTTCACTTTGCTTTTCTGTTTTCCAAGTTTTTAACCTTTTTTTAGCTTATTTTCTCTCAGATTGAGGGGTTCGTGAATATTGAAGTTCGATGAAAAAATTAGTTCAAACAAAGTATATAAAAAGCAAATTTTGGTTTTTTGGTGGGTTTTTTTTTTCCCTTGCTGGAATTTTTCGTTATTTTGTATATGAGTTGAAAATTTTGTATTCTTATCTACATTTGTTTTGTTTGTATATTTGATTTCCTACATGTATGCTACTCTCTATCACGTAGTTTCCCACTTCACTTTTGAACTTTAATGAACTTTGTGTTGTAAGTAATGTAAATGAAGAGGGGTTTTCATTTCATATTTGATTTACTTATCAATGATGTCGTAAAAATGCTTATAGTGTTGTTGTTAGGATTTGATGTTATAGTATTTAATGGTTCATTACCTTTACATGCACTTAGTATCAATTTTTTTTCCGCACTTTGAAAGGTTCCATCGTGAAGTCTGTTTTTTAATCCACTTGCACAGGATCTGGTATGTGAGTGCACTTATTTTATGTTTGCAAATTCTGTTTGTATTTTCTTTCGTGATTTTCGACTTGCATTTTTCTTCAGGTGAATCTCATTGTGAAATTTATGTTTTGATTCGTACTTTATGGCATGCAACTTTTTTATTTTTTGTTTCCTGTAACTATTTTTTTTTTAATTTTTAAAATTAAGCCTGAATGGAGTCTGAAAAACCTCAAAAAATTATTCGAATCTAAGACTCGTAATTAACTATTGTTATAGTGCTCTACTGTATTCTGTCAAAGCATATATGTTCCTTTTTTTATTTCATTTATTATGTTCATATTACTGTATGATTGTTTGTTGGTTAAACCCAAATCTTGGATTTGGATTTTTTCATTGTTTGTAGTTTAATGTGCAAATTTGACTTCCTATTTATATGTATAGATTCATCTTCATTCATTATCAAATTTATTAATAATTTTATGTTTGCCTTGCTATTGTAGCTTTTAATAAAGCCTCATCAGACTTTTGTTACATTTGGTTTTATATATGTCATTTCGTTATACTTTTTTGCATCAGTTTAGGTTGAATAATTAATTGTCAGCATAGTGTTCTTATTTTATATATATATATATATATATATATATATATATATATATATATATATATATATATATATATATCCCTATCCCTATACATTAAAAGAGTGTAGATGATTTGCACTATTCATAAGCCATATGGCCATAATGAGCCGGCAAATACAAGAAGCTGATCTTCAGTCGTTGCAGCCGACTTCTGATCCTTTATTCTATACAGTAGAGGATCCGGCCCAAAAAAAAAAAGCCTCATCAGACTTTTGTTACATTTGGTTTTATATATGTCATTTCATTATACTTTTTTGCATCAATTTAGGTTGAGTAATTTATTGTCAGCATAGTGTTCTTATTTTATATATATATATATATATATATATATATATATATTGTTGTTTTCTTCATGATCATCTCCATCTAAAGGGTTTAATATGAGTGAACAATCAAATAAAGAGTCAAATGAAAAATACAAAAGAGCTGAAGCTTACGCATCGACTAGCAGAAAATCAAGGCGTTTATCTTGTCTACAAGGTAAGATTTGTTTTAAAGGATCTATGTTTATTACCAAGAAAAAAACCACAATTATGATAATCTTCTTTCTTGTTTTTTATTTCTATATTATGTATCTTTAAAATATGTAAATGCAGCTTCATATTTTCGCAAAAAATATTACTTTTAGATTTTCTATGTAATTTCTTCTTACATTCAATTATTTATTTGTGTTCTTATAGTTGAGACCATTGATGTACAAGACGAAATCTCATCTCGTTTCAAAGGAAGTGGAACAGAAACGGTGAATAATCCGCTTATTGAGGAGATATTAGGTACATACTTTTTTTATTCTATCCATTTTTACACTTTCAATTTTTAATGTGATTTAAAATGCTATTTTGATATTTGTTAATTTTTGTTAGTTGTTAGTGTTCTTATTTTATATATATATATATATATATATATATATATATATATATATATATATATATATATATATATACACTGTTGTTTTCTTCATGTTCATCTCCATCTAAAGGGTTTAATATGAGTGAGCAATCAAATAAAGAGTCAAATGAAAAACACAAAAGAGCTGAAGCTTACGCATCGACTAGCAGAAGATCAAGGCGTTTATCTTGTCTACAAGGTAAGATTTGTTTTAAAGGATCTATGTTTATTACCAAGAAAAAAACCACAATTATGATAATCTTCTTTCTTGTTTTTTATTTCTATATTATGTATCTTTAAAATATGTAAATGCAGCTTCATATTTTTTCGCAAAAAATATTACTTTTAGATTTTCTATGTAATTTCTTCTTACATTCAATTATTTATTTGTGTTCTTATAGTTGAGACCATTGATGTACAAGACGAAATCTCATCTCGTTTTAAAGGAAGTGGAACAGAAACGGTGAATAATCCGCTTATTGAGGAGATATTAGGTACATACTTTTTTTATTCTATCTATTTTTACACTTTCAATTTTTTATATGATTTAAAATGCTATTTTGATATTTTTTAATTTTTGTTAGTTGTTCGCGCTCTAGCAATTGTTTCTTATATATATATATATGTGTGTGTGTGTGTGTGTGTGTAGTTCCTACTCTTGATGATCAACTTTCATGCTTCCAAAGTGAACACGAGATTGGTTTTCATTTGGACAATAATGTCGTTCATGATGTAGAAAATGAAAATCAAACCGATAATGAATTATTAGTTGCAAATAATCATCATAAAGATTTTGACTTGAGCAAACTTCCTATCAGATCATACGTTCTTCCTGCACCAACATACTGTGTATTTTGTCAAGCGAAAAAACTTTACAAAGAAAGTAAAGGCTTTTGTTGTTCTGATGGTAAAGTCAAATTACGTGCGCATGATACACCAAATCAACTTTACAATCTTTTCACATCAAAGACAGATGAAGCATTACAATTTTAAAAAAATTGCACGCACTTATAATAATCATTTTGCCTTCACATCATTTGGTGTAATGTATGACAAAGAACTATGTCGAGAGAATAAAGGCATATACACATTTAGGGTTCAAGGACAGGTTTATCATTACATTAACCAATTGTTACCTTCTGAAAATGATCCGAGCTATTTACAATTGTATTTTTATGATACCGAAAATGAGATCCAAAATAGATTGAACAATTCTAACAAATTGACTGAACCAACCATACGTTTATTAATAGACATTCTTGATGTTAATCCATATTGTAAATTCTTTCGTTCTTTGAGTAATGTTGAGCACGTGGAATCATGTAAAATACAAATACGTTGTGACCCTTGTCTAGACCAAAGAGTTTTTAACACACCTACAGCTTCACAAGTCGCTGTTGTTTGGGTCGATGAAGATTCGTCATCGACTAACAGAGCTCGCGACATTGTAATTTATGGTCACACTGGACATTCACATAGGGTCCATTACTACTATGGATGTTATGATCCACTTCAATATCCATTGCTTTTTCCATATGGTGAGTCAGGATGGTATGAAGGTATACAAAGGTGTAAAAAAGGACTATTGTGTTCTAATATAAAAGATCCTAATTGGAACATTACAAACGTTCATACAGCAGATGAATTAATTGAAAACGAAAGTTTAGGTATTCTACAATATACTTTTGCTATATATGTATACAGGAATATAAATTGATCGATTCATGTTCTTTATCTTTCCAAGTTTTTTATAATTTTTTTATCTTTTTCTTTTTGCAGTTATGAGGAAAAAAAATGTAGATCACAAGTATCATGTCGCGAGTATTATTGCTACAAGTTACAGATTCGTGAACAAAGTAAGTTTGTTTTGCTTCATGCTGGTAGACTTTTCCAACAATATGTTGTTGACATGTATGTTAAGATTGAAACTTCTAGGTTAAACTACTTTCGTAATAATCAAACAGTCATAAGATCCGAACTTTACCAAGGAATTGTAGACAGTGTTGAAATAGGTGAGACTAATGCTCATAAAATAGGCAAGAAAACAATTTTACCATCGTCTTTTACCGGTGGACCAAGGGATAACAGAAAACGATATATGGATGCCATGTCATTAGTCCAAAAATATGGCCGTCCTGATGTTTTCTTAACAATAACGTGTAACCCAAATTGGCCAGAAATTATCTCTGAGCTTAAACACAATGATGACAAGCAAAATAGACCAGATTTGATGACACGTGTTTTTAAAGCAAGATTAGAACTTAAAGTAGATCTATTTAAAAGACAAATTTTAGGACCCATTGCTGCATATATATATGTCATTGAATTCCAAAAAAGAGGCCTCCCGCATGCTCATTTTTTACTTATCTTTAAATCCGGTTCAAAAGTTACTTCAATTGATATGGTTGATAGAATTGTTAGTTGTGAAATTCCAGACAAAAATAAGGAACCTTTATTATACCCTATTGTTGCAAAACATATGATGCATGGTCCATGTGGCACATTAAATCCCAAAAATGTGTGCATGTTGAAGAACAAATTATGCAAAAATAAATATCCAAAGGACTATGTACATACAACTTCTTTAGGTAATGATTCATACCCAAAATATAGACGACGTAATGATGGTAGAACAATTAAGGTCAGAGGTCATGTATTAGATAATAGATGGGTTGTGCCTCACAACCTGTATCTAATAAGTAAATATGATTGTCACATAAATGTTGAAATATGTTCGACCGTAAAAGCTGTCAAATATCTTTACAAATATGTTTATAAAGGACATGATTGAGTAGCTTTTTCCATAGAAGACCATAGTACGATGAGATTTCAAGATACCAATCCGCTCGGTGGATCTCTCCACCAGAAGCAGTATGGAGAATTTATGGATTCATATTATCTGATATGTCTCCATCAGTTGTTTCATTACAGCTACATCTTGAAAATAAACACGTAGTCACATATAAAGAATCTGATAACTTAGAATCAGTTATTAGTAGAGAGTTTACAAAGAGAAGTATGCTAACAGAATTCTTTAGCTCTAATCAAAATAATGAAAAAGCACGTACTATTTTATATCGAGACTTTCCTTCATTCTTTGTTTGGGATGGAACAAGTCGAACATGGACTCCTAGAAAAAACAGAAATGTTATTGGAAGAATAGTTACAGCAAATCCGGTTGAAGGTGAAAGATACTATCTACGCCTTTTGCTAAATCATATTAAAGGCCCAACATCATTCCAAGATTTAAGATTAGTCAATGGTGTCTTGACATCATCTTTTCGTGAGGCAGCTCTTCTACACGGTTTGTTACGTGGTGATGATTATTGTGAAATGTGTTTAGATGAAGCTATTGCTTATCAAATGCCATTTACACTTCGTAGACTATTTGCAACTATATTAGCTTATTGTACTCCCAATAATCCACATTTTTTATGGGATAAATTCAAAGAAAATATGATCGAAGATTTTATACACCAAAATATTAACTTCATTAATGCAGAAATAAAAGGCTCTAAAATCTATACATTCATTTTTGGAACCATTAGGTAAAAACATAAATGATTACTACTTAGTACCATTTGATATAGTTTTATCAGAAGAAATCCTGAGAAACATGATTGATGAAGAAATGAGACATACAAATATTTCTACTGAAAGCTTTGATGAGAATTCTTTAAATGTAGAACAACGCACAGCTTACAACCAAATTTTACATCATGTATACAATGAAAAACCTGGTATGTTCTTCATTGATGGTCCAGGGGGAACAGGTAAGACATATTTATATAAGTCTTTGCTACAAGCTATAAGATCAAAAAACTTAATTGCTATAGCAACAACTTCATCTGGAGTTGCAGCTTCTTTATTGCCAGGTGGAAGAACTGCACATTCAAGATTTAAAATCCCAATTGAAATAAATGAAGACTTTATTAATTGTTCAATAAGTAAGCAATCTGCCTTAGCATGTCTGTTTAGACTTTGTAAGCTTATCATATGGGATGAAGCACCAATGGTAAATCGTTGCACTGTTGAGGCATTAGATAAAATGTTACGCGATGTAACTGATGTGGATAAGTCCTTTGGTGCAAAAGTAGTTGTACTGGAGGTGATTTTCGTCAAGTTTTACCTATTATTCCTAGGGGAACAAAAGAAGATGTGATTAAAGCAAGTTTAGTTTCTTCCACATTATGGCCTTTATTTACTAAATTTCAATTAGTGCAAAATATGAGAGCTCAATTAGACCCTTCATTCTCTAAATTTTTACTTTCTATTGGAGACGGTGAACAAAAAAACACTCATGCCAAATGATAGAATTGCCTTCTCATATGACATTATGTTTTGACGATGAGATTACTGCTCTTAAAAATTCGATATCAATAGTTTTTCCAGATGTAACTACTTATGCTCACAATGTAAGTAATTTGATAAACAGAGTAATTTTAACTCCTAAAAATGAATGTGTTGATCAGATCAATAGTATTTTACTACACAGCATTCCTGGTAACATAATAACGTACTATAGTTTTGATGAAACACTTGAAAAAACTGATCAAAGTATCCATGAAGATTTCTTAAATACATTAACTCCAAACGGCATTCCTCCACATGAACTACTATTAAAAGAAAATTGTCCTGTGATATTACTTAGAAATATTAACCCATCTGAAGGCTTATGTAATGGTACAAGATTAATTTGTCGAAAGTTTGAAAGAAATATTATAGCAGCAGAAATTGCTATTGGAGAATATAGTGGAAAACAAGTTTTTCTTCCTAGAATCCCATTCATACCACTTGAGAGCGATAGAACATCAACACCCTTCAAAAGAACACAATTTCCTATACGTCCATGTTTCGCTATGACAATAAACAAAGCTCAAGGTCAAACTTTAGATTTTGTTGGACTATATCTTCCAGAACCTGTATTCTCTCATGGTCAACTATATGTAGCTTTATCAAGAGCCATGACAAGCCGTTCTATTAAAATTTTACTTAAACCATTAGAAAAATATTTAACACATTTGACATGCACACCTAATGTTGTTTACAAAGAAATTTTATCAACTATTCATACATAACAGGTATTTTTTCCAACATTTTAATTGAGAAACTATCTATTTTTCTATTTCATATCTCATTCAACATTTATTTGTCCTTTATCTTAAAGTCTATTCATTTGTACATAACTATACATCTTTTACTTATTCAAATACTTATTTTTTTTCTTCCCAGTGATACAATGCATAAGCTTGCACATGTGAAGGTAAACATGTTGTCGACTTACTTTTCATCTAGCACATGAAAAGGAAACTATGATACAAGCTACATTGCAAAGAGTGATAAGGTATTTTTTTTCTACACATCACATCCTTTTTCATATTTCTTTACAATTTTATTCCTTTTTTTTGCCTCTAGGCTACAACAAATTATACATATACATTTTACATTATTACAATTCACAAAAAAAAAAAAAAAAAAAAAAAAAACTATATACAAAAATGGATTCTTGCACTATTTTTAATATCTAGATAAAATTTTTCAAGTACCAATCTTATCTAAAGTGCCAATTCATTCTTAAATCATAAATTTCTAAACTAATTACTTTAGCTATTCATATTTCGTTTTATTTATTCTTCATTGATCTCTAATGATTTTAAACATTTTTCTCTTGTTTCACAGTTCATATCGACGAATGGTCACATGTGCAGGCATCACTATTCAATCGATGAATTTTTTTTTTTTGTTCTTTCTAGATAAGTTACCCGTTTTAGTTCTCCAACATTGATAAATTTTTTATTGAGCAAAAAATTAATATTCAAGAATTCTAAGAAAACCAAAATCTCCAACCTGTTTTCGCAAAATGACACAGGAAAAAACAATTATTAAAACCCGCTTTTTTTTTGCTTCCATTGGTTTCATCTTTTACACGATATGTGAAATTTCTTCCCTATTATTCATAATTTTTTTGTTATCAATTGCTTGATCTTTGCTTTAACTTGAATTCACATTTACATACATCTCTATTATGTCATTTAGTTACATCATGTGTGTATTTTTTAAAAATGTTATTTGTTATTCGTTTTTTTTTTTTTATTCAAATTGTTTTAAACTCTTCTTGCAAATAATAAAAACTCACAACCATTTTTCTTTTGATGATCAGTTATTAAGTATTTTTTTCTTTTTCTTTTCTACATTTATTTTTAATATACAAACTTGTTCTTGTAAATTTTATTCATTCCTTATATCCTATTTATTTAATTACACATAGGTTCTATATTTTTTTCCCCCATTTTTTTCTTAAACTGTTATATTCATTAATTTTCCTATATTTGTTGCAAGTTTATATATCTTGAAGAAGGTCATCCTAAGTACATTTTTCTTCACGTCTTTTTCTTTCCTTTCTATACATGCTCACATTACTCATCAGTGACTATGGAAGTACCTATCGAAATATATATAAACTGACATCAATCAAATACACAAGTACACATAAAAATATATACGAAAAGTGTATATTTCATAAAAGTACTCCTATTAATTTTTTATCCCTTCCTCATGTATTGACTCCAATAAAATGCAATAGCATACATTCAAAACCATATTCTAGATTTGCTGTATTTTATCTATCAAATCAATAACATTTTAATCTTAATCCTTCATATCTTGACTGCATCTACATTGTTTTTAAGTAATAAAAGAAATACTAATTAACTCCTGCATGACTTTAATTAATGAAAAAAAACATATCTTTACTTTTTTATATTGATTTCCTAAATAACAAAATATATTAGTTCTAATCTTGAGTCCAAAAAAAACTATTTTTTTTTTTTTTGAAAGCTAATAATTAGTTAACACATTAAGCTTTCATCTTATGAACACATTTTACTTTAAAAAATTTGAATCATTCTTCAAAAATAGTTTCAGTTAGGCAAATTTCTTAGACAAAAACAGTCCTCACTTATTATAAGCTCATACACAAATCTTACAAGTTTAGTACACACACACACACACACATACACACACTATATATATATATATATATATATCCCTATATAAAACAAACAGACGTAGATATATACAGAAAAACAAACTTATATATATTTATTATTTATATCTCTGTATTAAACTAGATTTTTTTTTGTACTATACAAAAAAAAAAAAAAAACAATTATCTGTCCTTTAGATATGGTTCTCTTCCATACTGTGAACAGAAAAACTGTCATTCTACATTTCAGTCACCAGTCAGCCAGTTTACCTGTTCCCAGAAAAGCCCATTACTTTATTATATATATATATATATATATATATATATATATATATATATAGTATAATCAGCTCCTTACCTACTCATTGTACTAATACTATATTATATTTCTCTTTCATCACCTTGCCAGTACCATTCTTCCTCCCTAATTTTCTGTTCCAGACAAAACCAAATCTCAAACATATATAAATTCATTCATTTGTTCATTGTTTCAAACAAAAAAAAACAAAAAAAAAAATATACACGTGAGGAGCTTCTTAGTTTCATCTGCACAAGCCATTACAGGAACTTCCATCTTCTCCACTCCTCTTGGTAAGAACAGATAAACCTGTACATATTTTTTTCAGTTTTATTACTGACATACCTTAGATTTAAATCACATATCCAAAGTCCTTTTTTTTGTTTTTTTGTTTTAATTCTGAAACAATGTATCCTTGTAATATTACAATTTTGTTCTCTATATTCTTGCTTACTGTGCATATTATGAAACATGAACAAGCATTAACACTACACATTTTACACAAATGAACCAGTTATGTATGTGTAAATATGTTGTAATAGATTATTAATTCCTTGGTAACATTAACTCTATTGTAGTTGAATTTTTCTGTTTATCAAAGTTTATTTTTGTTGCAACTTTATATAAAGATTTTTTTTTAAATAGAAGATATATCATCTTCAAATATAAGAAATCATTTTCATCATTTGAAATTTCTTTTTCTTTACAGAACAAATAAGTCTGTACATTTCTTTTTACTTTTACTTACATAACTTGCACTTAGATTACATCACATAGTCAAAATCTATTTTTTTATCTTGAGAAAATGTATCCTTTTAATTTTACTTCTGTTTCCTGCTAACTCTGCATATAAAGCATAAGCAAGAATTGGTAATACAATTTTTTTCAAATCAGCCTGTTATGTATTTGTAAATATGTTTTGATACATTACCTTTTCTAACTTCAACTATATTGAAAATGAATTTCTGTATGCCAAAGATAGTTGTTTGTTGCACCTTTATAAAGAAAACATAATTTTGATATACAGATTTATCATCTTCAAATAAGAAATCATTTTAATCATTTCAAACTTTGCCTTTTCTTTAGATAATCATTTACCTTCATGCAGCTTCTTTTTTCTTAACAAAAAAAAAAAAAAAAAACAGTATAGAGTTCATTCTTGCTTTATTTATTTTTTATTATTATGTTCTTATATTAAAAATGAAAAATGTCTATAAACAGTACATATTTCATTTTCTCTTTAACTTCTTCAATCATACAGTTCCAATTTCTTATGTATTGATTTTCACCCTATATTTTCTTATTCCTTCTTGTTTTTTCATATATATAAATTAATATATAATAGTAGAATAAATTAGTCCTTTCTAAAAAATTCCTTTTTTATGTTCATTTTGTTATTTAAAACACTATCAATGTACTTGCTTTTTTTTTTCACTTCTAATAGAACATAAACAATTCAAAAATTAATTACATTTCCTCTTACTACTGCTATCAGACTAATCAAAATGACAGAAATCCTGAAATTGATTCCTGAAATATCTCCTAATCAACAAAATTGGCGAGCCAAAGTCATAGTTGCTGAAAAGATGTCCCCAAAACAAGCGAAACATGGGACAAGTCGCTATCAAAACATGGTTTTAATGAATCTTCAGGTTAGCAGCAAAAATAAAAAAAAACTAAACACAAATTTTGGCAATCAATTGTACAGTCCTGAATGTTTTTTCATAACATGATAGTTTTTTATTTACTGAAAAAACAATCTGTAATATTTTTTTTTTCCTTTTTCTTAAAACAAATACAGGGAAATAAAGTACATGCTACATTGTATGATGCAAATATTCAGGCATTTGCAGATAAACTATTGCTTGCCAAAACATATCTAATCTCAAATGCTTTCGTGAAAGATACTAAACCAGAGTACAGATCTTCAGTTGGTGAAGTGCAATGGACAATTTCTGGTAAGACTAAAGTTGAAGAACTCGACGAGGATAATATGCAATTTTTTTTTTCAACATATACAATCACACCATTTGATCAGCTCGAAGCATTTATGGATTCAACTGCAGACATAAGTAAGCATATTCACATTTCACATACTTTTGTTTCCCTTCACATTTATTTATATATTTCATACTTGAAAATTTCAATATGTTATAATCATTTCTAGCAATACTTTTTTTTTTATTATTATTATCAACGTGTCTAATGTAATTGTCTACGGAATAAATTCAGCCATACTTGCTGTTGCTATAGACATGCGTCCAAAACGGCTTGTTCAAACACGTTATGGCAGTCAGACATATGTCCAGGATGTCTTACTTATTGATAGGAACTTTCACACAATCATCTTAACCATGTGGGATAATTATGTTGACGCTGAATGCACCATACTAGCTGAAAACTTATCCAAAAAACCAGTCATATTAGCCACTCGTTTGAAAGTTTCTTCCTTCAATGGTAACATTAGCTCAACCTAACTACATACTATTTTACTATTTTAATTTTCCTGCCATTTAAAATTGTGTTCAATTTTCTCCTTGCTCAGGTTTAACGCTGTCTTCCAAATCTACCAGCACTTTCTTCGTAGATGCGCCATTTCAACAAGTTGCTATATTCAAGAATTGGTAACTTATATATATATATGTCTGTATCTGTGTGTATGTGTATGTGCGTGTGTGTGTGTGTTTGTGTGAGTGAATGTGTACGCCTTGTTATTTATTTTCTATATATGTTATTCTTTATTTACATAATAATGTCGATAAGTATACTGATGAAATGCAAGGATTGAGTCTCATGTTGAACATCTTAATGAAATAGCGCATGAGATGCACCATTTTGCTGTCAGCCTAACAAAGCTTTCCCCACCCTCAAGCAAAAAAATAACCTAGATTCAGAATCTAAAAGGACGTCTGCTAGGGGTAACATATTTTCATTTTTGCATAACAATTTATTACTGTAGAAAATGAATATTTATAAAATAATAATTCTGTTTCTGTATCATTGTAACACGTCATATTTTACCAGCGCAAATATTACTGGGTTAAAACATCAGCTACTATTAGAGCAATAAAACAGACATTTTGGTATATGTCATGCAATCATTGTAAGAAGGGTACACATGCTGAATTTGGGGAAAATTTTGACTGCATATACTGTAAAATAGACTCTTCAATTGCTGTCCCAAGGTACCCTTTATACTACTTGTTATCACATTCCTTCAATGAAAAAATGTAAACATTACTCTTCCTATTATCCTTACAAATTTGTTAAAATTTATTACATTTTTAAAAAATATTTCTTTACATTTCTTATAGAGCAAACACTAATGTCCAACTTGAAGATGCAAGTGGAATTCTTACTGCAAGTGCTATTGGAGAACCTGCTGAATTAATCTTAAAGTGCACTGCTGAAGATTTAATGAAGTTCACCAAAGAAGTAAGTGCCAGTGTACCACCAATAATTAATAATCTTTTTCTTTTTTGCACTACAGATTTTAGTCCAACTTTTCGCGTCATTTTATACAAAAATATTTGTAATTCTTGTCCTAGCAAATACCTCATTTCTACCCAATGGTCAACCAAAACAAAATTTCCTATTACACTTTTACACCTCAGTTATGTACTAATGAATGTAAAAAAAAAAAAAAAATATGCCATTTACTGTCATCATTCTTCTTTTGATCACAGGGAAATACCACACACCATGATAAAATCATTGCTGCTACTGATGAGGAACGAGTCTTCTATCTAAAGGCAACACAACTTGAACGAAATTCTACACAATACAAGTACGAAGTCATATTTGTCATTGATGCTGTCCCATCTATTGTAGAAACATCAACAAAACACACTGAAAGCCCCACAAAATTGCTTTGTATAGATGACAAAGATCATAGCAATGACACAGATGAAATCGAAGCTCCATCGGCCAAAAGAACACTGTTCGAACTGTCAATGGAAAAACAGCACCAAAATATTAAAACTGAAGCAGAATAGCCTCTTCTAGGCTCCACCACTGAACATGCCATGGGTAAAAGAAAGCTTGATTAACAAAGGTTTCGTTATGTTCAAACAATATCAATGCTACGAACTAATAGTCTGTTAAGAACAATCCTTTGTCCTATTGTAAATAATGCTAGAAGGACCTTTTTTTTGCTTTTTTGGATTTGTAGCATTGATAATCTTAGTTTATGTACCTTATCCATCTTTATCGTTCTCCCTTCACTTTTGTAGATTACATCTTTGTAATGAACTTCATATTTCAAGTGATGTAAATGAAGGGAATATTATGTTTTATTTTGTGTATCCTTCTACTTAACATGCACTTGCAATCCAGGTTACATTATTAGTTATTTGTTAAAATTGTTGCCTCTATTTAGATGCATCAAGAAACCTACAGATTCCTAATGCCTCTACACCCTTTCTCATCTTTTTTCTCCTCATTCTTGTCATTATACTTAATCTATATCATCTCTCAATACAAAAAATCTTTTTCCACGCTATTACTTACTTAGTTAATATACGACACGTGCATCGTACGTGCGTCTAACTAGTATTATTAAAAGAATCTAAATCGAATCGAAACTTTCTGTACGATTTCGGTTCAGTTCTTTCAAAGACAAGAATCGAACGATTTCGATTTCGATTCGATTTTTGGTTATTTTTCGATTTTTATTCGATTCCAATTAAAAAAATTAAATTTGATATAAATACAAAAAAAAATAAAATTAATTGTTTGAAAAATTAAAGGTAAATATAACCAAATAAAGCTTCCAATTAAAATTAAACTCTAAATTCATGTATAATATACCACAAATGTGAATGTCAGAATCTTGATAGTTAAAATCTTTTTTTCTACTATAAAACCCTTCTTATTTGAAAAAGAAATAATGTCAAGGAAGCAAAAACCTTTGAATCTCATTAAAAATTTAAAAGTAAATTTCACAAAATAATAATAATATAATGTATTAAATGACTTAAAACTAAATTACTAAATTTCATAATAATAGTGTATTAAACAGACAACATTTCATACACTATCTAAGTGTTTATACATTAAAGTGTGGTTCTACTTGGAGAAGATTGTGAGTTATGATTTCTAAATAAAATACTACTAATCTGGACAATATTTCTCAAATTGAAAAATTGTGAGTAAATTTATACTCCTCTAACCCACTGTCTACACATTAAAGTGTAGATATAAATATATTTTGTTGTTTAATTCAATGAAAAATTCAAAAAAAAAATATTTTTATCGGTTTTGATTTTAAGAATCGATCGGTTTCATTTTTTTAAAAAAAAAATCGGTTTCAATTTCGGTTTTGAATTTTTTTTTCAAGAACCGAAATATTTCTATTTTTTCGGTTTGGTTTCGATTCGGTTTACTCGATTCCCTTTTTTTGTTCACCCCTACTTATAACTACATCACATTTTAATTGTATTATTGGTTCATAATTTTTTTTTAAGATTATTATGTTTATGTTCTTTATTTTTTTTCATCAAGTTCTTATCATTAAATTTTCAACAATTATCAAATTTTGTCCTTCGTGTTGGCTTTCGTCCAATTTTTTATTATTACCGTGCTTTAAAATAATGAAAAAGTATTCAATTAAAATTTTGATTTTTTTACTTATTAAGTGTACAAGCGATAAATAAATTTTTTAATCCCTCTTGATAAATTTTTTGACATAAATTAATAGAAGAGACGAGATATATTAATTAATGAAAAAATTAAAATAAGAATACGATGAAAAAAATTTTGGAGACATAATTGTAATATTAATTAAAGGTTATAAACATTTCTTACTATTAAAATGCAATGCATATATAAGATGTTGTTGCAATATATTTAGCCATAAGAAATTTGGGAACGTTTAGGTATTTTTGGAATAGAAATGGGTCACCCTAATTTTAAAATGGGCCACATACTATAAAATTGGATGTAGATTTACTTAGTTTCTAATTCATAGCATTATAGAAAAGATTGCTATGATTAAGTGTTATATAAAGCCCAATATATTGTAGTTAGTGTGTATTAAACATATCATTTTGAATTCTTTTCCATTGTATGATCATATGGAAAACTTAAATTCCACATGATTGGTGAGTATTTCATCTGAATCTGTGGATATGATTTTGTACATCTTTTCGTGATTTTGAAAGATCTTTGATAAACAAAGGATGTCGACAGTTTGCTTTATCAAATATCTCGATGAGTTGAGAACTTGAGATCAAAGGAAGTGGAGAACACGAACTCGTGTCAGGATCCGTCACCCTATATAGTGGGTCAAGTTACTACTTATGTATTTTCTATTATAAGTTCCATTTTTAGCTCTAGCATATGTGATTGATTCATGATACCGTTGAAAAAAGAAACTTACATTGTGAGAATAATCGGAGGGCAAAAACGATCACGAAAGTTTGTAGTTATCTAATTTAGATGGAAAATACAATTAGATCTCAATTAATCAGATTAAAGTTTACTATTTTTCTATTTTTTTATTAGTTAGATGAATCTAGCTATTACAGATTTGTCTAAGTAGTAAAGCATAAATAGAAACACGTGAAGTCTTGTTCAACTCGGAATGGGATGAATCTAGCTATCACAGATTCGTCTTGATAATAAATTGTGAGCAGAAATATAAAGCGACGAGGAATTGTAAAGTAATCAGAACATGATATTTGAGCTTTACGTGGAAAAAACCATTTCAGGGAAAACCCACATGCCTACAGCCTGCAGAAAAAAATCAATCACTACTAAGAAAATATCACGCAGTTCAATGAAACTACATGATAAATTTACGCATATATTTATCAAACACCCATGAAATTAAATGAATCACTTCATGATTCTTCGATGATGTGTAATCTAAGCTGGCTTCCCACCATCTTCAGTAGCTTCCCTTGACACCGTACCTACTTCAACAAATCCGAACTTCTGTTTGATCTTGATCCAAACTACCATTTGATGTGATCTGAGGTAGGACATAAATGAAGAAAACAAGCCACAGACGAGTCCATAACAATCTACATGAAAAAACAAGTAACTTTCATGTTGGGCCCGAACCAATGATCAAGCCGGATCAAGTTGTTTCAAAAGGACGAAAAAAGGGTGCAACCGAGGCTACTACGCGATTGTGTGGTGAACCTTTAAACTCTCGGGTGAGATTTTTGTACCATCGCTCGATTGCACACTCCTCTTCATCACACAATCGCGTAGTAGCCCCGGCTGCATCCTTTTTTCGTCCTTTTGAAACAACTTGATCCGGTTTGATTCTTGGTTCTGGCCCAACATGAAAGTTGCTTTTTTTCCATGTAGATTGTTATGGACTTGTATGTGGCTTATTTTCTTCATTGATATCCTACCTCAGATCACATCATTCTCCCTCTCTTGAAAAAGATTCGACCTCGAATCTTGAATTTGTCCAATCCTCTTGCAACTCTTAGGTTTGTTGGTTTTTGGACCATGCTTATGCTTGCCATTGTTGGTTTGGTATTTATACTGGGACTTTGTGCATCTTTTGGACTTCTTGACCTGCTCCCTCTTTATATTAAATTCAATTCCAACTTTAGTTTTGGAATTCGACTTGGGTACCTACAAAAAAGAATTAACCAAAATGGGGAGAGGTTTGTGAGATTAGTTAAGTACAAGGTTAGAATCCTTGTACATCAACCTTTGTACGAAAAAATTCATTTTGGGGATGGACTCTCTTTTATTTTTCTTTTTGCACTCTAGCTCTCCTTTTTCTGAGGTCGTTGCCTCAACCCTCTTATTTTCAATTTTCACTTCCTCTCCTTTTTCTGAGGTCGTGGCCTCAACTCTTTTGTTTTTCCCCTCAAACTCACTTTTTTTTTATTTTCATTTGATCTTCTTGGACCTCTTTAGGTGATAGATGGGCAAGAGTGATCCTTTTTTCACCTTTCGCAAAAGAATATTGATTTTTAAACCCATCATGCACCACACTTCCATCATGTTGCCAATGTCTACCCAATAAAATATGCCTAACATGCATTGGTACTACATTTCAAACCATATCATCCTTGTAACCCCCATTGGCAAAATTGACCATAACCTGCTTATTCACCTTAATTTCTCCCGACTCGGTCAGCCATTGCAATTTATAAGGGTTAGGATGTTTCGATTTAGGCAATCCCGATTTTTCAACCAACAATGTACTAACCAAATTAGTACAACTTCCTCCATCAATCACCATTCCACAAATCTTTCCACCCACTATGCATCTAGTGTGAAATTGATTATCCCTTTGCTCACCGACTTCATCCACCCTAACTCTAGTACCAAGGACATGCCGATTAATAAGTGAGCCTTTAATAGCATAAGTCAACCCATCATCATCACTATTACTAGCCCCAACATCCACTAACTTAGGTATTCCTTTAAATTCATCCTGTGAACTAATTTCACCATTATCACGCAAAATCATTACCCTCTTATTTGGACACTGGGATGCTATATGACCCGAACTCAAACATTTAAATCACTTAATATTTCTATCCATAGTAGTTTGAGAATCAGAAATATTTTTACCTTTTGTTGTAGGTTCCTCATTGCCTTTCGAGACTTGTTCATCATTGCGTTCCCACTTCAGTTGTGATGTAGGATAAGAACCCGATGACTGTCTTGTTGCCCCCTTTCACCTTAGTTGTCTTTCTACCTTCATTGTCATATGCACCACATCCTCTAGTTCCACATAATGTTGCAGCTCAATAATGTTGGCAATATCTCTATTCAACCCACTAAAAAACCTAGCCATTGTAGCTTACCGATCCTCCACCACATTAGATCGCCACCTCCTTATCCTTATGATAATCCTCTACACTCCTCGACCCCTAAGTCAAACCCTGCAGCCTCTGGTAAATATCTCTATAATAATGAGTTGGCACAAACCGCTTCCTCATTATGGTCTTTAATTCACCACAAGTCTCCATCGACTCCTCAAGGTTCCTCCTCCTACCCGTTACCAGTTGATCCCACCAAATATTTGCATAATCTATGAATTCAATCACTGCTAATTTCACCTTCTTCTTTTCCGAATAATTATGACAATCAAAAATCCGTTCAAACACTTGTTTCCCAATCCAGTTACGCCTCCGGATCACTCCTACCCTGGAACAATGTTATTTTCATTTTAATTTTTCCGAGGCAATCATCCTCGACATCTCTACCCCCCACGATGCCTCCTAGCATCATGATGCTCCCTATCATACCTCCTCTCATACCTATCTCCTCTATCCCTCCTTCGCATACTTGCCACCGCAGATATACTATCACTTTCACTACCCATGCCCTCATCATCCATACCAACCTCACGCTTATTACCTCTCCTATCCCGAGAACCATTATGAGATTGATCCCGGAGTTGTTGTTCACGCTTTGCACCCCGTTTCTCCATCTGAGCCATCAACCTCTCAAATTGTTCCCGCGTCATTGCAACCTCATCATTACCCCGCTCAACCTTCCTATTCACACCCCTGAATTGTTTTCTGTCACCCATAGAAGATGATGATGTCGATTCCTCCTTGTAAGACATTTTTTTGAACTATTAGAAAATTTGACTACGAGTATGTCGAAAAAAAGGGAATTGGATTTGGATGAAAAACGAACTTGAAAAACACTTTTGAATTTTTTTGTAGGATTTTTATGGATCAAAAGATGAAAAACTTTACTGTCATGAAGAATACAAGAGTCAAGAAAAGGCAAGAATCTGAATTAGATCCAAACTCTGATACCAGATGACGCGATCCCAATCGGGAATCTCGACGAAAACGCAAAATATCAATATTAATGACCTAGGAAAGAACTAAATAAGACTAAACACAAGAAACAAACATAAAATAATTGGAAGAGATAGAATTGACGATAGAACCTTGACCCAGAAATCACGACATGAAGAATCGACAATGCGGATTAAAGAACCAAAGTTTTTGAAATGCCACATGGACTTGTCAATTTCCTTGATAAGTTTCTGATTAGAACGCCACAAATATTTTGCAATATTTGATAAGTTCAGAATTGTTCTTTGAAGAACAAAAAAAAAGGGAATCTTCAACCTTTTCAAAGAGAAAATCTCTCAATTTAACCAATAATTATCAAAAACTGTCTTATAATAATGAGAATATGAATAATATAAATAAAAAATGACCTGTCACTAACCTTAGCCGCATTAGGGTTCAAAAATATAATTAATAATTAATAAAACGAAAATTAACTTAAAAATCGCGAAAATCTGTTTCTGTCACAACCGCGTGATCGAATGGGCATATTTGTCGCGATCACGTGGTTGGCCCTTAAACTCTCGGGTGAAATTTTTGTACCATCACGCGATCACACGCTCCTCTTCACCACACGATCGTATACCCTTCTTTCGTCCTTTTAAAACAACTTGATCCGATTTGATTCTTGGTTCGGGCCCAACAAGAAAGTTACTTGTTTTTCCATGTAGATTGTTATGGACTCGTCTGTGGCTTGTTTTCTTCATTAATTTCCTACCTCGTATCACACCACCGTTTGATCTTAGTTTTCTAAAGGTCTTTTCTTACCCCAGTGATTGAGACTTCTCCCAGAGATCCTTTCTAATTTATCGTTTGAAGACTAGTTTTTGCATGAATATATAAGCACTACATCTGTATGGTGTTCATGCAATGGAGAAGTCACAATGAAGCCATGTATTGTTCTTGCATACTTTAAATTTTCGGCTCTTGTCTTCTCAAAGGAAAAAGGTCCCCTCTTTGTTTATTTGTCCAGACAAGAATTTCTTGTACACCAAGAGTTTTAGTTGTGCAAAATCTCTATTTCCTGCAATATCAAAGATAATTAAAAATCAATATATATAAGGTAAGATGATGACTTATTAAAAAAAAATCTTACCAAAACTTAATCACTTACCAACTAAGTGATAGAAACAAACTTGGACTCTAAGAAATAAAAGGTAAAAAATTTCGGCCAACAATAATTTTTGCCAAGCTAAAACATTTTCACACACATAAACTCTTATCATAAATAATAAGTGATAAATGTAGCAATTATCTCAAAGTATAAAATCAATATCATTAGAATAACAGATAAATAAAAACTCAAGTCCAAGTAAAGTAACAATTTAATTAAACTTAATAAATTACTAAATCGAAAATATTTAGTAATTTAATTAAATTTTCCAAATTACTAAACTTCAGGAAAATAGAAAATGCCAATAAACATAATTTAAAATAAGTTATAAGATCACTTGAGTCATTCAAGTTCGAATGCAATGTCAAAATGGATTCAGACTTAATCTCTCAACCTTTATATAAATGGCTCTTTCGTTCATACTAGGTATGAAAATCACATACTAACTCTTATAACTCATTGGAACTCGAATATGTTCCGACCTAATTAATAACTTAAGCATCAGAGAGGTTTCGACCTTTGCGTCCTCTATTCCAAGTGTTGACTAGATTAAATTATCTTTCCGTTTTGCAGAAGTTGAGCAGAACCTTACTCATAAGTAAGTCAAAAGGCATCGCTTTAATTTTAGCATCAAAAAGCTTAATCCTTGTTTCATGCTGGTGTGTTTTCACTCGAGCTAACAATTAAAAGGAACCAGACAAAAGTGTAAGGGACAAACATCTTGAAACAATATCCCAGAAAGGGATGTTTGCACTAAGAAAAGTTTGGTTCACAAGACGCTTCCAAGGGACGTGAGCACACAATTTAAACTGGGATGAGTTCTAATATCTAAGATAAAAAGATTATATCTCGATTTTGAGAGTTTTGATTTGTTATTCTTTCTAAATGTCTAAACTTCTACAATATATACATGTTAATGTAAACTGCTAATTACTTTGTATTACTGATTTGACGCCTTAGCTTCGTAACCGACATGTGGTAAGTGACGTCCACTAAGTTGCATAACCGTCGCCTACTTCTTCATATAATTGTTGTCAACTTCTTTGCCCCAAGTAACTTCTCATAATCTTTCTCAACTGTTCATATCGTGGTAACTTCTTGCAAATGGCCAAATGGATAGTGTGACGTGTTGTGAGAACTGTTTCTTTACTCATAACTTGCTTGATCATCCAATCGCCCAGATGCTTCTGTGATCATCCAATCGCCTAGACTCCTTAACATTGCCCTGTTATTTGTAATGGACTTTCATGTTTTGGATTTCCATGTTGGGCCTTCAAATTGAGTATTTTTATTTGAAAATTACATGCCTCCTGGTTTTTTAAGTTTCAAAATCAATAATCAGGTTTCTTTAATATTATTAATAATAATAATATTAAATTAGACACCCACACCCTACATACCTCCACTCACCCCCCAAAATGAATTTAATTTCAGCAACCAACACAGAAGTAACAAGGATTGAATTTTCGACGTCATCTGTTGTATCGATTGCGCCCTCGTCGGCATCAACCTACCCACCTCACTGTAAATCAACCCATCCACCATAAAATTGGAAAGCCCCTATCTGTAACAAAAACTCACTTCAAAAAGTTACAAAGAGAGATGAAGACCAAACACCCACTCCAAATCTCAACTCTAGCTTTTTGTAGAGGCAAAACAACAAATCTCCAACTAAATTGCTTAATGGTGCTGTCCTAGTGCTGTGTGTGCGAATGGGCGATATGTGTAAATCAGACAATTGTTGATGGTGGATGGTGCCGACGATGCCTTGGTGCTGTGTGTGGTGTAGGAGGTGGTCACATGCTTAGTCATTTTGGTCATGGTGCATCAAGTCACATGTATTCTTCAAGTCACAGGTGGTGAACAGATGGTTGTTGCAGTGTCTAACAGATGTTCAGTTTAGTCACTGGTGGTTATTTCTGCCATTCTGGTCACATTTTTTGGGTCACATGTCACGCTTCAGTTGCTCAAGTCACAAATGTGTTGTTCAGGTCACATTTGTTTCATTATGTTATAATGTTTTGTTCAGGTCACATTTGGTACATTATGTCAATGCATTTCAAATATTCAGGTCACAAGTGTAGTGTTCATGTCACATTAGTGCATTATATCTCAGGTCACACTTGAAATGTTCAAGTAACATGTTCGTCGCGTTCAAGTCACACTTTATATCATTCCCAATTTAATTTCTCTTTCATCATCTTTCAAATTTCAAATTTTTAGAATTAAAGAGTCCTAATTCAAATGGTAATATCTCCAACTAATTTGCTTAATTATAGGATGATTAAATACTATAATCTACTTTACACACACACACACACACACATGTGGTGTTGAAGCAACAGACATTACTATGGTGGTGGTTGTGGAGGTTCGGGGATGTTGGTGGTGATGGTGGTCTGTTTAAATTGTGGTGATTTTGATGGTGGTAGAGCATCGAAACTGTAATGGTTCTGGTGTTGGTTTTGAAGAGATCGCGGTGTTAGAGAGTGGTGGTAATGGCAGTGCGTAGGAGGTCGGAGGTCGCGGTGGTGGTGGTGGTGGTGGTGGTGATGAGGCTGGGTGGCACCTGCAATGGTGAAATGAGATCTGGGGCAAGGGTAGGGTGGATGGGGTTGAGGGGGTGGGAAGATGAAATTATTTAATTTTAATAAATGTAATATATTATATAAATTAAATTATTATCTGAATTTTGAATTTTTTTAACTTATATCTTAGAATTGAAATTGTGTATAGTAAATACCTTATTTATGTATTTTTCCCTATTTTTATGTGTCAACAATCTCATTTTTGTTCCAGTAAGCCCAACATTAATGCAACATACCTTCACACTGATTAAATTTTTATTCTCTTTACTTCAATTTTTGTTCTCATACTTGCCTATTTCATTTCCATTCCCTGCATGCAACGTTATTAGTTTCTTTCCACCATGTATCATCTTAAACTTGTGTTGCCATATCACCTTTACTCAATAAACATCGTAACTTCAAAATTTGATATATTATTCATTTCATTTCATGCAAGTTATTCCTCCTCTTTTCCTATAATATATTTATTTTTTACTTTTGAGATTGGATTAATTGTTAAATTTTAGAGGGCTTAATAAATAAGAAATGAAATTGGCCTTAAAAAAAAAAAAAAAACTTTCAATTTTTGTTTTTATTTTAAGCTAGTAGGCTGGAACCAACCATTGCTATGGCTGGCTTTGCCCCTGATTATTACAAAATTCATCTCTTTAAAGAAAAAATGCTATAAATATGAAAAAATATATGTTTTTATTCATACGAGTCAAATCAGAACGAACTGTAACCCGCATGGGCTCTACCCGGATGGGTCAGCGAGAGGGCCTGGGTTGTAGTTCGAAATTTGTGGACTAAACTGGAACCCGTAGTAGGTGGGCTTTTTTTCAAGCAGGCCGTTACCGGATTTTTATGTTGACGGGCCGACTCGACCCGAACCACCCGGATTGATACCTTTACTTTCCACCAAGTATCATCTTAAACTTGTGTTGCTATATCACCTTTACTCAATAAACATCATAACTTCAAAAACTGGTATCTTATTCTTCTCAATTCATGCAAGTTATTCCTCCTCTTTTCCTATAATATATTTATTTGTACTTTCGAGATTGGGTCAATTAGTAAATGTTTGAGGGCTTAATAATTAAGAAATGAAATTGGCCTAAAAAAAAATCTTTCAAATTTTGTTTTTTTTTTTTTGTTTTTTTTTTTTTTGTAGCTAGTAGGCTGGAACCAACCACTGCAATGGCTGGCTTTGCCCCTAATTATTACAAAATTCATCTCTTTAAAGAATTTTGCACTTGAAAAGTGAAATCAATTTTATATTAAAAACATTCTTAGTTCCAAGAGGTCTCGGTCAACTATTGAACAAGCGCTTTAAAATATTTTTCTTCGGTCCCTTTTCAAAAGAAAAATGATCCTAATTCAATTTATATATACATAATTTAGTTTTAAAAATAAAGAACCATTTAAAAAAATAAAAATAATGGATTAACCATTGAAATGAAATTCAAATACTATGTAACTAAATATAGGTCTCAGAATTACCACAAAGCAACACAAGAGCGATTTAAACATATAAACCTCAAAGGATTTTATTAAACAAAGTAAATCGCAAATATAAAAGAGTTTTATAGAACAATAACAAATCGGAATAAAACTCAAGAATCTGGACCCAAAACTCGCACAAAACCACAAAGTACCACACAGTATATTACAGATTAACACTGTAAACGAACCTCAAAGTATAAACTCTGATTATGCACAAAGAATCAGAGAAACCATAAAGTATATTGTGCGAGAGATGAGAATTCTCTCAAAAACCACGAATAAGGCAAATCCCCAGAGAGAGAGAGAGAGAGAGAGAGAAGGATCTGGAAAGTCGTCAAAAATGAGAAAGAGATGAAAATATCTGGGTCTTCAACAGCAATGGACGGCCGTGATCAAATGAGCAGATCCAAGGGTTGATATGGCACTTGTTGTTGTAAGTAATTGATCCAGGTTTGGGTCGTGTATTTGGGTCTTCCAAAAGGACTGCATATTCAGCTGGGCTTTAGTAATATGGGTTTCAATTAATTCAGTTACTGGGCTTCAGTTTGGATTCAGCTACACATTTGGGCTGGCTGCTCCGGTCCAATTGCACTCACATACTCCACCTCAATTGGATCAGCAGCCCTGCAAAACACAAACAGAGCAGTATCAAAATTCTAACAAATTAAGAAACCTTAATGCATCTCTAAACTTATTAACAGGTGTAACTTTGGTTCCAGCATTTGCTGGATTGCATTCAGTAGCAATCTTCTTAACTCTTATTGTTCCTTTATCAAGAATATCCATAATGAAGTGAAATTTAACATCAATGTGTTTAGAACTATTATGAAATACAGGATTTCTACTAAGGTATAAAGCACTTTGACTGTCTGTGCAGATGCTAACTGAATTATCATAAAAATGTCCTAACTCTTCTAAAAGACCCCCTTAACCAGATAGATTCTTTTACAGCATTGTAGCAGCTATGTATTCTGCTTTAGTAGAAGAAAGTGCAATAAGTTTTTGCAATTGACATTTCCAACTCACACAAGTACCATTTAATACAAAGAAATATGCAAAAGTAGATTTCCTATTATCTATATTCCCAGCAAAGTCAAAATCAACAAAACCTTTAAGAGAAAAGCTATGTTTTTGTCTTTCAAAAATAAGACTCAAATTAGAAGTACCTTTCAGATATCTAAATAAACATTTCATAGCTTCCTAGTGAGTTTCACCTGGTTTACTCATAAATATGTTAAGTACACTAACAGCAAAAGCAATGTTAGGTCTTGTGTAGACCATAAGATACATCACAGACCCAACAACATTTTGAAAAGGCACATTGATCATCCTATTTTCTTCTTCTATAGTTTTAGGAGATTGATCGACAAAGAGATTGAAATGACTATGCACAGGTAAAGTAGCAAGTTTTGAATTAAACAAGTTAATTTTTTTTCAAATTCTTCTCAATGTAAGCTTTTTGATTTAAAACAAGCTTTCTTGTTTCCTTATTTCTAAAAATATCCATTCCTAAAATCCTTCTAGCATTGCCTAAGTCTTTCATTCCAAATCTACACTAA
Organism: Ligustrum vulgare; assembly: GCA_963555705.1. Classification (NCBI taxonomy): domain Eukaryota; kingdom Viridiplantae; phylum Streptophyta; class Magnoliopsida; order Lamiales; family Oleaceae; genus Ligustrum; species Ligustrum vulgare. The sequence continues at coordinate 15,485,146 of OY743170.1, read as the reverse complement.
GTTTTTGTTTAAGTAACATAATTTCATTCAAATCAGATCCAGCAATCAACATGTCATCTATATATAAAAGCAGATACATATAACATGAATTCAAATACTTAAAATAAAAGCATGGATCATATTGACTCTTAACAAATTTCAGACTTTGTATAAAAGTATCAAATCTCTTATATCACTGTTTGGGTGCTTGTTTCAGGCCATACAGAGATCTTTTAAGCAGACAAGCAAGATTACCAGGTTTTTCAAAGCCTTTAGGCTGACACATATATATAATTTCATCAAGTGATCCATATAAAAAGGCAGTTTTCACATCCTTTTGTTCTAATTCAAGACTGTATTGAGCTACTAATGCAAATAGAATTCTGATGGAAGTATATTTAATTACAGGAGAAAATATTTCATTATAGTCAATTCCTTCCTTTTGTGAAAAACCTTTAGCTAAAAGTCTAGTCTTATATCTAGGTTTTATATCCTTTGAGTCACCTACTTTTAATTTAAAGATCCATTTGCAATCTATAAGTTTCTACCTATCAAGTTTAGGAACAAGAACCCTAGTTTTATTTTTCAAATGTGAATCCATTTCATCTTGCATTGCTGCAAGCTAGAATTTAGAATCTTTTGAAGAAATGGTTTCTTCATAAGATTCAGGTTTTGTTTGTAAATGTTCAAAATAAGTAAAGGTAGAGACAAAGTCAGGATCATCATACCTAGAAGGAGGTCTAATTTTCCTTCTAGTTCTATCCCTAGCAAGATGATAGTTATCAAGATTAAGATCAATTTCAGTTTTAGTTTCAGCTTATGTTTCAAGGACAGTTTCAAAAGTAGGGACAGAATTGGATGACTCGGGTTCAGAAATATAATATGGAGAATGTGGGGGTTGCTCCACCTGAAATTGAGTATTGGGTAGATCATTTTCATCATTCAAAAGATTCGCACTTAGCTCGTAAGTGAGGAAGTCCTTTTCACTAAGAGGATCTTCTAAAATTTCATCTTCACAGAGAAAAAGGTTTTCATTAAAAATTACAGACCTACTAATAATGACCCTGTAACCCTTCTGTTCCTTTGCCCACAATATGTAGCCCTTGAATCCTTCCCCATAGCCTAGAAAAACACATTTCAAGGATCTTGAGTCAAGTTTAGTTTTAGTTTGGTGTGAGTAGGCAGGACACCAAAAAAATTTCAGTTTTGAAATAACAGGAAGAGAATTATTCCAAATATGATCAGGTATTTTAAAATCAATAGCACTGCATGGAGAAAGATTGATCAGATATGAAGCAGTTTTTACAGCTTCACCCTAGAAATTTTTTGATAAATTTGAATCAAGTAACAGACACCTAGTTCTTTTTAATAGAGTCCTATTCATCCTCTCAGCAACCCCATTTTGCTTTGGACATTATGTAATAGTCCTATGTCTAAGAATTTTTAGATTACTACAAAAGGAATCAAAGTCTAGATTACAGAACTCAAGACCATTGTTAGTCCTAATCACTTTGGCCTTCCTATCTTTGAAATTTTGAATCAAAGTAATCCACTTTTTAAACACCCACATAGTAGCATCCTTAGATTTTAACAGATGAATTCAAGTTTTCCTAGAATAGTCATCAACTATAAGCAGAAAATATTTAAAACCAGAAATAGTATTAACTGGGGCAGACCCCTACAAATCAGCAAGCAGGTACTCAAGTATATTACTTGACTTATGAATGCCTTGACCAAAAGAGTTTCTTTTCTGTTTTCTCAAAACACACTTTTCACTGAAATCAAGTTTATGTAAAACATCTTTTCCAAAAACACATTTCTTTTCAAGTAATTTAAGACCTCTTTCACCTAAGTGTCCAAGTCTTTTATGCCACATAACAGTTTTATCATTTTCAGAGACTGCATTGAAAGACTTATCACGTATAGAATAAGTATTTAAAACATAAATTCCATTTGTTTTGGGAGTACAGGAAAGTAAAATATTACCTTTAAAGATACTTAAGTAACCTTTATGTAATCTAATATCATACAATTCAGAATCAAGCACACCAAGTGAAATCAGTTTTCTTTTCAAATTAGACACGTATCTTGTTTAATTTAAAACAACTGTTCTGTTATTTTCAAGTTTCAATAGAACATTACCAGTTCCCTTTACATCACAAGTCACATTGTTTCCAAGTTTCACTGAACCAAGACAGTCACTACTGAAATTAGAAAATGAATCCTTTTCAGGGTACATATGAAAAATACTGTAATGCCTCGAAAAATTATGATGTCCTTATTTACTCATTATTACGTAATAAATATATTTTAAGGTTTTTATTTAAAAATTAGGAAAGGAAATAAAACCTATGTTAGAAATAAAAATGGTGATTTAACGTCTATTTTTAGGAAGTTCGTTTGACCTCTTCTGACCTCGGATAAATGCATATCTTATATGTATGGATAAGTACTCAAAGTAAACTTCGAGAATCTGAAATACGTTTGTCATTTTGACTACTATACAATTCTCAGCAATTTTTCAAAGTTGGCTGCTCAATCTCAAGACTCGAAAAGACAGTTTCGAGGGGCCATCTTTGGAAAGCTATAACTTCTTCTCCCGTTATCCAAATTCTATGAGGAAGATTTTATATGAAATTACTATATGAGTACTTTGAAATGATACCAAAAACTATTAATTTGGATGTCGTTTGCTACTTCAAAACCAGATTCAAATTCAACTACTCAAAAATGGGAAAAAGCTAAAATAGCAGCTATGAGTTGGACTCCTAGACTGCCGCACTGCTTGTATAGCTTTTATTACTCAGCTTATACCTTCTCTCCACCTCCTTCTTGCATGGCCGTGCTCCAACTCCAGCTGCATGATAGAAACCTCATGCTTGGTAATTAGGAAGCTTAATGGTGAAGGAAGGTCCCAATCCCATACAACCATGATCCCTGGCTTCCCTACAACCTTTCTTCCTTATAAATACCTGAGTTTTTTAATTACAAAACATCACTTCAGGTAATCAGCACCAAAAACTCTATCTCTTTTTATACATCAATTCTTGAATTATTGCAAAAACTATGTTTACATCCGTTTTAAAACATTATTTTGATCCCCAAACTTATTTTTCAAAAATGATTATCAAAATATATTAATTAGGGATCAACAGAATTAAAGAAATCAAAACCCAGTTTCTGAAACTACATTTGGTATCGACACCTGGTGATGTGGTGTCGACATCAAATGAAGAACGATGAACATGGTGTCCACACCTATGTAGACACCCCCTCTATTTTAGTTATGTTCATGATATGAAGTTATTTTATGAATTTTAGGTTGATAGATATTACATAATCATCAAAACAGTGAGTATTCGATACACCCTTTTACATGTTTCACTATATGCAATTCTGATATGTGATAAAATGCTTTTGATGCATATTGATGATGATAATAAATGTGATATGATTCATAAAAGGAGCATTTTCAAGTAATGATTATAGATTTGAACTCTAGCCCCCTTGGTAATCAAATGTTTATTGTTTGGATATCGATGTGTGTCGTGAGGACCTTGCGGTGTCAGGATTACGAGAAGAAATTTTACGGGAAGCACATATATTCCTTATTCTATACATCCTGGAGCTACAAAGTTATATCATGAAATGAAATCTATCTAATGGTGGCCAGATATGAAATGAGAAATTGCTGAATATGTGGCTAAGCCCCTGTTCTCTTTGCTGTTTTGAGGTCGTTTTCTATTTTTATTTTCGAAAACATTAAAAACACGTTCTATTTACCATTTTCGAAAAAGAATTTTGGAAAACAAAAAAAAATTTGTACACAAAATGCAAAACGCCCAAAACCTCGTTTTGGGCGTTTTAAGTGTATTTCAACAGAAAATGTTTAAAACTCGTAAAACGCGTTTTGAGATTTTTTCTTTTTAAGAATTATCCTAGCTTGTAACTGAGCCTAAATAAAGTTTTTATTTTATTTTATTTTATTTTTTTATTTTATTTTTTTTAAGAAATATTCTAACTTGGAACTAAACATAAAATAAAGTTTTATTGAATTTAATATCAACATTACAAAAAAAAAAAAAGTAGGAATTCTTGTTACTATATTTTAAAAAATGCCTTGATATATGGACTCTGGTGGTTTTGAAAGAACTTGAATTTTCTAGATTTTAATAGAACTAGAGCTTCCTCAAATCCTGGACCTGACCAAGTTGTATTAATGTAGACTCTTAGTGCTCACATTAGTGTGTTGCAGCTAACCATGTTTTCAGTGTATTGTGAAAGGAAATTTGAGTTTGAACCAGTAGTATTCTGTAAGCAAAATAATTAAAAATAATTTAAGTAGTATTCTACAAAATTTTAAATAGAACGTGTTTTCCAGCTTTTCATTTTCAAAAACAGTTTTCAGAAATGACAAACTAAACGCATTTTCAGCAAATTTGAAAACAAAAATAAAAATAGGAAACATAAAACATTTTCGAAAATAAAAATACAAAATAAAATACAAACAGAACACCACCTAAGTGTCTAAATTGCCAACAAATGAAAGCTGAACATCAAAGGCCAACGGTTACATTACAACCACTACCAATCCCAGAATGGAAATGGGATAAAATAACAATGGATTTTGTTAGTGGATTACCAAAAGTGGCTAAGGGATATGATGCAATCTGGGTAATTGTAGATCAATTGACTAAATCCGCATATTTTCTACCTATCAAAATGACCTTCAAGATGGAACAACTGGCTCACTTGTACATTCAAGAGACAGTCAGATTGCATGGAATACCGATTTCTATTACTTCTGATCGAGACCCTCGATTCTTATCTAGATTCTGGAAGGAAGTGCATAACTTCCTAGGAACAAAACTAAACTTTAGTACAGCCTTTCATGCTCAAACTGATGGACAATCAGAACGCACCATCCAAACTTTGGAAGATATGCTTCGCGCATGTGTGTTAGAATTTCCTCAAAACTGGGATCACTAGATACCTTTGATCGAGTTTTTGTATAACAACAGTTACCATACTTCGTTTCAAATGCCTCCTTTTGAGTACAAGATATGATTGAAGCTGTAGAAAAGATAAAAAGGAAGTTACAAATAGCCCAAGATCGACAACGAAGCTATGCAGATAAACATATTAAACCATTGGAATTTATAGTAGGAGACAAAGTTTTTATTAAGATTTCTCCAATTAAAAGATTGCTACGATTTGGGAAACGAGGAAAGTTAACTCCTCGATTCATTGGACCCTTCACTATTTTGGAAAGAATCGGAGAAGTTGCTTACAGAGTAGAATTACCAGAACAGATGAAAAGAATGCATGATGTATTTCATGTTTCTACTCTCCGAAAATATATTCTAGATCCTTCCCATATTTTGCCAGAAATCCCCACTGATGTCCAATCTGATTTAACCTTAGAAGAAAATCCGGTTAGGATCTTAATGCAGGATGTTAAAAAGTTACGAAATAAAGAAATTCCAATTGTTCGAGTATTACGGAAAATTGATGCCATAGAAGAAGAAACTTGGGAATGAGAAGACGAAATGAAGACTCAATATTCGGAACATCACTTTTATTATCCTATTATCCAATTTAAACATCTTTGAAACGCTATAACTTCTTCTCCTATTATCCAAATTCTATGAGGAAACTTTTATATGAAAGTAATATATGAGTATTTTGAAATGACACCAAAAACTCTTAATTTGGATATCGTTTGCTACTTCAAAACCAGATTCAAATTCAACTACTCAAAAATGGGAAAAAGCCAAAATAGCAGCCATGAGTTGGACTCCTAGACTGCCAGCGCTGCTTGTATAGTTTTTATTACTCAGCTTATACCTTCTCTCCACCTCCTTCTTGCATGACCATCCTCCAACTCCAACTGGATGATAGACATCTCATGCTTGGTAATTAGGAAGCTTAATGGTGATGGAAAGTCCCAATCCCATACAACCATGATCCCTAGCTTCCCGACACCCTTTCTTCCTTATAAATACCTGAGTTTTTGAAATTACAAAACATCACTTTAGGTAATCAACATCAAAAACTCTATCTCTTTTTATACATCAATTCTTGAATTCTTGCCAAAACTATGTTTAAATCATTTTATAACATTCTTTTGATCCCCAAACTTGTTTTTAAAAAATGATTATCAAAATATATTAGTCAGGAATCAATAGAATCAAAGAAATCAAAACCCAGTTTCTGAAACTACGCTTGGTGTCGACATCTAGTGATGTGGTGTCGACACCAAACGTAGAACGATGAACATGGTGTCCACACCTATGTAGACACCCACTCTATTTTAGTTATGTTCATGATATGAAGTTATTTTATGAATTTCAGGTTGATAGATATTACATAATCATCGAAACAGTGAGAATTCGATACACCCTTTTACATGTTTCATTATGTGCAAGTCTGATATGTGATAAAATACTTTTGATGCATATTGATGATGATAATAAATGTGATATGATTCACAAAAGGAGCATTTTCAAGTAATGATTATAAATTTGAACTCTAGCCCCCTTGGTAATCAAATGTTTATTGTTTGGATATCGATGTGTGTCGTGAGGACCTTGCGACTCCAAGGCTCTGAAGAATGACATGGAGATCTAGTAACCCTATTGGAGTTGAATAGGGGGAAAGATGACAGGGATGTAGAAGCCCTAAAGGATATGGAATCCTGAGTAACATGTTTATGATTATGGCCATTTATCGATATCCGAGTTGTGTATATATTAAGCACTTTTGGGTAGAGATGATAATCTATAATCGGGCCCTGAAATCCTAAATATTTGAAAATACTTGCATGTGTATCGAATTACTCATTGAATTATCAGTTCATGTTTTTCATGTTTTCAACTTGTAGATGATGCGTTACGACAATTTTGAAGTAATCTCTCGGGAATGGATTAAGTCACCTGATGGGAAATATTATATGTATGTAACTGAAATCCATACGTGGCAAGCGTACCGCGACTTTCCTGCTTTAACTCATTTTTCGCGTTCCCACTTTTATGTTGATTTTCATGATATCGAAACTATGGAATATATATACTCCAATGATTTCCCCTGCAAGGAAATCGAAGGATATAGTTGATCTTTAGTTGTTTTATTAAAATAAGGAAGAGAAGTTTTTAGTTGTCTTTGTAATTTATTCCCTAAACTCAGATGTGATGTACTATGTTTTCTAACTTATCTATATAGTAAGTTTTATGTTCTTTCTAATAGTCATTTCAATGGGAAAATGAGGAATAGTTTATCACGTGTTGACACCGCTCAACACCAAAACTATTCAATTTCAAAAATAGTGTTGGTGTCGACACCAACCCAACCCAACAGAACAGCCTCAGTCACTTTAAGGTCGACACTGATGTCAACACTTGAGGTTCTACAAGTCAAAATTTTTATTTTTTTAGTATTATTAACTTAATATTCTTTGTTGAAATATGGGTTTTGGGGTCGCCACAAGTACAGCCAGAATCAAGTATCCATTCATTCTTGTTATCAGATTCAATAATAAGATAGACAACACCATTATTATCCCGTGTTTCAACCTCAGTTTGATTGTTGGTTCCTATTTCATTTGTTTCTTAAAGTAGTCTTTAACATGATGTCTAGGGTTGCCACAGTAATAACACAGTCTAGTATTATCTGGACCTCTAAGATTGTCTTGACTTCTAAAATTGTCTTGGCCTCTAAATTTATACTGATCTGTGAAAGAGTTATCCTTAGGCTTGTAAGAATTATCTTTCTTTTGATAGTTACCCCTAACAGACTTACTATTCAGGTTATTCCAGTTCCTGTTATTGTTGGAGGCATTCCAACTTTTATTGAAATAGTTCCCAGGCTTTTTATCCCTAAAGGAATTCCTTTTCTTTGATGTCCCTATAACATTATAGGCTTCTTTATAACTATTTTTAAATTCCAGTTCCTTATTCTTAAGGGATGTGTGAATTATTTCAGTAGTCAAATTTTTCGCACCATATTCTAAGGCATTTCTAAGATTCTTAAATTTATCACCCATAGCATTTAAAAGGAAGACAACTTTCTGTTCATCAGTCAATTTTTCATCACAATTCAAGAGGCTTTGAGTGATTTTATTAAACATATTCATATTATCATCTACATCTTTGAAAGGGTCAAACCTAAAAGAAAAGTATTGTTTCCAAAGAAAGCATTTATCAGGCAATGAGATTGTGTCATAAACTTCCTCTAACTTATCCCACAGTTCTATAGCAGTTTTAGTCTTACCTATTTGTCTAATGACATTATCAGATAGATGAAGAAATAAAGTACTCTAGGCAGTTTCATCCATTTCAGTTTGTCTATCCTAAGCTAGATTAACAGGCCAAGATTGATCAATAGCTTTTGTACACTTCATTTGAAGTAATAAGGCTTTCATTTTCTGGCTCCAGAGATTAAAATCTCCTTTACCATTCCAAGCTTCACCATCCACTTTTATAGTAGCCATTGAATTATTGACCAAGAATTTTAATTTTAATTTTTTTTTAAAAGAATTAGAAGCTTTATTTCTTCAAAAAAAAAAAAAAAAAATCAGGCAGATAGATAGAAATATGCTGGACAATTTCACATAGTATTTCGAAGTAATTAGAGACAGTCCACAAAGTCAAGAAAGATATAATGTCTCACAATATCTAGATCAAACACTAAGCAGTATAGCAGTCAAGGTGATCACAGCCCACAAAGAATAGTCACACTAAGTAAAGAATCACAAAGAAACTAAAGTACTGAAAAATTGTTCTTCCAGTATATGTCTCAACCTTATTTGGGTCAACCCAAAACTCCCTCAGATTCCTAAATTTTCAAGAAATCCTGGACAAAGGAAAGCAGTGGGGTCCAAGAAAAGGCTTCAAAACAAAGAGATTTTGGAGAGAACAGGAATTTGAAAAACAAATGACAGTACTAAATGTGCAGTATGTAAGGATATCACCTCTTTGCAAGATTAATGGTTACTGCAATTTTCACGAAGCTTTTGTTCCACAAAGTTCCAGTACTACAAAGTTTAATCAGCATCCACGAAGTTCAGCCACCACAAGAATGTCAGATCCCCACAAAGAATTTTCAGTATATTATGGAGAATATACTGAGTTCTTGGGATAGTTTGATTTTGACTCAGAGATCAAAAATCCAGAAATTGGAACCAATATATCCATTATTTTAAAAACTAGGGTTTCAAGAAAATTCCACACAGTAAAAATACCACGAAGATAGCAGTAAGGGATTTTAAAATCCTTTAGATCTAAAAATCTTACGAAGTTTTTCAGAGATCAACAATGTTTCAGTATGGGATTTTCAAAATACTCCAAAAATCACAAGTTTCTTGAAGAGACCACAAAGAAATGAAAAACCCTAAAATTGTTTTGAGAAAACCACAAAGAATCAGAAAATAACAAATCCAACCACAAAGATTCTGGATCTACAAGATCTGAGTCGTAATACAGCGTATTCACACGAACCCCAAGGCTCTGATATCACTTTAACGAAATATAGGTCTCAGAATCACCACAAAGCAACACAAGAGCGATTTAAACATAAAAACCTCAAAGAGTTTTACTAAACAAAGTAAATCGCAAATATAAAAAGAATTTTACAGAACAATAACAAATCTGAATAAAACTCAAGAATCTGGACCTAAAACTCACACAAAACCACAAAGTACCACACAGTATATTACAAATTAAAACTGTAATCGAACCACAAAGTATAAAATCTGATTATGCACAAAGAATCGGAGAAATCACAAAGTATATTGTGTGAGAGAATCTCTCAGAAACCACGAAAAAGGCAAATCGCCAAAGAGAGAGAGAAAAAGAGAAGGATCTGTAAAGTCATCAAAAACAATGAGAAATAGATGAAAATATCTGGGTCTTCAACAGCAATGGACTGTCATGATCAAATGAGCAGATCCAAGGGTTGATATGGCAACGGTTGTTGTAAGTAATTGATCTGGATTTGGGCCGCGTATTTGGGTCTTCCAAAAGGACTGCATATTCAGCTATGCTTTAGTAAAATGGGCTTCAATTAATTCAATTACTGGGCTTCAGTTTGAATTCAGCTACACATTTGGGCTGGATGCTCTGGTCCAATTGCACTCACATACTACTTTCAAAATAAACTTTGTTTTAGCAACCGGAATATGATGATTTACTTATAATTAAAATTAAATGCTTATTTTTCTATCGAAAATATACTTTTTAAATTCCATCATCGTAAATTGCCTCATGTCTAGGCTTGCAAAATATTTTTGATCCATTAGGCAGTGTACAACTCAATACCCAAATAATAATAATTGAAGAAGATGTAAAATATTAATTTCATAAACTTCTTTACTAAATGTGATGTGAACCCCTTCGGTGTATTGATCGAAAATTCCCACAACAATTTTAATACCATCCCCAAGAAAGCTAAAGTGGTAAATAAAGCGATAAACACATTAACCCAAGTTTAAATCTAACCCAAAATTCAAGGATTAAACAAACCCTAGCCCAATGGGTATCAACCAAACAAATTTCAAGGTGGCGGAAATAAACAACAACACAAGAATAAAAATACTCAAGCAAAGTTGATTACATTCCTAAAAGATACAAGATCAAGAAATGGGATTTACCTCACCCACAAGAGGAGCTCTTTCAAGAGCATCACATTGAACATCCAAAGTTAATGAGGTTTGAAATGAGAAAATGTATTTAATGTACAAAAGTGGGAAAAAAATGTAAATTCGAAAATTGCAACCCCGTTTTTCTGAAATGGGGTGTATCGGTCGACCGAAATTAATTTCGATCGATCACATGGTCGACCGAAATGGGACTTTCGGTCGACCAACCCTCAGCCGAATGCAATTGGGGCTGCCTTCAAAATCCTCTGCAGAGTTTCAATCGACTGGAATGACTTTCGGTCGACCGAAATGGGCTCGGTCCAATTTCTTCTACTTTTTGGCTCCAACTTGATTCTTGGCTTCTTTTCTTGACTTTTTCACATTATTTAGCCTCGAATCTTGAACCTCCTTGGCATCGGATCTCGTCATGGGTCCCCACAGGCTCGTGCATCGAGGTTTGACTTTCTCGGTTCTCATCATCCCCTCCCTCTTGAAAAGGATTCGACCTCGAATCTTGCTTGAGTGCACTGTCTGAGGCTCCTTGAACTTTGATCTTGTAACATTGTGGATCACAAGTTCATGTAATGAAATTGGACCTTCACAATTCTCATCATCCCTTCCATCTCGAAAGAGATTCGACCACGAATCGACACCTACAATAAAAATAGAAAATTCAGACACCATAAATATAACTGAAATTTTATACTTACCATGCAAAATCGAATTGTAGGTGTTGTCAAGAGTTTGAACGGTGCCAACACTGCAGAGTAGCAATTTGGATTTTTATTCGATCGAGAACCCGTTCTTTCCTCAAAAGAAACTATATCAAACCACCCGGATCAAATACGAATCGCCTCCTACCATTGTTTGTGTTTGAATTGTAGTGCTCATCCTTCCTCTCAATTTGAGACTTGTTCCACTCATGAGTGACTTAACCTCTTCCTCACTTTTCTTCCCACCCAAGTTACTTCTTTCATCATTAAACAAACGCATCAAATTCAAAAGAGCTAACGAGTTAAAATCATGAAGAATTTCAAAAGGAGAAAATGCAGTAGCAGAATGAACACTTTGATTATAAGCAAATCCAACAAAAGATTGACCTTGTTTCCGACTCTTTAGGCCAATCATAAGGTTAGTGCAAAGGAATTGTGTTAAAACTTCATTAACCATCTTGGTTTGGAACGTGGTTTGGTAAGAAGAAAGGGTTAAAGCTAGAAATTTGGTTCTAAACCTTCCTTACAAATCCCCCGAAATGTGATTAATAAAATGCGCAATTATACTCAACAACATTCCCCTATGGACAACATGTAAATGCACTACCTCCTTAAAGAGAAGAATTGTTACCTTGGTAGCATCACTGGATTCTTGAAATGTAGCATTCTAACAATCCTACCAACATTCACAAAATTAACTTCATTCCCTTTCTTGGACCTAAGTAAACCCAACATAAAATTCATAGAATTAGTAATCCAAGATTTACTCATGATGGGCCAACATGTATGGAATGTTTGGGGCAAAAACTTGAGCTTAGCCATTTTGCAAGTCTTGCATTTGCTACAAGTGCAATCATTCTTATCACCAACTCTCAAATTAGGCCAATAAAAACAATCACAAAATTTTCCCAAGGCTCCTTTGATTCCAAATTGTCTTCCCTAACACCCAATACGTGTCTCTCTTATTAGCAACTCCCACATGGCACATTTAGGAGCGAACGATCTAACTTTCCAAAATAAATAATTGTCATGCTTATAGAATTCATTAAAATCTCGCTCCCCACATGACTCATAAATGCGAAACAATTTTGGATTATTAGTTTGCAAGCCTTCACTAAATTCAAAACAGGAAGATTTGGCATTTAGGCAACTTAGCATAATAAAAAATTTGGATTTACAATTGAGGAATTCATCATGCCAATGATCCTTATTACATGCAACATTTTTACAAGTCACACATATACTTTGTCCATTCTACATCAATATCATACAACCTTCTAATGTATTCAAAACATAATAACCTTGCATTCAAAGAAATAATTGGAGCATACCTCCTAGATGTTGCATTGGTTATTCCATTTTCTTTACCTCGGTCGTACTCGTTGTTGTAGGAAAATGTTTCCATAAATTTCTTCCATAAGGCATGATTTTGGAGTTCTTTGTTGCCTTGATAATTTGGTCTCACAATTCTCTACAACAAAGAAATAACCAAACTAGGGAGGGAATCGTTAGAATATTCAAGAGCAAAGAACATTTTTGTGGGATCTCTTCTCTCAATTTTCTTTGTGGTACTCATCACTCCCTCGCCTTTTTCTTATGTAGGAACCTCAACTCTCAGTTCTTCTCTCGCTTCTTCTTTTTCTGAAGTCGTGGCTCCAACTCTCAATTACTCACCTTTTTCTAGGTTCGTGGCCCCAACTCTCTATCTTTCATTTGGCCTCACTTTTGTGTTGACATCAGTTTTTTCAAGTGATTTTTCTTTTGATTTCCTATTTTCCCTTTCTTTTCTTTCTTCCTCAAATCCCTTCTTGAGCTTCATTCTGTCCTTGCATACTTCTTCCGGGCTCAAAGATAGGATCACAACCTTTTTTCCATCCAATTGGAAGCTACATCGGTTCCTCCTCCTATCATGATTCACATTTCGCTCACTTTGCCAAGGTCTTCCCAAAATTATGTGAGTAATGTGTATGGGAACCACATCACATAATATTTGATCACTATAAGTACCAATGTAAAAAGTAAGAAGAACTTGTTCACTTACCCTCACCTCCCCATAGTCATTCAACATTTGCAATATATAAGGACTAAAATGCTTCATTACCGGTAACCCCAGTTTCTCAACTCAACTAGCACTCACCAAATTGGTGCCAATCTCCCCATCTATCATGAGACTACATAGTTTATCACTCACTAGGCATCTAGTGTAGAAACTATCCTTTCCATGTTCCTCCATCTCATTAGTATGGGCCAAAGATCGTGGTGGCCTAGCATTTATCTCCTTCACTACTTCTTTACTTTCGCTACCATCCCTCCTATGGAATGATGAAGTCTTCATTTGCTCAATATCAACCTTCTCATCCATCCCATCTACCCATTCTCTTCTTCTCCTATCCATACTCCAATCTCCTTCAACTTCTCCACTTTTACCTATTCCATGGAGTAATGAATTTTGCATTCTCGCACCATGAATATTTTCATCAACTCCATTTCTCCTATCTTCTAACCACTCTCTTCTTTTTCTATACATGCTCCCATTTTGTTCACTCTCCTTTTCATTATCCAAAACATCTCTTCTAAATTTCCTATTCATACTCTCATTTTGTTCACCATCCACCTCATTTCTCCAAACATCCCCACATGTACCCCTAACTTATTTCCTATTCTTCCTTCCCATTCTCCCATCATCCACCAAAGCATCTCTACATTTATTCCTCATTCTTCTATTATCTCTTCCCTCTACTCCATTATTAGTTGATGTACTCTTCCCTCTTGTTCCCAAATTTTCTAACCCACCCCCAATCTTCTCCATTTGCCTACCGATGGTGGTTGAAATATTTTATAACAAGTACTTCAAATCTTGAATTTGAGCATTGGAATTTGACATGCTGTGCAAGTGTGAAAGTGTTCTCACAAGAATATTTTCCACTCGTGTTTTACTCAATTTAGGCTTTTACCATCTATTAAGTTTACCACTCTTACCTTTTTCCACTCAAAAACTCCTTTCTCAAGTTCTCCAAGGAAGGTAATCAACGAAACCACAAAGTATAATTCTTGTGAAGTCAAGGATTACAAACAAGGAAGAATGAATTTATAATAAGTAGATACAATAGCAAGTGAAATTTATGTACTTGCTAAACTCAAAAGGAACAATATTTATATGGGATAAGATGCTAAGAACACAATTTTAGCAATGAGATTGACAAACCATAAATAATAGATAAGACATAGATGTAGAACAATAAGTACAAAGAGTGTAAATTTTCAATGAGACAATTTATCAAACACTTTGTACTCAATATTAAAGCGGCCTTGAATGTGTATAATGTGGATAAATGAATACCCCTAACAACTCAAATATGGCAAGGAATGGATGATCAATATTACCCAATATATGGAGCAAGTGATATATGGGATATAATGTCCATAACTCAATCTCAATAATGGAATAGATGGCCCTAAGTAATTAACAAGTTATGGGCATTGAATAATAAGGCATGAATGAGGTATTTTCTTTGGGACAATTTATCAAAAACTTTGAGTACATAATTGGAAAGTGTAGGTTTTGTAAATGTTTGGCTAATGGAAACCCCCAACAAATGCAATAATCAAAATACCCAATATATAGGAATTAAAAATTACTCATGGGCATATGAAATTTTCCCCAATTTTCTTTTCAACTTTCGTTTTTTTTTTTTTTTTTTTTTTTTTTTTTTTTTTTTTTTTTTTTTTTTGTATAACAACAACAATAATGTAAATGATAGATTTACCAAATTAGAGTCAAGTTCTGATACACAATTTTAATACCATTCACAAGAAAGTTAAAGTGGTAAATAAAGCGATAAACATCTTAACCCAAATTTAAATCTAACCCAAAATTCAAGGATTAAACAAACCCTAACCCAATGGGTATCAACCAAACAAATTTCAAGGTAACGAAAATAAATAACAACACAAGAATAAAAATACTCAAGCAAATTAAGTTGATTACATTCCTAAAAGATACAAGATCAAGAAATGGGATTTACTTCACCCACAACTCTCTCAAGAGCATCACATTGAACATCCAAAGTTAATGAGATTTGAAATGAGAAAATGTATTTAATGTACAAAAATGGGTAAACAATGTAAATTCGAAAATTACAAGAAAAACTCCGTTTTTCTGAAACGAGGTGTTCCGGTCGACCGAAATGGGACTTTCGGTCGACCAATCCTCAACTGAACGCGACTGAGGCTGCCTTCAAAATTCTCTACAGAGTTTCGGTCGACCGGAATGATTTTCGGTCGACCGAAATTGGCTCAGTCCAATTTCTTCTACTTTTTGACTCCAACTTGATTCTTGGCTTCTTTTCTTGACTTATTCACATTATTTAGCCTCGAATCTTGAACCTCCTTGGCATCGGATCTCGTCATGGGTTCTCACAGACTCGCGCATCGAGGTTTGACTTTCTCAATTCTCATCAAAATGACTGAAATTGTACTAAATGACTGAAATTGCACTCCATGATTGGACGTTCACTTTGACAATTTTGAATTTAATAACGTCTAAGAAACTCGAGCAACATTTTGACTTCGTTTAGTAGCCCTTTGTGTTAATCGTATTAAATTGATAACAAGTTGCTCTATTTATTTTATTTTATTCTTATATCATACTAATTTTACAATGATTAACCTTACAGTTTCACAATGATTCTAAATAAATATTGACGATTCGTGGAAATGTATGTAATTGTTGATTGCCTTACGATGAGATTATCAATGATCGGATCTAGAAACCAGTCAAGGGATGTCTCGTACAAATTCTATACTTAAAATTATATAATTATAAATTAATACTCTCTTACAAATTCAAAAAGTTTATCAACTTATAAGTGTTAGTCTTACTATTATTAATCCACATAGAAAATTGTATGTAGACATAAATTCTAACAAACTCAATATGCCTAACATGCAGAACTAAAGAAAGGTCTAGAGAAGTAATGAAATGAAGTAAAGAATCACTTAAAGTTGCACAGATGCCTTGTCCATAAATAACTTATACTTTAGGTAGAATTATAGAATAAATTATAGTACTTATACCTTGCCTAATATAATTAGACTTACTTTATGCCTCTTCTCAAATCTTATTATGTAAGTATTTAAAATCCAGAGCCTATAAATAGAGGACATTGACCAGAGGAACCATACACCCAACTAACTATAATATCTCACGTACTGATTCCTATGGATCCCTCCGTCAAACGCTCTGATTTCCACAGTACTGATGGTGAACGTTTCATCTTCGGTTGTGCAACTTCTGCATATCAGGTGTATAATTAATTAGTAGATAACAGTACTTTAGCTTATTTTGAATTCTTTGGTACTGTCCATTAGCATTAAGGTTTAAGAACAATGAAGATTTACTAAAACAATATTCTGAATACTTTAGTACATATCTTATTTAGAATGTCCATTGTCATAAAATTGAATTTAATATAGTTCTTATTAATTTGTGGATATAGAATTTATTTGAAGTGCTATATACAAATAATTATTTACTGCAGGTCGAAGGTGCTTGGGATGCAGATGGTAAAGGCAGGAGTAATTGGGACCATTTCACACTACATACACCTGGTCTCTTCTCTCAAGCTTCTTACTCTCTGTGTAGTAATATTTGTGTGTGTGTGTGTGTAAAAGATAATGTAATCTTACAAAATAAAATTATTTGCAAATATATTGGAGCTTTGTTTGCCCCTCTTAAAGGGTTTGACGTATTAAGATAAAATTCATATTCTCAATATCGTATCAGCGTCCAACAAGCTCAAAGAATCAATTTGATCTGTCTAAAGCTCGAACAAGTCCGATACAAGAGGGATATTTTTCAACGAGTCACTTTCTTTTGAGGGAATGTTAATTGTACAATCTTACATTGATTATATATAAAAACAATGATCAACATGAGATAAAGGATTTTTAACTCCTTTGAACAAGGTTGTTCTTCTAAGATGAAACCCAAAATCTCAATAATGGACACCTAAACATGTATTAATTTTAATGAAAATAACCATGTGGCTAGTGTTTTTACATGATGGACATTGTTTAGCATATATTCATGTTCATTAATTGGAGTGGCAGATGGCATTACTGACGGTAGCAATGGGTGCGTTGCTCTTGATCAGTATAATATGTTCAAGGTATATGTTCTTTAACAATTTAATTTTTTATGGGCGGATTAAATTTATCCTTTTACTTCCAGTCGAGCCTTACTTTGCATTAAAAGGTTGCCCCTTGTAATTAAATTTTTGTATCAACATTCCATACCAATGGTTGTGTTAGTTCCAGAAGGAATTTCCCAAAAAGTAATGAGAGGAATTAATTCGATAATTTGATCATTTTGAAAAACGTGTAGGACTAACATTGGTCCCATTACATGGAGGGAATCAATTGCTTAAAAAGGTTATACATATCTAATCACTTGAAGTCTAAAAGTTGAATTTAAAAAAAAAAAAATGGAAGACGCAAAATATTTTTCATTATTCTTGATTGTCCATTAATTTAAGCCTCCAAGATTATATTCTTTTCACTGTAAACTGTATTCATTTGCAGGACGATGTGGATTTGATAAAAAAAGTGGGTTTCGATTCTTATAGATTTTCAATTTCATGGTCCAGAATTTTACCGGGTATTGTACTCTACTTAAATAGAAGTCGAAAAAATATGTCTTTAATTTAGGTATTGCATTGTCAAGGATGTAAAGTTTTTGCTCCATTTTATAAATTTTAAAGGAAAGGTTTTCTTAATTAGACTATTTTATTTACGCTAAAGTGCAATGTTATATTTTATGCTTAAAGCTTTAAATAGAAAGGGCACTCAATAAAATGATTTAGTGCCCCTTTATTAAAGTACCATCTAGGCAAAGTTGTAGAGAAGCTCAACAGTAAGGAGTTTGATATCTATGTTGACGAGGAAGTCTACCGCATCTAAGGGACTAGAATCCAAGTTTTGCTACATGTACAAATAAGTATACAAATAAGTTTACAAATAGTGTATGTGGCAATAATTTATTTACTTATACATCGCATCACTTAAAGAATTAATCACCATAAAATAATCACATCATTATTTGTATATATACTTGTTTGTACGTTTTATTTGTATAAGTAGCAATTTTCCTAGAATCCCCTGTCAACTTTGGTTAGTTTGCCAAGGTGCCTAGATGGCGAGAAATATGTGAAAAAGGAAGGAAGAAATTTATTCACATTTTTTAAGAGTAGTTTGACAAAATATTTTAAAATACCTAGATGGCTAGTTTGGAAAGATTCCAAGATGATTTCTTTAGAAAACATGACAAAATATTTAAAAAATAGAAATTATTCAGAAAATGGAGTAGTACTCCCTAAAGTGACCTCTCTCTCTCTCTCTCTCTCTCTCTCTCTCTCTCTCTCTCTCTCTCTCTCTCTCTCTCTCTCTCTCTCGCATGAATTTTGAATGATAAATCATATATTGAACAATTGAGTCGAAAAAATTGGGTGCTATCATATAGCATTGTATATATTATTATTTTGTTTTCTGCGTTTAAACTCATTGATATTTTAGGAGGTAGATTATGCGGTGGCGTAAGCAAAGAAGGAATCAAATACTATAATAATCTCATAAACGCACTTTTGGCAGAAGGTTAGACTTCTTATATGTAGATTTCTTTACATTTATTGATCTTCAAGAAAATAAGTTTTTTTTATTGGATTTATAATTAGAAATTCATAATTGACATGCTTTCGAAATCTATTCAATGCTTACATTAAAAAAAAAAAAAAAATCAATGTCTCACTAATTATTCTGTGCAGGTATTGAGCCGTGGGTGACTCTCTTCCACTGGGATGTTCCCCAATGCTTGGAAGCAGAATATGGAGGCTTCTTGAATAATCGTATTGTGTAAGTAACTAGATCTTACACCGTAGGGAAAATCTTGTGCTAGGTATTAATTAAGTAAAAAAAAAAAGGGGGAAATTCATAAAAATCAAGCAAAGTTATTTTCTCGACCACTTTATATTGAAGGGAAAAGTAAAACCATTCTTTTTTAGAAAAAGGATATTAATAAGTGATACAAAAAAAAAAAAAAAAAAATTGAACTCTCTTACAAAGATAATGTTATAGGTGAAATTATCTACCATCTATATGCATATATGTACATATGTATGTGATATATTAAGTTGTTCCACTTTCCCGTTGTAGGAATGATTTTTGTGATTTTGCTGAGGTCTGCTTTTGGGAATTTGGTGATCGGGTGAAACGTTGGATCACACTGAATGAGCCATGGTCCTTTACTATCATGGGATACGTGGATTGCATGTTTCCCCCTTGTCGGGGTAAAACTCCGCCACATTCTCCAACGGCTGCAACGTCAAAGGATCTACCGGTGCAACTCCTAAAAGTTAATCATAGAATGCCAAGTACTAGGCTTCTACCTTTTACTGAACCTAAAGGAGATCCAGGCACAGAACCATATATAGTGGCACACAATTTGATCCTTGCTCATGCACATACTGCTAAGATATACAGGGAAAAATATAAGGTTTTCATTTTAACATTTATCTCTCTCGCACACACAGACACAATTTGATCCTTGCTCAAGCACATGCTGCTAAGATATATAGGGAAAAATATTAGGTTTTCATTTTAACATTTATCACACACACACACACACATAAATTATATATATGTATAAAAATTTGAGATATGTAGCAGTAAATTAATTAAAAAAAAATAATAACAATACATTCGTAATTACAGGAATACCAAGGAGGAAAAATAGGGATGTCAAACGTTTCAGCTTGGTTCTATCCATTTGATGAGAAGAACACACAAGATGTAGATGCTGCTTCCAGGGCGGTTGATTTTATGTTAGGATGGTAATTGCTCATCATGTGCCCTATCATTACTCAAAGCAATTTCTAACTCTCAAGATTGGATTGTAATTTGTGCATGTCTATAAAATCCGCTCTCTAAACGAAATAAGCAGCATGAGAAGTCAATTAAATAGGAATCTATTTTCGCGAGTTATTTTTATTAATTATAATCTTTTTAGCTTTGAACTTGTTTATTCATTTTGGAATTAGTATAATGTATAGAGCATGTAGTCCAATATTTTCGAGAATTCACGAGATAACATTTTGTAGAATTTTAGATTTTACGTCATCACAATATATTTTTTTAACTCATTTCTCATGTTTTAGGTTTGTGGCCCCAGTAAAAAATGGAGAATATCCACCATCGATGAGAAAAATTGTAGGACAACGTCTTCCCGAATTTAAAGAAAATGAAGCAACCCTAGTGAAAAATTCCTGTGACTTCTTAGGCATAAATTATTACACGACTTATTATGCAAAGAATGGACCTGAGAAGACTGGTTCACCATCAAATTATGAGAATGATCTTCAAGTCGAATATCTCTGTAAGTACTGAGACATTTTATCCTATTATAAATGGACTATGCTTGTAACAAGATTTATACTTCTTAATCTTTTGCAGTTTCCCGAAATGGTAAGCTGATTGGTCCACAGGTAAGCCATTACCATTGCCCCTCCCTCAGAAATTAAAATTTAAATGGAATGGAATTTCAAACAATTTAGGCATATCAAAGATTTATATATGGTGATGTTGTACCATGTCATAGAATCCTAATATATTGGCACAACAAACTAAAATACTTATTACATAATCTTAAAAACTTACATGATAACAAATTATTTTTCTTTCGTGTCAGGCTGGTTCGAAATGGTTGTACATAGTTCCAGATGGAATTAAACATCTCGTGCTTCATATAAAGGAAACATATAATAATCCCGATATTTACATTACAGAGAATGGTATATAGTTGTGTTTATTGTTTTATTCATATAAATTTAAGATATATTAATTTTTAATATCATTGATTGGTTTATATGAATTTCGATCCCATGATCTTGTGCAGGGGTAAATGAGAAGAATGATAAAAATGCAACAATTTCAAAAGCTCGTATTGATGAAACAAGGATTGATTATCACAAGAAACATCTCGCTAAACTTAGAGAAGCAAAAGAGTATGTTATAATTTGTTTCTTACATGGTAGTTAAAATCGAAACAAGTTTAAGTTCTGAATTTTTTTTTCTGTTTCCAGAGATGGTGCTCGTGTGAAGGGTTACTTCATTTGGTCATTGCTTGACAATTTCGAATGGGCAGAGGGTTACACTGTTAGATTTGGCATTTTTTATGCAGACTTCGTGAATGGACGTTTGACAAGATTCCCAAAAAACTCAGCTATATGGTGGACGAAATTCCTGAACGAAACTAAGACTCCATGGAATAAACTTCCACAGAAGCCCGTAATTTCAGGAAATCAAAAAGCTGAGAAAACTGAAGAAGGAGAACATGGCACAGTGAAAAAAGCAAGAGCCGCTGAAGAAGGAGAACATGGCATAGTGAAAAAAGCAAGAGCCGATGATGCTAAAAATTAACTGTTAGTGCTTCCTTGAATTTCTTCTGAATTAATGTTAAGTTTAATAATGCAAGCATGGATGCATGCATGCTTGATGTTCCTTTAGTTTGTTCCTAATTCTTCTTGGAACTTGTAGTCATTGTGTTCAAATAAATGGAACCCACTGAGGCTCCAAGTGTGTTTTCAGTTTGTTCAATAAAAGATCAAGGAGTGGCATGCTTCAGTTCTAGTATATTAGTACAGTCTTTACACTACAAGAAATCGGACCAACAGCGACGACAGAAGTCGTCTCTAAAAGCCTAAAAATCGTCGTTATAGATCAATAGCGACGACATTGTCGTCTCTAATAGTCGTCGCTTTAGGCCCGTAGCTGAAAGTCAATAGCGACGACATAGTCGTCCCTAATAACGAAAAATATTTTATTAATTTAACTTGACCCGATCCGAACCATTTTGAACTCGGCCCGAATTTGAACCCGACCCGAACCTCGAGTATTTATTTTTAATTCATATGATGATAGTGTTGGCTTGGAGACTCGAACTCTTGACCAAGAAGTTGGGTGAGTGATGTCCCAACCGTTCAGGCAAATAAATTCTTGTGTCTTATTTTGTTTTAAGTAATATATAATAGTTAACTTTAACGAATCACATTTTAATAATAATAGTATATAAACATTTGTTCCAACACATTGACTTCAATATTATTTTTATAAAAATCGAAAAAAAAAAAAAAAAAAAAAATCGAACCTATAGAGACGACATAGTCGTCGCAATAGGGTATGTTTTTGAGACGACAAAAAAAGTCGTCCCTAATACCTGAGTATTAGAGACGACTTGTTTTTGTCGTCGCAAATTTTTGAGACGACAAAAAAAGTCGTCTCTAATACCTGAGTATTAACGACGACTTTTTTTGTCGTCGCTAATTGCTGAGTATTAGAGACGACTTGTTTTGTCGTCGCTAATTTTCGTCGCTGTTGATCCGATTTCTTGTAGTGTTACTTCTTTTTAATTAGTGAAAGTTTTACCAGACCTCCTAATCTTTCTAAAAAGTATGAATGTACCTCGGACAGGGAACTTGTGTTGGCATCTTTCTAAACCTTTCATAGCGAAGAAACGATTTTGTTTTAACAAGAGTTGTTAAATAATTACACCTGTCCATATAGTGTGGGTACGACAATTTGTTAAGTGTAAATATGTTGGAAATGGGCGTGAAATGGGTCAAGTTTGACCAATAATTCGGGTAGGACTTGGTATCCGTTTTGTACGGGTCAATGATCAAACACATTCTACTACGCGAGTAGATATATTCGTGACATATTTAATTTCACAAAATCATTTCCGAATAAATGAGAAATTAATACTAGAAATTGGCAACTTGAAAGTAAAAATATTGAAATTTGAAAGCAAGTGTGGGAACTAAATCCCACATAGGAAGTTGAAAGAATTTTGAACCAATTTATATACCTCAAGTTTGGATATGGGTTTGAGCCCCAAGGGATACCAATAGTCTTTGGAAGGGGGAAGTCTTAGATAATGTCTAGACTAGTCCAAAGCCCGCGCGCCGCCACCATCATCATCCGGCCGGCATGGTCACGGTCGGGTTGGGTCATGTTTGGTTCCTATATTCTTTTTGGACAAAATAAATTAAAAATATTTATTTATTTTATCTTCTCAAAACATGGTTGAAACTGTTTGAATTAAAACGGACACAAACCAATAATAGTGTCTATTCAGAAACAAACTTTCAACCAGATCGTCTTAAGGAAATAGAGTCGAACTCTAGCCTCAATCTACTATTTTCTGCAATTTCGTTAAGCATATATTTGGTTTGATATTTCCTTCTCTTCATTTTTTATTTATTACATTTCTTGCATGCTAAATAATACTTCTAACAATCTTAAGACGATTTTATGTTTGTTTTATTATTTGCATGCGTATGGATAATTCTTATTTAACGCGACTTTATTCTCTTTGGATGTATTTATTTATTATAGTCTACATGCATAAAACTGATTATTTAAAATAGTTTTTTATATATTCATAATTGATTACATAATATATTTAATATATAAATTTATAGTGTTCTCGGTTCATTTGTTTGACCTAACCTTATATCTCTTATAACTCTGTAATTTATAATTATTGTCTATACCTTAAGTATAATTGTTTATCTTCTGTTTTCGTAACAGAAATAGATGTGACAAGTGAGAGTAATGTAGTTCCCCCCAATGGAACTAACAACACTACGGTTTCACCAAGTACTATGGTTCCACCAATGACTGTTCCTATTCAAACCACTCTGGTTCCACATAGAGAAAAATAGAAAAAATTCAGTGGAATGGACTTCAAGAGATGGTAACAGAAGATGTTATTTCACTTGACCACACTGAATTTGGCAAAATTCCTAACCGAGGATGCTCCGGCGGTTCAGGAAGGACCAAACAACAGGGATTCCCTTATTGCCATGGATGCATGGAAACACTCGGACTTCCTATGCAAAAATTATATTCTTAATAGGCTGGACAACACAATATATGGCATTTATAGCGCCATGAAATCTGCAAAAGAACTTTGGGAGTCTTTGGAGAAAAAATACAAAGCGGAGGATGCTGGTACAAAAAAATTTATTGTTGAAAAATTCCTCGACTACAAAATGGTAGACTCCAAGACTATTATTAGCCAAGTTCAAGAACTGCAAGTTCTCCTTCATGATATACATACTGAAAACATGAATGTCAGTGAATCATTCCAAATGGCTGCCATAATTGAGAAACTCCCTCATTTGTGGAGAGATTTCAAAAATTATCTCAAGCACAAACGAAAGGAAATGAACCTGGAGGAACTAATTGTTCGGCTAAGGATTGAGGAAGATAATAGGAAATCAGAAAAAAAATCTGGAGGACAATTTGTGCAAGAGAAGGCAAACATGGTGGAATCTAGTTCAAAGAAGAACAAGAAAAGGAAATATTCTGGTGATACTCCTAAAAAGGACAACAAGAAGAATGCTAAGAAGTTCAAAGGCAACTGCTACAACTGTGGAAAAACTGGACATCGTGCAAATGAATGTCGCAATTCAAAGAAGCAGAATGTCCAAGCACGCCTGACTAAAGGAGATACTTTATCCAATGATATACAAGAACTGAACTTGTCTGTTGTTGTGTCTGAATGCAACAACATTGGAAATCACAGGGAATGGTGGGTAGATACTGGAGCTACCCGTCACATTTGTGTCGATAAAGGGATGTTCTCAAATTATAATACCATCAATGGAGAACATTTATTTATGGGAAACTCATCAAGTTCGAAGGTTGAAGGACAAGGAAAAGTGGTGTTGAAAATGACTTCGGGCAAGGAACTCATCCTCAACAATGTGCTGCATGTGCCCAACATTAGCAAAAATCTTGTATCCAGGTCTTTACTTAGCAAACATGATTTTAAATTAGTCTTTGTGGCTGATAAGTTTGTACTCACCAAAAATGATGTATATGTGGGGAAAGGTTACTTGAGCTATGGGATGTTCAAAATGAACGTCCTCACTATTGTACCAAAAACTATGAAGAATAATAATACATCTTCTTCTGCTTACATCGTTGAGTCTTCTTGTTTATGGCAGAATTGATTAGGACATACAAACTTTAAATCTATGCGTAAATTAAAGAATTTAAATTTACTACCTTCTTTACAATTTGATCATAATCATAAATGTGAGATTTGTGTTGAGGCTAAATTAGCCAAAACTCATTTTCATTCTGTTGAAAGGAGTACTACACCTTTAGAATTGATTCACAGTGATATCTGTGACTTAAAATTTGTGCAAACTAGAGGTGGTAAAAAGTACTTCATTACTTTTATTGACGATTGCACAAAATATTGTTATGTCTATCTTTTAAGAAGTAAAGATAAGGCCTCAGATGTTTTCAAACATTATAAGAATGAAGTTGAAAATCAATTTAGCAAACTAATAAAAACTATTCGAAGTGATAGAGGTGGAGAATATATGGGGCACCGTTTGAAGGATTTTGTTCTACTTTTGGAATTATTCATCAAACAATGGCACCTTATTCACCTCAGTCAAATGGCGTTGCTGAACATAAAAATCGAACTCTTAAAGAGATGATGAACGATATGTTGATAAGTTCTGGATTACCTCAGAATTTGTGAGGGGGGAAGCTATCCTCTCACCCAATGTCATCCTTAATAAATTACCTCAAAAGAAAAAGGATGAAACTCCTTATGAGTTATGGAAATGTCATAAGCCTACATATAAATACTTAAAAGCGTGGGGCTGTTTGGCTAAAGTAGAAGTACCAAAGCCTAAACAAAGTAAAATTGGGCATAAAACTATTAATTGCATATTTATAGGATATACTCAGAATAGTAGTGCATATCGGTTCTTGTTCATAAATCATACATTCCAGATGTACAAGAATGTACTATTATTGAATCTAGGAATGCTGCATTTTTTGAAAATATATTTCCATGTAAGGAAAAGAACGAAATAAGTTCAAATAAGTGAACTTATGATACTGCAAATAATGGACATATAAACGATGAAGATGAACCTAGGCGCAGTAAGAGGATTAGAACTTCTACATCTTTTGGTCCAGATTTTCTAACTTATATGGTAGAAAATGATCCAAAGACATTTAGTGAAACAATGTCTAACCCCAGAATCTCCATTTTGGAAGGAAGCTATTAATAGTGAAATACAATCTATCATGTCAAATCACACTTGGGAATTGGTTGATATTCCACCTGGAAATAAACATCTAGGATGCAAGTGGATTTTCAAGAAAAAAGTTAAAGTCAGATGGATCTATTGATAAATATAAGGCCCGACTGGTAGCAAAAGGCTATAGACAAAAGGAAGGTCTTGACTTCTTCGATACTTACTCACCAGTTACAAGGATTACTTCTATTAGAGTCCTTATTGCAATTGTTGCATTACATAATCTTGAGATTCATCAAATGGATGTTAAAATAACATTCTTGAATGGTAAGTTAGAAGAAGAGATTTACATGGAACAACCTAAAGGGTTTATAGCCCCTGGACAAGAGAAAAAGGTGTGTAGGCTCGTTAAGTCTTTGTATGGGTTAAAACAAGCGTCAAAGCAATGACACCAAAAATTTGACAAAACAATGCTGTCAAATGATTTTAAAATTAACGAGTGTGATAAATGTGTTTATATTAAAAACATCCCAAATGCATGTCATTGTATGCCTATATGTGGATGATATACTAATTATGGGTAGTAACCATAATATTATCATATCTACTAAGAAAATGTTGACAAAACATTTTGACATGAAGGATATGGAAGTAGCAGATGTTATTTTAGGAATTAAAATCTCTAAAACATTTAATGGACTTGTTCTGTCACAATCTCATTACATCGAGACTGTTCTTAAGAAATTTGATATATATGATGAAAGTCCTGCTAAAACACCTATAGATTTAAGTCTACATTTGGCCAAAAATAAAGGTGAACCCGTGTATCAATTAAAATATTCTCAGATTATTAGTAGTCTGATGTATATTATGAACTGCACACGTCCTGACATTGCGTATGCAGTTAATAAACTAAGTAGATTCACCATTAATCCAAGCAATGACCATTGGAAGGCATTGAAAAGGGTACTTCGATATTTAAGATATACCTTAAATTTTGGATTGCATTACACCAGATATCCAGCAGTATTAGAAGGATATTGCGATGCAAATTGGATATCTGATACGAAAGATTCTAAATCCACAAGTGGTTATATTTTTATCATTGGTGGTGCACCTGTGCCTTGAAAATCCTCAAAACAAACATGTATAGCTCGATCAACAATGAAATCAAAGTTTATAGTTTTAGTAAAGCAGGAGAAGAAGCAGAATGACTTCGTAACTTCTTAGAGGACATTTCATGTTGGCCTAAATCGGTACCTACTATTAGTATCCATTGCTATAATCAATCGGCTATTGGAAGGACACAAAATAGTATGTATAATAGTAAGTCTAGACATATTCATCGTAGACACAATACCATTAAGCAGTTGATCTCAATTGGTGTTATTTCTATTGATTACGTAAAATCAAGAGAGAATCTCACGGATCCGCTTACTAAAGGCTTAGCAAGAGATCAAATATACTGCTTATCGAATGGAATGGGATTAAAAGCCCACTACGAATGAAATCTTTGTAATGGTAACCCAACCTTATTGACTGGAGATCCCAAGATCTTGGTTCAATGGGACAAGTAGTTATGAAGTTTCAGTTGAGCACTTAGGAGTAAAAAAAAAAATTTCCATCCATTCCTATGATAAATAAAAGTGCATTCTGCAAAGTATGTGAGGTTAAGTCTTAACTTTTAATGATTCATATAACTTGAATACATCAAGTGGAGTAAGGAAGAATACTCTTAATAGAATATTACCTATATAAGTGAGAAGTGAGGCCGCTTCTATAAGAATTATGGGGCTTGAATTCTTTAAAGCAGTTATGAAACCCAATAGTTGTTCAAGGCCAAAATGAACACAATCGTGAGAACCTAAGAATTGTTAGGAAGGTTATTGTGTGGGTACTGTTGTCTTGGCTTACACTAACGGCTGGACGGTTCAAGACATCACGTTCACCGACTAGCTAAGTAAATCCAATAGTGTTTCACTAAGGCAGGTTTAAAGCCAAAATCTACCTCTCCTGATGCAATAACTTTCACTTGTACTCTCTCTCTCTCTCTCTCTCGTGTCTGCATTTCATTTGAATATTTTTTTGATAATTTTCATTCATGTGGGGGATTGTTAGAAATGAGTGTGAAATGGGTCAAGTTTGACCAATAATTCGGGTGGGACCCGGTATCCGTTTTGTATGGGTCAATGGTCAAACACATTCTATTCCGCGAGTACATATTCGTGATATATTTAATTTCACAAAACCATTTCCGAATGAATAAAAAATTAATTCTAGAAGTTGGCAACTTGAAAGTAGAAATATTGAAATTTGGAAGCAAATGTGGGAACTTAATCTCACATAGGAAGTTGAAAGAATTTTGAACCAATTTATATACCTCAAGTTTGGATATGGGTTTGGGCCCTAAGGGGTACCAATAGTCTTTGGAAGGGGAAAGTCTTAGACAATGTCTAGACTAGTCCAAAGCCCACACGCGCGCCGCCGCCGCCGATGGCGGCGGCTTGGCTCGGCACAGTCGGGGTCGGGTTGGGTCGGGTCATGTTTGGTTCCTATATTCTTTTTGGACAAAATAAATTAAAAATATTTATTTATTTTATTTTTTTTCGAATTTCAAATTAATTAATTGAAAATGTGTCTTTTCAAAAAATGGTTGAAAATGTTCGGACTAAAACAGACACAAACCAATAATTATGTCTATTCAGAAACAAACTTTCAACCAATTGCAACTCTTGGCCTGCAGCTTTTGAAAATCTATAATAGGACCCCTGATTTCTGAATTTCATCATTCAAAACCATTCCGCATTCTGCTATAAAATATTTCCGCATCCATAGTCGAGGGAGTACGAGACTTTTCTGGTTCGTCATTCTTGCTGTTAGGAGTGCTTGCATACCGCAAGTAAAAGATTGTTGTATCTTGGGAGGCGTTTGACATCGACTGTAAAAACCGTAGCAAGCCAAAATCGTCTTAAGGAAATAGAGTCGAACTCTAATCTCAATCTACTATTTTTTGCAATTTCATTAAGCATATATTTGATTTGACATTTCCTTCTCTTCATTTTTTATTTATTACATTTCTTGTATGCTAAATAATACTTCTAAAAAAATCTAGTCTAGCACAACCAAGAAGGGAGTTTGAATATGTAATTGGTTCTTTAATGGAAGCAATTTTGATAATATTTTCCCACTTACTTAGCAACGTAGAACCATTTTACAATTGTCGTGCAAAAGCAAATATGTTTGTCAAAGGAAAATTGCAGAATAAACAAGACAAATTGGTGTTATGTCCACTAATGTTCTCTGGCTATTCATTTTGTACTGTCGATTCCATATAAATAAATATGAGTCGATATCTTAATGATGCTTCTGTTTAATTGTGTTCCCATATAATAAACAAGTGTAATATTTATTTATTTATTTCGTGTTATTGCATTTTATTTAAATATTGACCATGCGAATAAAAGTAAAGTTATCAATTGTGATAATATAAGTTAGGTGTTGGCCTTGATAAGCAAAGTGTGATACAATTTACATTTTGATCATAAATAAATTGTTCACAAATATTATGTAAGTGTTGGCACATTCGAAGGTTGTATGTTGACTAATTCATTATTTGAGATAGGATTTTGTATAGCTGTTCATCATTTTATAGATTTCTTATATCACAAGGCTGAGGTCATTTTGCTTGATCAAATATCTCAGCGAGTTGAGAAATTAAGATCAAATAAAGTAGAGAACACAAATTCGTGCCTGACCGTCGAGTGTTTATTTAAGTATTTTCTATTATAAATTTCATTTTCTAGAGGGTGATTGAATGATGTTACTCTTGGAAAAAGCACGAATAATTAAAAGGGAAAAAGAACATTTTTACCCGCACCTAATTACCGTAGGTCAAAAGAACATTGTAAATATATTAGCTTCTGTTATTTTATATATCCCAAGACTTAGTCTTTTACCTTTAAATAAATATATTTAAATGACCATTGTAATTGAAGTATTACTTTAAAATTTCTACAGTAAACTTTGTTTATTTTTTGACTGGTACACCACAATTTGTGGAATTTTCTGATTCTTTCACAAACTTAAATGGAAATTGTTTATTGATATCTCGCGATGTGAGGTATCCCCACAAGTGTACGGATCGTGAGAAATAATATAGTGGACCTAAGAATTTGGATTATCGTTCCCACAAGGACTATTATTAATTATCGAAATATATTAGTTCTATTCCTTATTTAAACAAATGAATATGATTGGTTGTTTAAATTTAAATTGAAGGACATAAATTAAAGAATTAAAATGAAACAAAATTAATTTGTTTTTAAAACGATTGTAAAATAGATGGGATTCACGATTTCACCTAACCAATTAAATTAACTCAAATTCCATATTTTATTTCCTAATTATGTACTCGATCGAATTCACTAATTTATATTGAAATTTCTCTCTCAAGTTTAAGTCAATTCTACCTAAATAAGTCAACCATGTATCTCTACAGCGAGTCTGAATATTCCTTATCTAGATGCAATAAACACAAGAATCCACACACGACCGCAATAATAACAAGGGTATATTTCTATCTCTCGTTCAATTACCGAATTTATTATCACGTTCTAAATTATTAACTCACCTCTCGAATTATGAAAATAATTCAATATATCATGAATTGGTGATCAAGCAATTCAAGCATTAAGAACAATAATAAATCAATACATGCAATGAAATCATTAGAACAACGAAATTTGAAATTAAAATAATATGACTATGCTACATTGTTCATCTCAATATGGAGTTTAGTTACACATCATTAATAAAGAACAAAAACAATAAAAATAAACGTTCATTGAAAATAATATAAAGAAAGAAACGCTTGCACCAAGTTTTGATTATTCAATTATCTTCAATTCACGCCCCTTTGCGATGCTTGATTCTCCAAGAATTTGATGTTGAATTCTCTATTGTGGCTCGTTCTATGAAGAGGCAAAGGTCCAGTTTTCGTACCTCACAAGTTGTATTTATAGGTTGGGGGAAAACCTAGGTCAAAAGAGAAGAAAAACAGATGAACTTCGCAGAAAAAGCCCAAGTCGCGGCCCAGCGAAAAAGCGCAGGATCGCTTGGTTCAAACCCTAGCGATCGCGCGGCTGACATTAAAACTCTCGGGTGAAAAATTCAAGGCATTGCGCGATCGTGCAGTAGGATTTCTGCGATCGGCGATCGCGCAGTAGGATTTCTACGATCGCGTGATGTGTAATTTCCAACTTTTCTCGACAATATAAGTTAGTCCCCGACTTTTAATTGCAGCCTTAGTCCTCAACTTTCAATTGTTGCGATTTAGTCTCCAAACTTTATATTCTTCTCGAATTGCTCGTTTAAGCTCTCAATTCCTTTAATTAGGTCCTCCAACTTCTGATTTGTTCACTTTGGCACCATGTACGCTTCCCGGTTGACTTCACAAACTACGATTTGCTCATTTTAGCTCCAATTTAGCATCCAATTGTGTCTTTTTCCCATTAATTGCTTCATTCTTCATCTTTTGGATATTTCCTGCAAAGTAACAATTACACACAAATTAAAGAGCATATATTCAAAAACGACAATAATTTATTCTAATTTAGACATATAGATAAGTGTATAAACTACAAAACTAGAATTATTGTTCGTCCTCGAACAATGTAAACTAAATTAACAAATTAAAATAACAAAATGCAATTATTTTTGTTTTGTCAACATGTATACCATATGCCTCAATAATCCAAATCAATTCACATTTCAGCAAGAATTATGAACAACATAGTAAAATAATTTCTAGTTATTTCATGCCAAATTTTCAAGTGTGTGTGTGAATAGTCAATATCAAACTCCTACCATGCAAAGGATATACCTAACACTATGTTACTTGTGATGCACAATCAAGCTCGAATCCCATGTGGTCATCATAATGAATCTAATGATTTTCCTTACATTGCTCATGGATGATCACAACTTACTGTTTTTCTCTCGACTCCCATGGTTCCTTCCATTCACGTGGTTTCTAAACATCAAACATTTACATTTTTCCACACCAGGTGGTCAGAATTAGTTAAATCTGCCCAAACGATCAATGGTAAGCGGTTCCCTAATCCATGTCTTTTGCATCAAAGTCTCAATCAACAAACTTATACCATGTATTTATTTATTTTTAAATGGACGACTTTTTCTTCTATATTCATATCTTTTACCATCTTTGTGCAGAACTTTTCATACTTGCTTTCTATATGACCCTTGTAGCGAGCTTTACGTCGGTGACTCCCAAGCCAGACGGCTTTAGGATACCAGGCTTGAAAGACCCCTCGGACTTACTTACTCGAGTCATAAAGGCTTAAGCAGAAAAGTTAAAGATGCTTTATTGTCTTATGTGTAAGTCCACTCTCCGTATTTGCTTTCTAATTGACCTCTGTAGCGAGCTTTAGGTCGATGACTCTCAAGTCAGACAACTTTAGGGCACCAGGTTTGAAAGACCCCTCGGACTTACTTACTTGAGTCAGAAAGGCATTTGAAGAGTAGAATAAGACCTTCAGCATTTTTCTATTTTTATGTTGGTAATGGTTTATACCCATTGACGAAGACCTCTTCAACAAATGACACATTTTAGGAACTTCAGACCATTAAAAGTTCAAGCCTACCTTCACCACTTCTTCCCACCCCCAAAACTGCTCTTGATCAAGTTTAGATTCTAAGTTTTGAACGTTGGGATATCTCTAGATCTAAGTTTAGGGATTAATAGTCATTCATATGTTCAAGGTGCATACAACTTGCCCCACACGTGTTAAAAAAGTCTCTACACAAGTATTTATCCAATAATGACTATGTGCTCGAATAAAATGAAGCCTAGTAAGTGATAACTAGTTCAAAAGAATTTCAAGTTTTCATGTTGTCCACAATCTAAGCTAAAACAAGATTAGATTCATACTATATCCTAGGCAATAAACATGTCAACAAAGTTTTCAATTTTTTTTTTTAAAATTCCTATAGAAATAGAATGAAAACATTCAATGAGTATGGAAGCAATGTGCATGAATGATATTTCCCACCCCTAACCTAGAAAGAAAAATTGTCCTCAATGTTTGTTAAAAATATTTAAAATTGTAAAACAAGACAAAAGAAAGAGAACGAGAACTTTTCAGGTGCAATGGAGATGTTTTGTTGCCTTGATGCTTCCATTTGAAATGTTGTTGGATTTATTTGACCCTATTCTTTCTTTGCCCAACTTGATTGGATGTGTTTTGATTGGTGTATTCCTAGCAAATATGAGATAATTAACATTAGAAGTCAATAACCCCAATAAGAAACTTTGTAAGCTCAAACCAAAACCCCCAAACTAGAGTTAAAGAAAAATCTTGAATTTTTAAAAGATGTTCGAGTACACATGTTCATGCCCTGACATCGCCTAGAAAAACACAGGTTTTCCCAAGCCATCTTTGGATATGTTAAAGTTCACAGCATGGTTGACAACATATTAAAAATTCAGCCCATTTGAAGATCAATAGGGTTATGAAAAGTTATGGAGAAGTAAGTGACGTGAAGCAATTTTCAGGTGCAATGGCCTACATTGGCCTTACAATGGGGCTGCCATGATGCTAAAGGTGTTTTTATGTTTTTCATGAAATTTAATGAACTAAACACACACAATCAATGATGAACATGTCATGAAGATAAATGCTCGAATGAATTTCTAAAATTAACACAAAAATATCTTTGTGGCATTTCATCAAACACTAGATGGGCATTTTGAAAATTAGAGAGTGTGCATAGGATTGAAGACATAAATTTACCCAAAAATTTTCAACTAGTTAAGCACAATCACATACACCATTCACTACTCTAAACCCATACTTCATGTCTCACTAATTTGCATTTCATGTATCACAAGAAAATTTCACACATTTAATGAAACCATGGATTAAGTGAAGAAATCATACCTTATGTTTGATTTTGAAGTGATCTAAGCAATGATATTTGATGCAAAAAAGTGTTGATGACATTCACACAAGATGTAAGATCAAATATGAGGTGATTTAGGGAGAGAAAACGAGTTTAAAATGTTTGAAGCTGAGAGAATGAGGAAAAGCACTTAACCTACCAAATTTGGTCCCAGTATAACCACGCGATCGCGTCGTTGGAGTTCTAGCGATCGCGTGATGGAATTCTGTAGCAAAGTAAAATTTTAAATTAAATCGTGCGATCATGCGATATTACTACTAAACGATCGCTTAGTAGTTCCGACAGAAGTTAAAAAATTTCTTCTTTTGAGTTTCTTCCTCGTTTTTAATCCCCTAATCAATTCATGATCTATGCCATGATCCACCAAACATAATCTTCATGTCTTAAACTAGTGTGCGTGTGAATTTGGATGACGATAAAAATCTAGCCTAATTAAACATGCAAAATCAAAAACATACCTAAATATGCAATAATAGACTAATATGCAAAAGTGTTCTTAACATGAAACATGAAAAACACTCAAACAAGTTACCTACCATGCAAATATATAAAACAAGTAAAGAAATTAATACTTAAAGCGTAGTAAATAAAAGGGATGAAAGGTTGGGTTGCCTCCCAACAAGCGCTCCGTTTTAAATCTAAAGCTCGACTTTTTTCACTTCTTTATCATTGAGGCATGAATGATCCTCTTGATCCCCTGTACAACTTGCAATTACCTGCATTGCACTTCTCTATCTGTTTCCTCACTTTCTTGAAGTCCAAGGCCTCCTTTTCCACTGTTTGTTGAGGAAAATTAGGATTTTCCTCCTTCAAATTTTTATTCTCTTTCTTAGCCTCCATGAACTCATGATTTGTGTTTGGAGCCTGCTCTATTTCAATCCCATGCTTCAATTTTCCTGGTTTTTGGACCACTTCCTCCACTTTAAAGCAGCTTTCATTTTGAACTTTACGATCATGTCTTGGCTTGATGCTGAAAGTTACTTGTTCCTTCTCAACCCTAAAGATGATTTCTCCCTTTTCAATGTCTATTAGGGCTCTTCCAGTAGCTAAGAATTGCCTTCGAAAGATGAGAGGCATTTGAGTATCCTCTTCCATATCCAGGATCACAAAGTCGACTGGGAAGAAGAATTTTTCAACGTTAACTATCACATTCTCCACTATCCCATAGGGGTATTGGATTGATCTGTTCGCCAGCTTTAGAATTATATTCGTTCGCTTAGGCTCTCCCAACCTAAGTTTCCTATACACAGAAAGAGGCATTAAATTAACACTAGCCCCTAAGTCACATAGAACATTATCAAAGCTGAAATTACCAATAGTACAAGGGATAGAGAAACTCCCTGGATCAGTAAATTTTTGTGGTAATTTCTTTGGAAGTATGGCGCTGCACTCCTCACTCAGTGCTACTGTCTCAAAATCAACCAACTTTCTTTTGTTTGACAGCATCTCCCTCATAAACTTCAAATATAGGGGCATTTGAGCTAAAACTTCTACAAATGGGATATTTATGTGCAATTTCTCAATATTTGTAGATAAGGAACTGGAGGCACATATGCTTTGACTGGTGGTCTAACTCGAACTTCTTCTTCA
Source organism: Ligustrum vulgare (assembly GCA_963555705.1). NCBI lineage: Eukaryota > Viridiplantae > Streptophyta > Magnoliopsida > Lamiales > Oleaceae > Ligustrum > Ligustrum vulgare. The sequence goes on along the minus strand of OY743170.1, from coordinate 15,449,132 downwards.
ACTTTTTCTTGAACTTCAGGAGTCGACCTCTATTCTTTTTCACTTTCTTGTTCTTCCGTCCCATTTTCCCTCTGATTCTTCTTTTTATATTTTTCAATAGTCTCTTCTGGTAATTGAACCCCACTCCTTGTTGTTATTGCATGTTCCCGATGGTTCGTTTCAGTATTACTAGGTAACTGTCCTAGCTGTCTTGTTGCACTACTAGCTGCCAATTCCCCATCTGTTTCTTCAAATTTTTTTTATTTCAGCAGCTTGATTCATTATTTCTCCATTCTGACTATTGACCAGCTGGATTAACATTTCTATGTTCTCGGATATGTTTTTCTGAGATTGTTGTTGTTACTATTGCTGTTGTTGTTACTGAAATCCAGGTGGGCGCTGAACAGTTAGATTGTTAGACCAAGAAAAATTGGGGTGATTCTTCCATTCTGAGTTGTAAGTTTGTGAATAAGGACCACCCTGCTGCCTGTTTCCCACGAAGTTGACTTGTTCTGGATTTGATTGATTTTGCTGCAATTGGCAGAAATTTACAGTGTGATTCTCAAAACAAAAATCACACAAACCCGTTTGTATTGAATTCACTGGCTGCACACCCATACTATCGATTTTCTTTGTCAAAGCATCCAGCTTAGCACTCAAAGCTGTAATCTCACTAACTACAACAATTTCCCCATACTTTGGTGTAGATCTATCTGAGTACCACTGGTAATTGTTCGCAGCCATCTTCTCAAAAATCTCAAGAGCTTTTTCATAAGTTATATCCATTACTGATCCCCCAGCTGCTGAGTCTGCATACTTTTTATTCTCATTTATCAACCCATTGTAAAATGTCTGAACTAAAATCCAATCTGTGTATCCATGGGTAGGACACTGTCTGATAAGCTCATTGAACATTTCCCAAGCTTCAAAGATGGATTCCCCCTGCTATTGACTAGAGGACAGAATTTAACGTCTGAGCTTAGACATTCAACCTGGTGGAAAGAATTTATCAATGAACTTCTGGCTCATAATTTCAAATGTAGTGATTGTGCGTAAGGGTAAATAGTAAAATCAGGCTTTTGCTTTGTCCACCAAAGAGAATGAGAATAGCTTTAATTTCACGGCGTCATCTGAAACTCTATTCATGCGTTGCATATCACATAATTCCAAAAAGGTCCGAAGATGTGCATGTGGATCTTCCAATGGTAATCCATGAAAAACGCATGAGTTTTGGATCAAGGATATGAAGGAAGTCTTGATATCCAAATTATTTGCTCGGATTACAGGCAGCACTATGCACGTTCCAATGTTCCCCACAGGAGGACCATGTAGTCTCTCAATATGCGCATTCCATGATTTTGTTGCTGTCCATTCACAACTGCTGGTAGATTTTGTTGATTTCCTGATTATCCTGAATTCTATCATCTGCAATGACTAAGTCTGTTTGTGATTTGCTTCCAACTGTTGTCTACGCCTCTGTAGAAAGGTGCGTTCAATTTCTATATCAAAAGGAAGCAAATCAAATGACATAATCCTTCTTAACATAAAATAAAGTAAACAAAAATAAAACTAAAAATAAAAATAAGCAAAATAAAATTCAAAGTAAAGTAAAAACTAATGAGTATCGATATTAATATAAAAGCAGTCCCCGACAACGACGCCAAAAACTTGTTCACTGATATCTCGCGATGCGAGGTATCCCCGCAAGTGTACGGGTCGTGAGGAGTAATATAGTGAACCTAAGAGTCCGAATTATCGTTCCCACAAGGACTGCTATTAATTATCGAAATATATTAGTTCTATTCCTTATTTGAACAAATGAATATGATTGGTTATTTAAACATAAATTGAAGGACATAAACTAAAGAATTAAAATGAAGCAAATTTGATTTGTTTTTAAAACGATTGTAAAATAGATGGGATTCACGATTTCACCTAACCAATTTAAATTAACTCCAATTCCATATTTTATTTCCTAATTATGTACTCGGTTGAATTCACTAATTTATATTGAAATTCCTCTCTCGAGTTTAAATCAATTCTACCTAAATAAGTCAATCATGTATCTTTACAGCGGGTCTAAATATTCCTCATCTAAATGCAATAAATACAAGAATTCACACACGACCGCAATAATAACAAGAGTATATCTCTATCTCTCGTTCAATTACCGGATTTATTACCACGTTCTAAATTATTAACTCACCTCTCGGATTATGAGAATAATTCAATATATCATGAATTAGTGATCAAGCAATTCAAGCATTAAGAATAATAATAAATCAATACATGCAATGAAATCATTAGAACAACGGAATTTGCAATTAAAATAATATGACTAGGCTACATCGTTCATCCCAACATGGAGTTTAGTTACACATCATTAATAAAGAACAAAAACAATAAAAATAAACGTTTATTGAAAATAATATATAAAGAAAGAAACGCTTGCACAAAGTTTTGATTATTCAATTATCTTCAAATCACTCCCCTTTGCGATGCTTGATTCTCCAAGAATTTGATATTGAATTCTCTGTTTGGCTCGTTCTATGAAGAGGCAAAGGTCCAGTTTTCGTGCCTCAGAAGTTGTATTTATAGTTTAGGGGGAAACCTAGGTCAAAAGAGAAGAAAACCAGATGAACTTCGCAGAAAAAGCCCTAGTCACGGCCCAGCGGACAAGCGTGCGATCGCTTGGTTCAAACCCTAGCGATCCCGCGGCTAACATTAAAACTCTCGGGTGAAAAATTCAAGGCATTGCGCGATCGTGCAGTAGGATTTCTGCGATCGCGTGATGTGTAATTTCTATCTTTTCTCGGCTGTATAAGTTAGTCCTCGAACTTTAATTGCAGCCTTAGTCCTCCACTTTCAATTGTTGCGATTTAGTCCCCAAACTTTATATTCTTCTCGAATTGCTCGTTTAAGCTCTCAATTCCTTTGGTCCTCCAACTACTGATTTGTTCACTTTGGCACCATATACGCTTCCCAGTTGACTTCACAAACTATGAATTGCTCATTTTAGCTCCAATTTAACATCCAATTGTACATTTTTCCCATTAATTGCTTCATTCTTCATCTTTTGGGATATTTCCTGCAAAGTAACAATTACACACAAATTAAAGAGCATATATTCAAAAACGATAATAATTTATTCTAATTTAGACAGATAGATAAGTGTATAAACTACTCTTATCAGAAATATTCTCAAGTCCCCTCCTAAAACTCACGTATTTAAAGGTGAAAACTTCATTCTAGAACAAAACACACCCCTGAAATCTCAAACTACTTTCTGCAATTCATGTAAAATCGCCTGATTCAGCCCATATTTGTAGGTGGGCTCAATCTGAAGTTGAAGTGTTCATCAGATTACTCAATGATTCTTGATTTTGTTATTTGTAAGGATTGTTTGGTATATCGAACTACAGATGAATAAGTTCTTAGTTGTCCTTCCAATTTTAGAGATTCTCAAGCTTTCGTTTATATGTTGGCATGAAAAGTTCAAATCCTATTCAGGACCTTCTCTACAAGTCGGGGACCATTAAAAAATTTTTAAAAAAATTAAGGAAGCCAAAAAATGAAATAAACTAGGAGATGAAGCACCCATGATATTGTTGTCAACAAAATATTTAATTTACCATGAATATGTTAAAAATGTATGATATATTTACGTTGAATTAACAAGATGTGAGAAAAACTATATCCTCACTTGGAAATTATGAAATATAAATGACATAATAAATGTTGGATTCACCATGAAACTGGAAGAAAATATTATTACCACCGGAAGAAACCATGGGTGAAAATGATCAGAAAAATGAGGAGTAATATTGAAATGACAAGTACACCACAATAATGTATTTTTTGTAGGTTTTATAGAATAAGGAGTATTATTGAAAATTTTTTGTTGTGTATCTATTGAAAATGTATTTTAATTGTAGTGATTATAATGTGGTGTAGTAAATAAATTTTGTGGTGGTAATATAATTACCCTTCAAACCCCCACATTGGATGAAAGTTGGGGCTGGAAATCCCACTTAGGCTTTCACACGTTTCCTTTAATTTAATAATTTTTTTATTAAAAAAAGGGATAACACTTGAGTCGTTCAAGTTCGCATGCAATGTCAAAATTATTGAAGTGTAACCTCTCAACCTATGCATAAATGGCTCTTTCATTCATATCAGGTACCAAAATAACATATAAACTCTTTGAATTCAATGAGCTCGACTATGTTCAGACCTAATTAATAACATAAGTATCGGAGAGGCTTCAACCTCTATGATCATTCCTTTTTGTAGATGTCGAGATCCAAACTTACTCATATGTCAGTCAAAAGGTGACGCTTTACTTTAAACATCACAAGCTTAATCCCATTTTTGTTCTAGTAAGCCTAACATTCATGCAACAACATAGACCTACACACTGGTTTTATTTTTATTTTCTTTACTTCAATTTCTATTCTCATACTTACCTATTTCATTTCCATTCTGATGCGATCCCAATTGGGAGCACGACAAAAACGTGAAATAGACAATAACAATAACCTAAGAAAGATCTAAATATAGCCTAAACACAAGAAACAAAAATAATGGTAGAGAAAAGATAGATTGATGATAAAACATTGACACAATATTCACGACGCTAGAAACGATGCTGAATAAAGAACCATGATTGGTGAACGCGATAGGGATGTCACTTCCTTTATAAGTTTTGGTTGGAATGCTACAAATGCTCAAGAATCTTTGATAACTTCGATTGTTGTTCTTGAAGAACAAGGAAAAGGAAAAAATCTCATTTCCAAGAGAAAAACTCTCAATTTAATCAATAATCATCAAAAATGTCTTACAATAATGAGAATATGAATAATATAAAGAAAATACGACCTAGCACTAACCCTAGCAGCATTAGGGTTCAAAAATAGAATTAATAATTCATAAAACAGAAATTAACTTAAAAATCACGAAAATCTGCTTCTGTCACAACCGCGCGATCGCATGGGCATCAGTGTCGCGATCGCGTGGTTGACCCTTAAACTTTTGGGTGAAATTTCTGTACCATCACGAGATCGCACGCTCCTCTTCACCACGCGATCGCGTAGGGGCGATTGCACCTTTTTCGTCCTTTTGAAACAACTTTATCCGGCTTGATTCTTGGTTCGGGCCCAACATGAAAGTTGCTATTTTTCCATGTAGATTGTTATGGACTCGCCCATAGCTTGTTTTCTCCTTTGATCTCCTATCTCGGATCACATCACATTCCCTTCATGCAAAGTTATTAGCACTACATGAAAAAGTATCAATAGGGATAGCATTAAAAGGGACGAAACCTCAAATTTCGTCCCTATAAACATATGTGAATTGGTGGTAGTTTTACCGCCTACATTTTTGTACATAGGGACAACAAGTGCATCCATATAGCCATATGAAATTAATAGGGATGACAATATGTCGTCCCTATTACTTCTGGAAGTAATCAAGATGGCTACATGTCGTCTCTACTACTATTGGACATAATAGGGATGCCTTGAATTTGTCCCTATATCAAATATCTCTGAATTGGAAACAATATTGGTATCCTTTTTCTCCTGCCAAATCTGAAGGGACGAAAAAAGTTACCTATAGTCATTTTTTAGATTTATTAGCCTCTACCTCGCGAAATGAGTCTCAAATTCATTCATCCCCTGTTCTCTCATTTAGGAATCCAATTATCTTAAGTCAAGGTTCATTTGAAGATTTTTGTTACGTCTATTTTCCATATTATCATTTTATTTGATGTCTATTACATGTTTAGTTTATTATATACACTTCATTGCATTTCCATACAACTTAGAAAATCATTTGGAGATTATTTCGTAGATGGCACACTTCCTCATATTGGACACTTTGTAGTTTATAAATAATCTTTGAATTATCCCATTTTGGACAATTTGACATTGATTTGTGAGTCACGAATTGCGTTATTATAATTATTTCTTGTTGTATCTTCTATATTCGCATGTAGAATTATATAGTGTCTGCCTCTTATTTATTTATTTTGTGTGATTTGATTGCAGTTGCAACAAACTTGAAGTGAAAATGGAAATTGATAAGAGTTGGATCAAGTTGAATAGAAGACACGGAAAGTCTAATGAAAACATTTGTAAGCATGGCAAGACCACTAGAAAATGATAGGGGAATGACTAGATATTCGTGCAAAAAATGTACGAACACGAGTTGGAAATTAGTGGATGATGTTAAGACACATTTTCTGTTACAACTTCTTGGTAAGTTATGAGAAATGGGTTTACAACGGGAAAATGAGGTTGAGCCTGTCAGTTTTCCAACACAAAATGAAGTGATGTGATCGGTAGATGAGATGGAGAATGTTTTAAATGATGTAGTTGAGGATGAATCGAACGTCGGATCTTCTGATGTCAATTACGATGGGTTGTTCGAGGCTCTGCATTCAAAATTATTACCTGGTATTTCGTCATTCTCCTCTATGATATTTTTAGATGATGCATTTGGAGGTTGCAAATAAGTGAACAAATAAGTCGATTGATGGACTGATAAATCTCTTGAAGTTTGCATTCTCGAAAATCAATCTTGCTGGCTTTCATTATGAAGCTAAGAAACTAATGTCAAAGATGGGATTGGGGTACTAATATATTCATGTTTGGAAGAATGAATGTGCATTATTCTGGAAGGAGAATGCATCTAAAGAAACTTGTCTGATATGTTCTAAAAGTCGTTGGATACAAAAAGGAGAAAAGTCATCTGGAAAGAATGTGCCACATAAAGTGTTCTTTTATTTCCCATTAACCATAAGACTGAAGCGGTTATTTGCAACAACACATGCTGCAAAAGAAATAAGGTGGCATAATATAGGATACTCGAGAGACGAAGATCAGCTTAGGCATCCTGTAGATGGCATGGCATGTCAGAATTTTAACAAAACCACCAATATTTTGACTATGAAATACGAAATGTATGCCTGAGTCTATTTTTCGATGGTTTTAATCCATTTGGTAACATGAGTTTTTCGTATAGCATGTGAACAGTGGTTTTAACTGTGTACTGTTCGCTAAAACTATGCACCGCAAATGCACAATTCGCGTTCAAGTAGTAAAGTGATGAGGGGTTATCGTACCCACAAGGATTGATCGATTTGTAATTAAACTAGTTGATTTCATTTTAAAAGAAATCACAAGTATCATAAAAAGTTTGGTTTGTTGTTTGTTATCCAACTAAATAGCATGAGTAAAGAAATAACAATATAAAAACTATTTAACCAATCTAAAGAACTGATTAAAACATAAAATAAATGGTGGAATGAATTTTCTTAACAAAAATTATTTCCTGGTCCTAACTAATCAATTAATCAAATTACATAAGTTATTCGAATCTTCAACCTAAAGTGTGTAGTAAATTTTCAATTTCAATCCAAATAATTAGAAGACATTAAACTTTCAATAGTTACACAAATACAAAACAACAAACATCAACTCAAATACATAATGATAATATTCCACAATCAATAAACAACCTAAAATTTAGTAGTGTTAAACAATATTAAACATTCCAACAACATAAAATTAACATATACTAAAATAACAAAAACACTTACTAAAATGACGAAAACACTTAGGGGCCATTCTCTTTGTGTTTCGATTTTGAATTTTGAGTTTTAGATTTTGTTTTGAATTTTGGATTTGTTTGTTTTGGGATTGTTGAAAACATGCTCTCTTTGTGATTTTGGAAAACTGTTTTCAAAAATAGAAAACCTCAAAATGCGTTTACTTTGTAATTTTCTGATATATTTATTTTGTGATATTTTATATGTAAAAAATGGTTGATTTATTGAATTACATTAATTTTAATATCAATAAATCAATTAATTCTCTATGTCAATAAATTCATAATTATTATTATTTCAGTTAAACAAAAATCCAACACATACCAACAAAATCTTAACATGAATCTATATATAATGGCAAAATAACATAAGAACTTCAAGTGAATGAAGTGTCTCACATTTACAAAAAAAATTAAAAAAAAAAAAAAAAAAAAAAATCTTAACATGGATCTATATATAATGGCAAAATAACATAAGAACTTCAAGTGAAGGAAGTGTCTCACATTTACCAAAAAAAATTTACAAATAAAAGAAAAATCTGAACATTGATATATATATATATATATATATATATATATATATATATATATATATATATATATATATATATATATATATATAATGGCAAAATAACATAAGAACTTCAGGTGAAGAAAGTGTTTCACATTTACAAAAAAAATAATAATAAATAATCTTAACGTGAATTTATATATAATGGTAAAATAACATAAGAACTTCAAGTGAAGGTAGTGTCTCACATTATTTAAAAAAAAAAAAATCCAAAACACGCGTTTTGGCGTTTTGAACTTTTTAACACAAAATATCCAAAACGCAATAAACTTGTTTTGAGTTTTCTTTATTTTTTTTATTTATTTTTATTTTTTTTATTTTTTTGTGTTTTGGAATACGCATTTCTAAAAATGGAATAAATGAACGCGTTTTTGATATTTCCGAAAATCGAAAACTCAAAATGGGCTGAAAATAGCAAAGAGAATGGGGCCTTAATATCTAATATACTCATTTAACAAAAAGCTAAATAAAGATTACAAACAAAGTAGTAAAGAGGACTCCCCTTCAAGTCAATATCTTGAATTAAATGCTCCAATATTTCTTCACTTTGGCTTAGTTTTCTCCTTAACCCATCAATTTCTTCAACTACCCAAGCATAATACGTTGAATACACTATAAATATATGGAGTTTTTGGTGGAAAGTTGAGAAATAACAATAATCAAAAGTTTTAACAACAACAAGAGACTTGGATATAGTAGAAGACTTCTAAAAGATATAAATTTTAACTTAACATTGCATTAAAGATGGAAAATTTGAGAGAAAATTACAAGAAAAATGAAAAAGAGGCATGAACTAACTTCAAACCCTAGCAAAATGAGGTTGTTTAGTATTTATATGTGCAAAAATCTCCCCAAAATGACCAAAATCCGAACTAGACTGTGCACGACAATTTTTTTTTTTTTTTTTTTGCAATTAAGTCTATGCGGCCACATGGCTTGGTCTGTTGTATTTGGAGCAAACCATAACTTTTTTTAATTGCACTCTAGATCTCCATTTTTCATAGTCAATCAATTTGGTACCCACATTTTTTGTTTCTTTCAAATAGGTGCTTCCAAAATTGTACTTAAGGTCCTTCAACTTCTAGAAATTTGCAGTCGGTCCTTTATTTAATTGCACAACTAGTCCAGAACTTCGGAAAACTTCAAATTGGTCCCCAAAATCCCAAAGTTTGCATATTTTCGTCTTCTTTTTGTGCTTTTTCACCTCAAGACACATAAGAATTGCTACTATAAAGGTATGAAATGTGCATGTAAAATAAGGTGCCACATAAAGTGTTGCATTATTTCCCGTTAACCCTAAGGCTGAAGCGATTATTTGCAAAACACATACTGCGAAAGAAATAAGATGGCATAATATAGGATACTCATGAGACGAAGAACGGCTGTCATCTTGTAGATGGTAAGGCATGGCAAGATTTTAACAAAAACCACCCAAATTTTGCCTCTGAAATACGAATTGTATGCCTGGGTCTATTTGCCAATGGTTTTAATCCATCTAGTAACATGAGTTTGTTGTATAACATGTGGCCAGTGGTTTTAACTATGTACAAGTTTTTACGACCATTAGTGGATGAGTTGAATGAGTTGTGGGCTACTGGCGTCGATACACGTGGTGCATCTAGTAACAATAATTTTTTTAGAAAGCATGCAGCGCTTTCGTGGAAAGTTAGTGATTTTCCTGCTAGGAGTATCTTATCATGGTGGAAAGGTCAGGGTTATGGGGCATGCCCTACATGCAATGAAGAGACACCGTCAATGCATGTCATTGGTAAAACTACTCATGTTGGTCATCGAATTTTCTTGTCAACTACTCACCAATGGCACAAGAGAGTTGACTTTAATGGAAAAAGCGAGATAAGGGATCCTCTAAAAAGATTGACATTTATAGATATATTACAAGAGCTTAGTCACGTTCAACCTAGAGTCCTAGGAAAATACCCAAGACATGGGGTTATCGGAAGAAAAAGAGCTCATTTTGAACTTAATTGGAGTAAGAAGAGTATTTTTTTTTTTTTTTTACGAATTGCCAAATTGGTCAACTAACGAATTGAAACATAATCTCGACGTCATGCATGTGGAAAAGAAAGTTTTCGAAAACTTGCTTGGTATGATGTTAGGTGATCCCCATAAGTCTAAAGACATTGATAAGGCAAGGCGTAATTTGATGAGTTTGAAAATCAAACCAGAATTGTAGTTGTATAAGGAGAGGAAAGCTGATGAAACCTGCTAAGGAGTACACGTTCGCACCTACAGCACGTCAAAAATTCTGTAATTTTATCAGATTAGTGAGATTTCCTTAGAGTTCGCATCAACCTTGAGAAAGAACATTACTCCAAGTGAGAATCAAATTCTTTGTCTGAAGTCACACGATTGCCATGTCATCATACAACAATTGTTGCATGTTTCCTGTTGAGCATTTCATAACAATAGTATTTCTTCAACGATTATTGAACTTTGTACTTTTTCAAAAAGTTATGTGATAGGTCAATAAAGGTTAGCGACATGGTTAATTCTCAAGATCAGCTTCTACTTGTCCTTTGCAAGCTTGAAGGAATATTTCCTTCAGCATTTTTTTTATAATATACCTAAAGAAACTAAAGGACTATGTAGAAAATTCAGCAAAGCCCAAGGGATATATAGCTGAAGGTTACATGGTCAAAGAAGTATTAACATTTTGTTCGCTGTATTTTGATGACATTGAGACAAGATTCAATCGACCTGATAGGAACGAGGAAGAAATTACTCTGGAGATGCAGCTATTTTCAAGTCAAAGTATCGTCCGATTGGAAAGGATACATGAAGATCAAAATGTGTCAACACATAAAAGAAAATGGACTTCAGGTTTTTCGCTCATCTTGGTCACTTCATTGTTAATGTTTATCTTAATGGCACTGAAACTTATTTCAAATTTATTTTCCTTGTTAATAGGATAATATGTGTATCTCATCGAGCTTTTGAGTCTCGATGAAAAATTTGTGCATATTATGTACTGAATCTAAAATTTTAATGTAGATATAAATGGTTGATGTAATGTCACACGGTGGTGACGGTGGAGGAGAGCCTCCACATGAATGTGGAAGCAAGACTTCGGGCTACTGCGAGACTGGTAAGACATATTTGTGACTCGTCTATGACGAACATATCTTCAAGAAGATGGGGCCCTTCGTACAGTCTCAATTTGGTTAAGGAGTTCAAGTCCAATGGGAAGCAATCGATTCCCATCGATTTTGATAACATTGAGAAGATGTATCAACCCATTGGAAATAATAAAAAATACGTAAGTATACATATGGGAAACAAGTTAGAAACTTTGTGGTTTCCCGCTATAATAAGTAGGAAGAAGTTCCGTTAGAGTTGAAAGAACTTGTCATCAACAACATACACGTAAGTGAATTTAAATTATTTGGATTTTGAATTAAATCCTTGAACTTAAGAATTAGGATTTTTTAATTTGAACTTATGTAGGACTTTTCAACTAGCAACTAACTAACTATTCGGAGAGGGAGTACGACATCATAATAAAGGGTCTCAAATGGATGGTAACCGATCGATATTGCTCTTATAAGAACAAAGTAAATAATCACAACCCAATAAGCCTTATCGCTCTATTAATGACAAAAGTTTGTTCAGTTATACACTGATCCAACTAATCTATAACTTGTTGTAAGTGCGAGTACTTTAAATTAACTCAATGTACTTTCATTTTAGATTAATTTTTCAATTATATTACATTCAATGTAGTTCTTCATGGAATGATCGGAGAAAATAAAGTTAACAGATCGAAATCTAAATACCCTAGTCTGCAAGGGTCAACGAGTTTTTTCGCTACACTATATGAGATTGTAAGAATTTGATAGTAAGTCTATATATTTTCAATTTTGAATGCTTAAGTGTGGATGTATAACTTGCTCTATATTTTATTAATTATGCAACGGGACCAACAGACACGAGAATGGTCGAGTGTCACAGACAGTTTTGAGACATTTCACAGTCAATAAGAGAGTGGGTGAATGATCGTACGGCGAGCGATTACATAAGTGAAATCCAATATTAAAAATTTTAATTATGTTAATTATTAGAGATTTCATTTTCATATGTAGTTGACTAATTATTTAAATTTAAGCTTCCTCGAGTGCTATGCCAGTAGACGAGCACAATGTTGTTAAGCAGGTGCTTGGGGATAGGAGGGGACATGTTCTTCGAGTTGAATGAATTGTGAAGGGCTCGTCCCAACCTTGTCATCTACTGAGATGAAAGCTCAAATCGATTCACAAAATGAACATATCCGGGCGATAAATGAATAAATTGCGCGTATGACGAATTCTCTTCAAACCTATTTTCCGGGAATCACGTCGATGTCCCTATTTTTCGGGAATCACATCGATGTCACCTCCGCCGCCGCCGCCGCACTTGTTTGCTTCCCAACCAAACATGTTTGATATGCACAATTATATTAGCGATGAGGACAACATGTCTTCATGATATTCGCAAATTGTGTAATTTTATGTTTTAGACTATTGTTAATATTCAAACTATTACTTTTTCTTGTCAAAAAATTAAGCTTTAAATTTTTCATTTATTTTTTTACTTTGTATTATTGTATATATTCATAAATAATTAAAATATGGAAATATTATGATAAATACAATAATTAATAATTAATATTTCATAAATAAAAAAATGCACGAAGAAACTATAAGAAAGGAAAACTTATTAGAGAGAACAATTTGTCGTCCCAAAAATCAAGACATATTGTGACAACATGATGTCATCCAAATAGTCTAATCTATTGTGAAAACAATAGTCGTTGCTATGGGGATTGGGACCAAAGTTTGAATGAATTTGGATCGCTCTATTTGGACACCATAGTCGTCTGTATAACACTAACTCTGTAGGGATGACACAAAGTCATCCCAATTTCTTTATAGAAACGAATATATATTTGGACGAAAAAGTTGTCCCCACAACATAAAACACTATAGGGATGACATTTGTCATCCCATTTGACCTATCCCAACGAATCTATTAGGACGACCTGTTGGGTCGTCCTTGTTAATCTATGGGGACGACTATAAGATATCGTCATCCCTATAACTAGCATTTCTTGTAGTGTAGGGTGTGTTTTATAGGTAGGGGGAAAAGGAAAATAAATTGAAATTCCTTGAAAAATACTTTCTAGTGAAATCCATGAGAATTAATTTTTTTCTTGTTTTCAAGGCAATTATCAATTTTTTTAACTAGGGTGAAAAATATTTTTCATGCAATACTTTGCAATCAAACACGAAAAGTGGAAAGTTTGGGTTGAAAACATTTGTTTTTTTTTTTTTTTTTTCCTTTTCAACCTACCTATCGAAAAGTGGAAAGTTTGGGTTGAAAACATTTGTTTTTTTTCCTTTTCAACCTACCTATCAATCACACTCTTAGTTTATTTCAACTAGATATCCCCTTTAACTTGTCTTCCACATCTCATTTACTCAACAAATATCATAAATAAACTGGTATCTTATTTATTTATTTTTTTAATTATAATCCTCCTCTTCTACTATAGGTTTTATTTGTAATCTTTTTTATTTCCTTCGGGTTTTTTGTCTTAGAGGTCACACACATTGGGGCCCTCATTTCCCATCTACAATCTACAATATACATATGCAATACATGCATGCATGCATAAAATATACATACAAAACATGCAATGCAATACAATATCTAAAAAGGATGGATGGGGGAGAATCTTTTGAACACCTATTTTACCCATATATTTTTAGCTATATACTCAATATACATTTATCCCTATTTAATAACATTAAGTAATTTATTACATTATATTAATTTATTGTTAAGAAATACATTGTTGTAATATAATTTCATATTATTATTCTCGCATTATTACACTTTTATTTATTTAGTATTAAAAAAAAAACTACTCCATCCTTTAATAAATATTGTTAGAATATAATATATTAATATAATATTTAATATATTACATCCAAAATTTTAAAAATTGAACCGTTTACTCAAATTTCATAGTTTATATTGTATATGTACTATATTATGAATATAATAACCACGTACGTGAACTTCAATTCAAAATGCTACAATTCCATTAATCCGTGACTTTTATTTTATAGGTTACATTAAAAAAATATTTCAAAAACTTTAATTCACATTTACATTTCTTTTGTCATTTTATTATTTGGGTGTTCTTTTCAATATTTTTCAAGTTTTGTACTGATTTGTTACTATAGTTTTTTCTTTAACTTTTTAAGAAAAAATATGTTATAATTTTTACTTCCTCATTTAGTAAATACTATTATGATTATTGATTACCTCAATGACAAACTAATTGGGTTATTTCATGTAGAAAGTGTAGAATTTGTCAGTTTCGATGAAATAATAGATGATATAAACTAATTTTACCAAAAAGAGCTCTTAAATACATTGTTGCCAAATGGTATTCCACCAAACAAGTTAATTTTGAAAATAAATTCTGCAGTGACACTCTTAAGGACTTATCCAACGATCTTTGCAATGAGACATGAATAATTTATCATGATTTCAGAAGACAAATAATCCACGCGGAAATAATCATTGGATAACATACTGAAAAATAAGTTTTTCTTTCATGTATCATATTAATTCTAGTAAATGTGGAGTATATTAATTCTAATTCAAGATGAACAATTTTCAATACGTCTATACTTTGCAATGACTATTAACAAGGTTTAAAGATAAATAATGTTTACTGTTGGAATATACATTCGTGAACATGCATTTTCTTATGGTCAACTATCTACTGCACTTTCTAATGAAATTTCAATACAAACTATTAAAGTCTTGGTAAAATGGGAAAATAAAAATAAAAAAATTGTGAGAAGTTGACAAAAAATATTATGTACAAAGATGTGTTATTATAATCAAAACATTACATTTCCCTTTACTCAAAATTTTCACATTATATACATAATTTCATTAAAAAAAATTTATTCATATATAACTTTTTTAACAACTTAAATTTTTTCTTTTAATAATATTTATTTAATACTTCAACTACTTTTAAAAATAGTATTATTACTTCAAAAATATTACGGATCTCAGTCATCCTATACATGAGGCGTGCAATGCACTTGCTTACTTCTAGTTATTTAAAAAGTAAAATTGTAGCACAACCTATAACCGTCTTTATTTTCTATTTTAGTCTTTTGTATTTTACATATATATTATATCAATATTTACAAACAGGAGTGGAATTAGGAAATTTAAATGTAATGGGCTAGAAAACCTTTGGGATGGAAGGAAAGGTCCCTTGAATTTCTTTCTCAGGCAAAAAAAATAGGACTAATTTAGACTTCAAATGGATAGACATAGTGCTATTTTTAATTAAAAGACAACTAGTTCTATCACCGTATTAGATATATACAAAATATTTGAAGTAAAATTCAAAAAATTAAATTTGCAAAGAAAAAGCTAAATTCTAAAATATAGAATATTCCTCATAGATATGTACATATTTATGAAGTATAAATTAAAAATGATAAATTATTTCAAATTCACAAAACTCATAAACCAAAACTAATGTCCATCAACTATCACAGTCTAAATGTATTTTTTTGGTGGGTTTTCTCTTATAATCAATGGATTCATAGACGCAATGTTTCCTAAAGGTACTATCACCTATTCAATAAACATAAGAATATTTCAATAAAAATAAGTCTTACCTTAAGCAATTAAAAATCCGCATTCAATCATGTACAAAATATCCCAATATATCTTAAACATTCTGGGCTATGAAAAAAGTTGGATTTAAAAGGAGAACTAAAAAAAAAACCCCCACAAAGGGTTGGATAGAGTAATGTATCCTATATTGTCCACGACTTACACTCTAAAAGTCAACGGTTATAGACTTAATTGAACAGATGCTCCACAGGAATAAATATCCCGTTTTTTACTTCAATAACTGGAATTGATGAAACCCAAAGGGGAAGATTTTTAGCAATGGACACATGTATATTAACCATGTTAAGTTCAATGTCTACATCTCCATCGGTTCTGTTTAGATGTTACA
Organism: Ligustrum vulgare; assembly: GCA_963555705.1. Lineage (NCBI taxonomy): Eukaryota > Viridiplantae > Streptophyta > Magnoliopsida > Lamiales > Oleaceae > Ligustrum > Ligustrum vulgare. The sequence goes on along the minus strand of OY743170.1, from coordinate 15,432,912 downwards.
ACTTATCTTTGTTGAACAAATACTTTTCTTCAAACATAAAATCCATTTTCTTCGGCGCTTGATAATTTTTATTTTGCTGCACTTCCACTGAAATTGAAAGGAGGTCTCAGAAGTCTCAAAATTTTAGAAACTCAATGATTTGCTTAATTTTAATTCATCAACCTCCTCTAGATAAATACAAACAAAAGGCATCAACATAAGAGCATGGATACTTTTTAGACATCACATGGTGCAAGATAGATGAAGAGCTATACCATGTGGTGCGAATGTGTTTACTATGTTGTAGTCTTCATTGGCAACACCTTGACAATTGTATATCTCAGTTCAAAGAAAAGCAACCAGTTAAGTTAAAGAAACTTCCAGACAAGAACTACGGAACCATTAAATCACAAAGTCAAATGGAACTAATTTACATTAATCATTCCAACTTCTTGATTTCCAACAAAAACAAAATATAACTATTTACTCTTCCTCCTGCCAAAATGATTTCCAACATAAAAAATCCATAAATATAAAAATGTTACATTCACATGATTTCAGCTACTTTACACAAAAAATAATAATAAAATATAAATATATCCTATAACAAATCACAGCATAATCATAAAATTTGCTCTTAACTGGAAATTGCAATACAGTGGCAATTTATGTTCATTATTTAAGATGTTGTACATAATGGAGTCTAACAAACAATGAACATCTTAACATAATCTCATAATATAAGAATATAAACTATTTGCATATTTACAGGAAAATGCATTGAAAAAATTAACCTTGGCAAGGAGCAGCTGTTGAGAACACCTGCATAAAAAAGATACTAATAAAAGAAGCAATAGAAGAAGAATCACTAAAATATTAAAACTAAAATGGCACATTATTTCGAAAATATATTCTCTATCTTGCTTACATAAATCTTGGCGAAAAAAGGAATAATCATGAAAGGGCTTACGGCTTACCTTTTCGCTGTACAATATATATATATTTTAAAAACAGGGACGTTTCAGTAATTTCCTTGAAGCTTCATGTGAATCGAAGAAATCAAAACACATATGGACAATCTATATCTATATATGAGTTAAAGTGGAAATCATGGTTCTTACTTGACACGGGAACTGCAGCAATGGAGAAACGTTAGTGGTAAATTTGAAATTTTTGGTAAACATGAATTGTATTTAGTGTAATTAACCCGTCCTTCAACTCTTGAAAACTCTTTTCACATTCCTCAATCCATAAGAATTTACAATTCTTTTGAGTCAAACTAATCATTGGGGGGGGGGGGGGGGGAATTTTAGAAAAATCCTTTACAAATCGACGATAATAGCTTGCAACCCAAGAAACTCCATACCTCCGTCACATTAGTAAAGCACTCTTTTCATCACTGCCTCAGTTTTTAAAGAATTTATATAAATGCCTTCTACTAAAATAACATGACTCAGAAATACAACTTTGTCAACCCAAAATTCTCATTTACTGAACTTAGCATACAACTACTTATCTCGCAGTCTATAAAATAATCCTTAAGTGCTCAGCATACTTATCACAACTGTGAGAATAAACCAATATATCATCAATAAAAACAATCTTAAATTTGTCTAAATATGGATGAAGTACCCCGTTCATCGAATCCATAAATGTTGCTGGGGGCATTAGTCAACCTAAATGGCATCATCAACAACTCATAATGGCCATACCGCAATCTAAAAACAGTTTTCTGCACACCAGCCTCTCTAGTTTTGAGCTGATGGCACCCTATTCGCAAGTCAATCTTAGAAAACATTGTGGCACCTCGAAGTTGACTAAAAAGATCATCAATATGAGACAAAGGATATTTGTTTCGAATTGTCACTTTGTTCAACTGTTGGTAATCAATACACAGTCTCATGGTGCCTTGTTTCTTCTTTACTAATAAAACTGGTGCTCCCCATGGAGATATGCTAGGTCTAATAAAACCATAATCAACTAAATCTTGCAACTGTACTTTCAACTCCCTCAACTTAACTGGAGCCATTCTGTAAGGTGTTTGTGAGATAGGACTAGTCCCTAGAATCAAGTTGATAGTAAACTCAATTTCCCTATCAGGTGGTAAACATAGAAGGTTGTTAGGAAAGATATCGGAAAAATCTTATGCAACTGGTATATCTTTAAATTTGAACTTAGTGATTTGTGTGTCAAACACATGAGCAAAATATGGATAACAACCTTTTTAGAGTAATCTGCCAGCATCAAGTGCAGATATAATACGGGATGGCAATATTCTCCGCTCACCACTAAGAACAATTTCAAGCTCTCCTAGCCTCTTGAAAACCATTTTCTTGCGAAAACAATCAACTAGAGCATCATTTGTAAATAAGAAATCCATGCCCAAAATGACATCAAAATCATGAATATCAAGTGGAATTAAATTAGCTTTCAACTCCTGATCATTTACTATAATCATACAATCTTTGTACACACTACTAATTCACTATCTAATGGTTCTAACATATTGTCCGCATGAATAGTAAGTGCATAAGAAACAAATGAATGTGTAGCACTTGAATCAATTAAAGAACGAGCTTTTTTCCATAAACAAATAACGTACCCATGACTACATCTGGTGACCCATTGACATCATGCTGAGTCACTGCAAAAACTCTCCCTTGAGTTCTGGGACATCTTGCTTGGCCCTTCTGTCTAGTACCACTGATATTAGCGACATCAGACTGAACAACACTAGTAGCACTTGCTTTATCTGCCAATGTATCTGGTTCTAATTCTTTCTAGCTTTACTGACACGTGCTGTGAAGATATCCCTTATGATGTCCCACCATGCTATAGGCGAACGGGGCACTCTCTCCTCGTGTTCGACCTGACCACAGTGATAACATATACCAACGCCCTTAAGACACTCACCAGGGTGAAATTTTCCACAAGACAGATACAAAATAAATCTAGCAACACCAGAACTATCATCCTATCCAGTAGTAAATAACCTCTGGAAATATTCCTAAGCCTGAGTACAGCTATACCCTGGAAATTTTACTGATCCATGGCTCGCTCTTGAACTCTGGCTTCATCGAGACCTGGACTTGAAGCTGCTCGAAGAAGAAACACAAAGTCCAACTCCTGTATGATCCCGCATCAAGGGCCTATCAATGAAGGCTTATGCCAAAAACTGACTGCCACCAATTATGTGCCTCATTTGTTATCTACCACTCTGTCGCTCAAAAAGACTTTTATCCACTCTCAAGGCTGCTTCTACAAGTTTGCCAAAATTTTGATACCTCAATAGCTATAACCACTTATTTGATTTCTTCCTTTAAACTATGTTCAAACTTTTTACATTTATCAGCTTCATTAGCTACACGAACTGCAACATATTTTGTTTCATATCATCATGACAGTCCATGACATCAAAAACTTTGTCAATTTTTACCATCCATGATTCGGCTACTGGTGGATCAGTTGTGCTAGTAAACACTTTAGCCCCAATTAAGTTGCTCTTTCAATAATATATTCTTCATTGGTGTTGCATAGAGCAGAAGCAACAACTGTAGCAATCCTATTAACTATAGGATCATTATGAGCAACATTTTCATATTCTAACTACTCATCATCTGATGAACTAATACCTCAACCCTGCTAACTTCTCTAATATCCTCCCTATAGGAGCAACATGTGATTGACGCAGCGCATCCTGGAGCCTGGGAGTTTTACCACTGTCGATAAGTTTTTCGTTGCTTAGGTCCCAATTTGAGCTGAATATTTGGTTAACGATCTTTATAATTGTTCCACAAATCGTAGCTCCCTCGCCAAGGTTCTAGTGTTGACCCCAATGAAATGAAATGAGGAAGAGTTCCCGACTACCTTTCAAGTGAGGATGGCTCCCTTGGGAAGTTTGTAACTCGGGGACCCAACTAACAAGACGAGAGACAGATAGGATGAGGCAAGCTTCTATCGCTGAATCTAAGAGAAATGTCGCTTCTGATGGTGGGTTGTCAGGAAGAGGTTCTAGAGAGAGACTACTTTCGAAAAGGTCTCCTCATATTTCAAGCCCAACATGGAGGAGTTGGTTCCTGCAGTATTGGAGATGCTCCCAACAGTAACTGCAATACTAGGTCAAGATGTGGCAGCGCTCTCTTGAGAGCTGCAATGACAAAAAACTCACAGAGATGGAGTTTTTGCAACCATGTGGTCAACACATCTTCTCATGGAGCTCGAGTAAGCCATAAGTTAAGCATTATACTTTCGGACATAATCAACGAGATTTCCTTTCCATGTGAACTTTTGCATCTTCGACGTTGAGAATTTGCTTAGCTCTCTCAATGCTTTGATCTCCTGGGAGAAAGGACCATCATCTAGATGGAGTTGCATGTTCCATATTCCTTCCACGAGAACAAAATGATAAGTATGGCCTTCAAATTTGACACATTGATTGGCCTCTTCTCGTCCCCACTCTCTCCATATCCTCATTTGGCTTTGTTCCAGACTCCATCGACATATCCTAGCATACTGAAAACACTGGTAGACCTAGAAAATCTCCTCTTAAAAATAAGGTTGAATTCCAACTTTAGGAGCCCCTAAAGCCCCTGTCCTGGGAATTTGTAGAGAATGTAAATCGCGGGATGTGCATCAATGAAGCAGGGTTGAGAACTTACTGTTTAACTACGCTTGCAAAGACCTTTGGTAAGATTCGAACTCCAACCCTACAACTGCCAACTCAGTTGAGATTTCTCCCTCTCATCTTTCAATCAACTGAGTTATACCTCGCGGGCCAGAAAATCTCCTCTTTCGCTCATGTTGGGAGGTTTTAGCTTTCCACACGTGACGGGTAGTTAGTAGGCGAGTAAAGTGCCTGGTGAAAGTAATGTGATGTTTGATGTCTACACGCTGAGCCTTCAACTCTACTTTCGCCTCCATCACCTTGGAGATGTAAATTTGCATATCATTGTTGCATTAAAAATTGCCTCATAGAGTGAAATGTTACACGTTGATAGCCATGTCAGCTAGTGTTTGAGTAAGCCTTGTCTCCTCCTTGGTGACCTTGAAATCCTTCGCTGCTTCTTGATGACCTTGAAATCCTTCCCCTCGAAGTGTTTCCTTCTACTAAGCCCTTGTTTCTTCCCCCAACCAATTTTTCAATTTTTTCCTCAAATTCATTTTCAGGATCCGTCACTTTTCACAAAAATTACCTACGCCAAACAGGCACTAAAATGGCAAAATTTCTTACTAGCTTATGGAGTTTTCGTTATTGTTTGATTCACTTCCACTCCTTTTTCTTTGCTTTTTTTTTCCTCACGTGTTTTAGTCGTTTTTTTCTAAGAGTTCCCACAAATGGAAAAGTGTGTAATTCTCTCTTGATTTTCTAAATGTTTTCCCTCCCTTTTGGAATTTCTGTGTTTTGAAGTCAATTCGGTATTCAAACAACAAGGCTGGTCTAGTGCCCATGATGAGCACTAGATATCTACTAAGCCCTTGTTTCTTCCCCCAACCAATTTTTCAATTTTTTCCTCAAATTCATTTTTAGGATCCATCACTTTTCACAAAAATTACCTACGCCAAGTAGGCACTAAAATAGCAAAATTTCCTACTAGCTTTTGGAGTTTTCATTATTGTTTTGATTCACTTCACTCTTTTTTCTTTGCTTTTTTTTTCCTCACGTGTTTTAGTCGTCATTTTCTAAGAATTCTCACAAATAGCAAAGTGTGTAATTCTCTCTTGATTTTGCAAGGGTTTTCCCTCCCTTTTGGAATTTGTGTTTTGAAATCAATTTAGTATTCGAAAGAGCAAGGCTCATCTAGTGCCCATAATGAGCACTAGATATGAACCCCCTTCGTACTAGCTTATGGAATTTAGGTTACGTTTGATAGCGATGGTGAAATTTGAATGGAAAGAAAATGAATTCTTGGGAATTGAAAGTTTAATGTGTTTGATTGGTTTAATTTTCTAGGTAAAAAAAGTAGAGAATTTTTCAACTTTTGTTGTTTGATTGACATTATTTTCCATGGAAAATAAAGTAAAATTTATCTACTTTAATTAAAAAAAATTATTTTTTCACACATTTGTACTTGATAATAATAATGTTAATTTTTAGAAAAAAAAATAAAATTAATTAACAACAACAAAAATGATCAAATGTAACGAAAATGGTATAATATTTTCCCTAGAAAATAAAACCTCCCCCCCCCCCCCCCCCCCCCCCCTCGGGAAAACGAATTCATTCAAAATAAGGAAAATACCGAATTTCGATGCAAGTGGAAAAATGAATTCCATGAAAAAACTAGTCAACCAAATAGGGCAAAATTAAAAAATCACAGGAAAAATCATATTTTTCATGGAAAATCATGCGTATCAAACGCACCCTTACATTATTGTTTGATTCACTTCCACTCCTTTTTCTTTGCTTTTTTTTTTTCTCACGTGTTTTAGTCATCTTTTTCTAAGAGTTCCCACAAATGGCAAAGTGTGTAATTCTCTCTTGATTTTGTAAATGTTTTCCCTCCCTTTTGGAATTTCTGTGTTTCGAAGTCAATTCAGTATTCAAAAGAGCAAGGCTGATCTAGTGTCCATGATGAGCACTAGATATCTACTAAGCCCTTGTTTCTTCCCCCAACCAAATTTTCAGTTTTTTCCTCAAATTCATTTTTAGGATCCGTCACTTTTCAGAAAAATTTTCAAAATTTACCAACGTCAAACAAGCACTAAAATGGCAAAATTTCCTACTAGCTTATGGAGTTTTCATTATTGTTTGATTCACTTCCACTCCTTTTTCTTTGATTTTTTTTTTTTTTTTCTCACGTGTTTTAGTCGTCTTTTTCTAAGAGTTCCGACAAATGGCAAAGTGTGTAATTCTCTCTTGATTTTGTAAATGTTTTCCCTCCCTTTTGGAATTTCTGTGTTTTGAAGTCAATTCAGTATTCAAAAGAGCAAGGCTGATCTAGTGTCCGTGATGAGTACTAGATATCTACTAAGCCCTTGTTTCTTCCCCCAACCAAATTTTCAGTTTTTTTCCTCAAATTCATTTTTAGGATCCGTCACTTTTCAGAAAAATTTTCAAAATTTACCTACGCCAAACAAGCACTAAAATGGCAAAATTTCCTACTAGCTTCTGGAGTTTTCATTATTGTTTGATTCACTTCCACTCTTTTTCCCTTGCTTTTTTTTTCTCACTTGTTTTAGTCGTCTTTTTCTAAAAATTCTCACAAATAGCAAAGTATGTAATTCTCTCTTGATTTTGCAAGGGTTCCCTTGGAGTTTGTGTTTTGAAGTCAATTTAGTATTCGAAAGAACAAGACTGATCTAGTGCCCATAATAAGCGCCCCCCCCCCCCCCCCCGTGACAAGTGGGATTAGGTAATGATGGGTGAGCCCCACTACCTACCCACCATAGAGGTATTGGTTTTAAAAGAAACTCATTATGGCTTTTTAGAACAATTTTTTTAGAAATGTATTTGGATTAGATAAATTCTTTTAATCTTCGCAATGTTCCACCCAGCATTCTTACAGCAAGAGATTTTGTTTTGCTACCCATTTTTCATTGTGCAATATGCACGTCTGAGCTATAAAATTCTGTTCAACGTAAGGTGATGGAGCCAAGAACTTCGAACTTCAAACCATGGGGTATTTGAGGTGAAATTTCCGAGTACCACCTAATGTCCATGTCTGTCAAGCTTATGTAACCGATCCTAATGAAGTGAGACCAATACTAGGATTTTTTTGCTTTGCATATATTTTACAAAATCCTAATGAAGCTTTTGAGTTTATAGCATAGTGGATGATAAAAATTAACAAGAATCTAAGCTCTCAATAAACCTCCAGACTCCAAGGTGGCAAAGCTTACATCTGTACCCAGGGAAAATAATAATTTTGCCTTTACAAATGGAAAGCAAGTAGAATTTCCTAATAATTTTGCACCTTGTATTTCTTCATTATAGCATCAGAACAGGTCAGTTGGTGCAAGAGTCTGATTGCATTGCTGAGCAAACAGGTCAGAGTTCCTTCATATATCTTGTCATAAAACTCTGTAGCACATCACACCATTAACGGTCTCAACTCTCAACAGGTTCATTTTTATGAGAAGCACTAGATAAGATTTTGCTTTATAACCTGCATTGATAAAGAAAATAAGTCAAATTTGCAAGCTAAATCAAATCTCTTTCTTCATTTAACTAATTAATAATCATCAACTTCAAATGGTGCATTCTCTTAAGTTACCTCCAATCTGAGTCTGGATCATGAAGTTTTATCTATATCTTAAAACCAATCCTTGACCTTGTGGTGGGGTTATGGGTGAGTTAGCAAGAGTCCTACCATGTGCATGTTATTCAGTTTCAAACAAAAGAACTAAAAGTGAGACCTGATTTCAGATGAACTTTGGATCTTAAAATAGATACCAGGTCAGTCCATCCAGTAGGTTGGGAGAAAATGTTGCTTATAACGAGAGTTAGATTGTGTTTTTAAATTTTATCATCAAGCTAGATGATGTGAGTAGTACAAATATTTGTAAAAAAGCATGTCAATCACCAGCAGCTAACCTTTCAAGCTTTTGATTTACAAAGCAGGAATAATATGTAATACAAAAGGATCTGTAGATACATGCCTAATTCAAGCATATCAATTTCATCTTGCTGGAGGAAGGCATCTGTCTTTGTCACTTTTGTTTCCAGGCACAAGTTTAGCTTCTTAACAGCAACTAGGAGATCCTGTAGCAGTGGCTTCAGAATTTGTATTAAGTGAACTAGTGAAGAACATGAATAATTGGATGATGATCATGATAATGATAATGATAATGATAATGATTTTAAAGACAAATAATCTTGTGTGTATTTCCTTCAAAAACTGATCAACTATAAATCAAATCATTAATTGTGTTGTTTTGCATATATTAAGAAAACTCTCTCTATACCTATTTATGTTTCCACAGATTTTGTCAAGAGGTCTTCATAAATAAAGAAGACGTTTTTCTTTTACTATACCACAGGCCCCCTCAACAACAATCAGTTAGCTGAGATATCATGAGTTGGTTAAGACTATCCTCATTTCCATAACCAAACCCACACATTCTATACATTTTTCTTTGGTCTACTTGAAATTCTAATAAGAAACTCTGTATAGCTCGAATACTACAGTGCTAAAGATGCACAAAGCAGTGTCAAAGATGCCAAAAAAATAAATGTACTCCAAAATTTTACTCGTCTAATGCAGTTTTGCATTTCGCTGAGCTACTTAAACTGTTAAACATGGATGTATAACTGCGCCTTTACCAAATTATTATCTGCTTTTGAACTAATCATTTGTCATGGCAATAATACAGAAGAAAGAAAAGTTCTATTGTGTCTCACTTTCTATGGTGAATCTACAAGTCTTCATTCTTCAAACAGGACCCCAACTACATGACAATGCTATGTGATTGCTTTTTAATGCATGCCAAACTTGATTCTCTACAGTTCAGATGAATCACTAAAACCACTTTAATGTCCGCTGTATTAGGAAGTATAGTTTGTGCAGGAATAAATAACTAAAATGCTTCGTCAACATCTAGACACAGATATAAACTAGTGACAATGATTAAGAAAAATATCCCCTTACCTCCCAAGAAGTCAAATTCTTCATGAATTTAGGGAGGCTTTCATATTCATCTCTTGATACATTTATCACACACATAGAATCTTCACATTGCTTAGAGTCTTCATGAACGTCTACATATGTTAAATAACAATGACAGTCAAGAGAACTTTGAAACTACTAAAGACTTTACCAACCTTCCATCACTTCCAAGCTTTCAGTGGCAGACTGATGATAATGTTCTTCCATCTCAAACTCACGGTCAGCTGCCATATGCATCACGCGGAATGTAATTGTTAAAAAAAATATAGAGCTTTTTAAAACAATTAGTAAATTATTTAAGCAGTGTTTTAAACAATATAAAATGACCTTGAGATGCTATGGTTGCAAGACAAACATCCGAGATTCCGAAATTCTTTAAACTCAATGAATCATCAAGCCTACCATTTGTTAAGTTTGTAACAAGAAAACTTCGGCCCTCCACTTATATAACATCATAACACTAGGAGATGAATGGCATTAAAATTTTTGAACTGAGATAAGTATGTGAAACAAATGATACAGTAGAAAAACGTAGCATGATCGTTGGTGTGCTTCATTTCACTGAGTAAGTTAAAAAGGATACAAAGGGTCCTCTTCTAAGCCATTAATCTTCATATCCAGATTGCAATTTTCCAGTGAGAAACTATCCAAACAGCTGTCTTCTACATCATATTCGCCCAAATCAACTAATAGAAACAGAAAAATAATCAATGATAAGTTATTATAAACCCTAAAACAAAATAATTAATCAATTCACGTTATATGGAAAAAGGTCAGAAAATGTAAAATAAAATTGAGTAAAAGCGGGAAACCTACGAGGGGGGATGTAGTTGCAGGAGGCACGAAGGTGGTCCTCGAGGACAGAAATGTCGTTTTGATTATTCTTAAACACTTCACTGCAATGTCCCAATAGCTCCTCAAACGACACCGTACCGAAGGACATGGAATCCAGCATGTTTAAGTCAATGGCGGCGGTGGATACCCTCCTGTTAACGCTTTGCACGAAGGTTGTGGATGCAGAGTCTATTCAATAAATGCGAATTAAGTTCAGATAATTAAATGATTAATTAACAGCAGAGGACAAATGTGGAGTATGTACCGAGGGGAATAGGGCGACGATCTACGGATTCTTTGAGGGCGGTGCAGCTGATATGGAGGTGGTTGCAGAATTCCGCCACCGTTTTGCAGAATTTCCCGATGGATTCCTCCATTTTCCCTCTCAGTAAGGAAATTGAAGGTGCAAAGTGAGCGCTTTTCTTCGTGTGTTGAAATTTCAAATTTCGAAAGTCCTAATAGTGAACAACCATCCTTATCTTTGCTAAGGGTGAACGAGATCACTTTGAACGGTCTGTGATATAAGTCAAATTATTTTATAAATAAATAAATCAAATCAAACCGTTTTTAGTCTGTAAAACATTATAGCATCTGTTTGACAAACCAAGAGAAAGATGTTTTTAAACATGTTTTTTTTTATACAATTTTTCAAACCACTTTTTAACCACACATATTTTTTCTCTCTAATTTTTAACCACATATTTTACCTAGAAAACATAAAAAAACATATTTTTAAACAAAAAAAATTTAACAAACAGAGGCTATATATATAATATATGTATTTTGCTCATTTCCTGTATTCCCTAGCTCCCGTCTCGACGAGAACTAGGTTTCATCCCACTGGAAGGTGGCTCCAGTTGCTGAGTTTAACCTAGCTTTATTCTCGCCCTATTCCGTCTACTTGTGACCTTCTTCAGCTTACCGTAGTTCACTTCATAGACCCAAACGAAATCAAGGAATTGTGTGACCAACTGAAGAAGGAGGATCTAGGTGATTCTAAGGTTCTAATTGGAGCAGACATCTGCAAGGATGGTATAGTAAGCCTGAAATCTTGTCTGGTCGTCAAACTTCTAAGTGCTAAACTGGGAAATAAAGATGCAATTGAAAGAGTCTTCCGATTAGTTTGACAACTCACAAGGGGTTTTAAAATCGAAGCTAAAGGTAACTAGAATGTTTTCCTATTTCACTTTGATTCAATGGCTGATAGACATAGGGTCTTAACGGGGGATCAATGGTTGTTTAACAACCAGCTCTTGGTGCTCAAGGCCCCAAATGAAACAGGCGATTTGCCTAAAATGGAGTTCAGTGAGACGACTTTCTGGGTACATCTTCTTAATGTGCCATTGGTGTGCCATACAGAACGAGCTCTGCGGATGATTGGGGAACTAACTAGGGACGTGGTTGATGTTGATTCTGCAAATATAGTGTCGAGTGTCCGTGTTCTGGTGAATGTTACTAAACCATTGAGAAAGGGTGTCCTCGTGAAGCTGGACCAAGGGGGAAAGGAATTTGTGGTCCCATTATAGTATGAAAGACTGCCAGATCTTTGTTATCGGTGTCGGACCATGGGGCACTGAACGAGTGAATGCCTGGAGAAATGAGTGTTTGAAGAATGAAAGGAAGTCTTCAGCTTTAATGAAAAGATTAAGGCTAGAGGTGGCAAACGGGTCGAGCCGCTCGTCGGCTCGCAAAAACACGAACCGAGGGTGGCTCGGCTCATCAAATGAACGAGCTCGTGGGAGAGCCAATCAACATTGTTGAACCACGAGCCGAGCTTGGCTCGGCTCGTGGTTCAACGAGCTGAACGAGCTGACCGTTTCCTAAAAGAAAGAAAAAAACAATTTGAAGACAACACCAAAAAAAAAATAACAAGCTCAACGAGCCGAGCTCGGCACCAGTCAAATGAGCCAAGCCTAAGCTCGGCTCGTTTGACACGAGCTCGTGGCTCGGCTCGTCCGTTTGACGAGTCGAGCCGGCTCGGATCAGCCCATTTCCACCTCTAATTAAGGCTCAACTGATTGGCGATAGACGAAGACAAAAATCGCCAAGGAAACCCAACGGATCCAAGGGTAGGTCATGGACGGAAAGTAACAAGATTGAGGTGGAAAAAGAACACCATGAGAATGGAATCGAAGGGACGATGGTTGACAGATCTCACCAACCAAATGAAGATGAAGATAACTCGGAATTGATTGAGAGCAGCCGGGTGCCAGGAATTCGGTCAATGTGGGAACCAATGCTATTGTATCTGTAGTACCAGGAGTGAGCAAAGGAATTGAAGAAGAGGAGGAATACTGCCCTGGAGAAGTGACTATGAAAAAGGATGGTGATATCCCAAATAGCCAAAAGAAAAGTAAACGCTGGAAAAAATTGGCTAGGGGAACGAGAGGATTGACCATTTATTCACCAGGGAAAAGACTACGCATGGGGGCGACTGAGTGCCTTGCCAAAAGAGGGAAGGCCAGTCCTTCGAGTAAAAGGAACCTGCCATGGGATGGGGAGGAGCTAAGAGATGGCAAAAGAGTCCGAAACATGGAGAACTACAAGGAAATGGAGATTGAGATGACGAATGACAAACTGACGAGTCCTACGATGCAGGACTGCCGGACGCCATGAATTGCCTTAGTTAGAACGTTCAAGGGATGGGGAGTCCCCGCACGTTATCCTCCCTGCGGAATCTAATTTGTACCCATTCCCCCGGCGTTGTTTTTCTTTTCGAAACAATACTTGCGGGAGCTAAGGCAGCAAATGTTAGACTTTTATTGGGTTTTTGTTCAAATTTTGTGGTCGATAGTTTTGGTAGGAGTGGGGGCCTCATGCTACTCTGGAATGATGGGTGGGATGTGCATATCAAATCCTACTCCAAATGACACATTGACGCAATTATCTGTAAGAATGGGGCTGATCCATGGCGCCTCATAGGATTCTACGGCAATCCTAAATCTAGTAACAGGGAACAATCCTGGAAATTACTTCAGAGGCTTAGAAGAATGTACGGTATACCGTGGGTTTGCGTGGGGGATTTTAACGAAACTATGAGCCCTGTGGAGAGGCTGGGGAGTGACTTCAGACCCTCACAGCTTTGTGATAATTTCTGCAATGTACTGTTGGATTGTGGTTTAGAGGACTTAGGCTTCAGAGGACCTTGTATGACATGGAATAATGGAAGAATTGGCGATGCACACATCCAGGCCAGGCTTGATAGGGTGGTTTGCAATCAGAAATGGTATGACCTTTTTCCCCTCACGGACGTATTCAACCTCCCATATGCTAAATCAAATCACAGACCCATCCTCATCAAAATTGACCGAACCAAGAGCAACAGGTAGGGAAGTGCACAAACTACACATCAGCGCTTTGAACCCTTTTGGACTTAAGAGATAAGGTAAGCTGAAGTGGTTGAGAACTCTCTTCATAGAACCTTGGGGAAGAACAACAGGGTTGACCCTTTCTTGTCTGTCAAAGAGTCATTGCTAGGATGCTTGGAAGACTTGAGGGCGTGGAGTAGGGATAAACTGGGGAACAAGAGGAAAATTCTTGCAGAATGCATGGTTAAAAGGGACATTCTTCTGAGCTCTAACAACCTAGGACCGGTTATGAAAGAAGTCAAGGGACTAGAAGAAAAAATCGAGACCATTAGCAGGAAAGAAGAAGAATATTGGAGACAAAGAGCTAGAGCGGATTGGATGAGGAGTGGAGACCGAAACACAAAATTCTTCCATAGGAGGGAAAAGGAGAGGAGAAGGAAGAACTCAATCCTCAGGCTGCGGGGGGAGGACGAGATTTGGTTGGAGGAAGAGAATCAAATTGTCGATCACGTTGAGAGGTTTTTCTCCACACTCTTTCAGAGTACTAATCCCAGCAAGGAGTCTCTAGTGGAAGGGACAAAGCACATCCAGAGACACCTTTCATCTGAGGATGCCAAATCCTTAATGGAGCCATTCACTATGGAGGATATTTCTGATGCACTGTTCAGCATTGGAACACATAAAGCCCCTGGACCTGATGGATTTCAAGCAATATTCTTTCAAAAGCATCGGGAGCTCCTTAAACCTCAATTCTCCAGCGCTTGCCTAAGGGTCCTCAATAAAGGTCAATCTGTTAGCTCGATTAACCAGACGATGATTGTGCTCATTCCAAAAAAAATCAGGCCCTGAGTACATTTCTAACTTTCGCCCTATCTCATTATGTTGTGTGATGTATAAAATTATTACAAAATGCTTGGCTTTAAGAATGAAAAATGTTTTAACATCTCTTATCTTGGAATCACAGAATGCTTTTATTTCTGACCGAATGATCACGGATAATGCTATTATTTCTTTCGAGCTCTTGCACTCTATGAACAGGCGCAAAAATGGAAATAAAGGCTTCATGGATTTGAAACTTGACATGAGCAAAGCGTATGACCAAATAAAATGGAGCTTCATTAATGCTGTTATGGAAAGATTGGGATTCCCACCCATTTGGAATGCACGAATTATGGACTGTATCTCAACTACGAAAATCTCCTTTCTTTCAATGCCAATCCAAGGGCAGTGTTACCCCCTCTCGAGGACTCAGACAAGGTTGTCCAATCTCCCCATATCTTTTCATTATTTGTGCTGAGGCATTCTCAGCCCATATCCAGTCAGCGGTCACACATGGCAAGATGATGGGAATGAGATGTAAACAGGATGGACCACAGATCAACCACCTCTTCTTTGCAGACGACTCAATCCTTTTTGCTAAGGTTGAGGCTAGGGAGGCCAAGGAAATTATGGACATCATCCGGCAGTATGGGGAAGCCTCTGGGCAGCAGGTGCACTTACGGAAAACAAGTATTTCATTCAGCCCTAATGTGCCATCTGAGAACCGGAATGCAATCGATGCAATCCTAGGAATCCAAATAATCAAACACTATGATACATATCTGGGGCTGCCTTCCATGGTGGGAAGAAATAAGAGGAAAACATTCGGAGACATTAAAGATAGAATCTGGAAGAAAGTCCAGGGCTAGCATCACAACATTTTCTCTAGTGCGGGGAGAGAAGTCATCCTTAAAGCGGTGCTCCAGGAAATTCAAACATATGTCATGAGAATCTTTAAACTTCCAAACAACCTGTGTAATGACATTCGTGGTTTACTTTCAAGGTTCTAGTGGGGTGCAAAAGTCGATAAGAAAAAACTGCACTGGATTCATTGGAGAACAATGTGTAAAAATAAAAACAATGGAGGCATGGGGTTTCGAGACATGCAAACCTTCAACAAATGTCTTCTTCCCAACCAAGTTTGGCGTATTATTCATAACCCGGAGTCTCTTGTTAGCCGCATTCTTAAGAACAAATACTTTCCAAATTGTTGTATCCTTGAAGCAGGAATTAAACAGGGTTGTTCACATGTTTCATCAAGTCTTGCCTGGAGCCGGGAGGTCCTTAAGATGGGATGCAGGTGGAGGATTGGAGATGGGAAGCAGATAAAAATTTTCGAGGATGCTTGGTTGACAAGTGGAATGGCAATGAAAGTACTCTCTCCATGTGTCCATGGCCTTGAGTTGGTTGAGGATCTTAAAACTGTTTCTAGAGCATGGAACTCTGAAATTATTAAAAACTCCTTTTGGCCGGTTAATGCCAACCAGATTATCGCGCTCCCCCTAGGCAACCCCACCAAACCAGATAAGCTTATTTGGAATCAATTAGGGGATGGACAATATTCAGCCAAGAGAGGCTATCGAATGCTCATGGATAGAGGTTCACATGCAGAGAACATCAGTGGGGTTAACTCGGGCCCTTTGTGGGAGAAGCTTTGGAAGCTGGGTGTGGCGCATCCTTCACAAAGCAATCCCACCCTCGGACAACCTGCGACTTAGGCACATTCACTGTAAGCAAGTCTGTCAAAGATGTGGGGGGTTGGAATCTGATATCCACATTTTCATGGATTGCCCTTGGAAAAATGATTTTTGGAAACTTCTGAACACTTGGGATGTTTGGAAGAGAACCCGTCCTCCAGGTCAGTTATTTAATTTCTGCGTTTTTTTTTTTTTTTTTTTTTTTTATGAACTTCTTTCTCCAACAACCAATGGAGGTGCTGGAAGTTGTGTGTGTTGGACTTTGGTGTATTTGGAAATCTAGGAATGAGATCCTTCACGGGGGAGTGGATCGGCCGGTCGATTACATTTGCTGGAGTGTGGAGAACTTTATTTGTGAATTTAAAAAGGCATCTAGGAAGGCCACTTCCTACAAGAAGATGGATAACAACGGTATGACTTTGTGGAAGGGACCAACCATGAACAGGGATGGCCTGACTCTGGCCACTGATGCAGCGGTTTGTAAGGAGAATGGTTTCTTTGGGCTTGGGGGCTGGTTCAAGGATGATTTGGGTGTGATTCATGCAGCCTTTGCACTTCGCGTCCGAAGCTTTGGAGAGACAGAGTTGGCCGAAGCACTTGCCATTAAAACAGGCATCAAATTTGCTAAGGATGAGGGAATTCCACTCAAGGCGGTTGAAAGTGATGCACTCCAAGTCATCCATCAGTTGATTAAACATGACGAATGCGACCCGAATGCAGGCATCTTTGAAGAAATTTGTGTTTTTTTGATTCGTAGTTATTGTGGCTTGTTACTTTATTCCTAGAGAGAGGAACGGGGTAGCCCACAATCTAGCACAATTTGCTATTCGAACTACTTGTAATCACATATGGACTTATTGTATTCCTCAGTTCATTTCCCTGTCTGCTTTGTAGGGGAATGAACCCAATGTCCTGTTTTCGTTTTGAATGCAATTATCCATTTCAAAAAAATATATATATATATATGTGATTATTTATTTTGTATAACATAGTTCTTTATGATTAGCCTCCTTACTAATATAATGTGGTATTATTTCTGCCATAAGTGTATTATACAGGAACAATATAATACCATAACTTTCTATTAACTTGATCTACCTATTTTTGTATTTCTTAGGGAACTAGAATTCATGCTCTAATAAAAAAGAATTTAATCAATCTTTTCATGGACAAGATATACAAGAACAAGGTTTACAACATAAAGAATTTTTCAGTTGATGAAAACAAGATGAAATATAAAGTTCCACCCCACAGATTCCTGCTGAATTTCATGAGGACTACTCATGTTGTGGAGGTCGAAGATGAGTCATTTCCAAATTCATTGAACGTGTTCATACCTTTTTCCAGAAATTCTAAGCGGGGAGAATATTGACGATGCCACTTTGATTGGTTTGTTTTTCTGCTTCCAATACTTTTACATAATTTTACATTCATTATTTATGTCTTCAATTTTTGATTGTCCTACATGTCTATTTATATTTGTTTCTCACATTAATTTTTTTTATTTGGAACCTAAGATGTCATTGGTGAGGTCGTTGAGAAGGATACTACTAGAATACAACCGAAGTTTGTGGATGCATCTGAGTCGATTGATTTTGTCCTAGAGGATCTTGAGTACAGTCATATTGTACCCCTCATTGTCTATTTACATGCGTTTTGAAATTGAATTTCATTAAATATATTTTTTTTCTTGGTGACTATACAATGAATGTTTTGTGATAGGAAAATTCGAGTTTTGTGTACTTGTGGGGAGATTACGCTGATTTGATCTTCAAAGTCCTTGAAATTGTAAAGAACGAACCGGTTATTGTTCTCATGCAAATGTATCGTCTAAGAAACTATAATGGTACTTTAACGTATAAATAATTTTATTACCTATGATATCAATGCCGATAAATTGTCTTATTTTTCTTTATCGTTTATTTAAGGGGTCACGAAGGCGATGGTTAATTCTCCTATACCGGAAATTGAGAAGTTTCGGAACAAGTATGTAGTGTTTAATTGATTGGACAAATTTTTTTAGCCATATGATTATTATTAAACTTATCAACTTTCAATGTGACCATTTATTGATTTCCAGAATGTTAAGTGGCCATGAATGTATCTCCCAGTGAATAAGTCAGATTTCATCATCATCGGTTTACTCTGTTTCTGATGAGTTAGAAAATGGAATTTCTGAAGTGAAAACCATAAGGCAACTTTTAGAATGCACCAAGGTATGTAAATCATAAGAGTTTCCTATTTCTTAGTTTTGAAGTTCAAGATTTTCAAAATCAAATAATATTTAAAATTAGATTAATGTTTCTAAAACTTTTTTTCCTTCAGGATGGATACTACTATGTGGTTGCTAATATTGTTTCCATCGTCACCGAGAAGGACTGGTGGTACTTCAGCTGTAAAAAATGTTCTAGGAAAGTTCAGAAGTAGGGGAGGCATTTTTATTGTGATAAATGTAAGAAAATCGATACTCCGGTGAATAAAAAGTTTATGTTACGTGTCAAGTTAGTGGATGGACGAAGAGTGATGTGTTCATGCTTTGGGACCGAGAGGTCTTCCAGTTGATTGGAAAGATAGAGATATCTGGGAAAGTGATGGGATGAAGAGTGTTGTGTTCATTTTCTTACGTTAATTAATTAGATTTTTTAACTACAGTTGTAATACAGGATGCTTGTGAAAATGAAATTCCAGATGAGATAGAGGATTTAGTTGGGAAGAAAGCTATATTTAAGATTCAGGTTAAGGATCGAAATATTAATGGCCCGGATAATGTGTTTACATTTGTGAAACTTTCTAACGACCCTAAGTTGGTTGTGAAGTACCAAATAAATGAAAGCATTGAGAAGAACTTGGTCTCGAAATTTGATAATGAAGTTGAGAATACTGCAGTCTACATTAATTATAAAAAGTTAAATATCTCTTTGGTAAACTATTTGGAAACTTATCATGTTAAATTTGATTTTTCTGGATTTATTGCATCCTTATGAAGTATTATCTGAAGATGAAGTTAGCACTCCGGTGAAAAGTCTTTCGAAGAGGGGGAATGAAGATGTTATCGAGGTTGATGGGAATGTAGGTGCGCTTTTGACTAAGATGTAAAGTAATAAATTTCGAAGGATTGTTAAAGAAGAAAGTCCTTGAAGACCATCCCATAAATTGTTGGGATCAGTTGTTTAATGTTATTTGCTTTTGTGCTTCAACTTCAAGTACTTTTGTTTGCTTTCCTACTATTTTTGGTATCCTACTACTTTTGGTATCCTTTGTTGATTTCTTTTTGAGGACATGTATGTGCTTATAAGCACAAACTTTTAAATTTGCATATATTAAAACTGTTAGTCATAAATAATATGATATATTTGAACTCTAATATAATTATTGTCTATTAATTTAGATAACTTTCTGTGTTAGTCAATTTTATACAATTTTATTCTATCAAAGCAACGGACGACTCAGCGAATATTCGAATATATAACTAAGAATTATATCTATGTGGGTACTGTTGAAACCGAGCCCAAAGGAAGGCACAGTGATCCACCAGCAGGGGCCCAATAGAGGTCCAATGGACCTTGACCTACAGCTAAGGCCCCACGTTGGGACAATTGCCGAGGTGGTATGTCAAGGAAACCTCTCTAGCCGACCTGGTTAAACGCATGGCCGATGTGCTTTATGCTCAGCCGGGGCGCTTTATGGTGTTGACCAAAAGAGAGATGGAGTCAATGATGAGACGTTGCCTTTACTTAGATGTGACAGGCGCCCATCCCCTAAAAAACGTAGCAATGATTACAGTCAAAAAGCAAGGTTGTCACCTCCAAGAGCTTGGGTGAAGACAAGTGTAAAGTACGCCACGTGTCATGATCCGATACAACAAGTTCCTCTATAAATGGAGCACGATTGTCTCCAAAAAGGGGGTTAGCTATTTAAGACTCTTAACAATATATTTCTCTCACTCCCTTTTTTCTCTTTTACACACTTATATTTCTCGCACCCAATATATATTCGCCAAAAATGAGTACTGACTTTGGCATCGGAGTGCAAACGGGAGCCACCTCGGTTCCCTTTGCAAACTGATAGTTTGTCACAGTGCGCAGGAGATCCACGTGTTCAAGAGGGAGGAGCTGAGACGTATTGGTCCAAGATCCAGTTAGATTTTGTGGTAAACATTTTGGCGTCGTCTGTGGGAAACCATACTGCTAACCACGAAAACACGTGGTAAAAAGCCACACATAGAAAGGTAGTCCTGAAAAAGGACGAAGAACCTCTCACGAAAGAACGGATAACTGCAAAGAGCTTTGAAAGATAAGCCGGTTGGCCTTGAAAAAGGCAAGAGCTTTGAAAGATAAGCCGGTTGGCTTTGAAAAAGGCAAGAGCTTTGAAAGATAAGCTGGTTAACCTTGAAAAAGGTGTAGAGCTTTGAAACATAAGTTTGTGAACCTTGAAAAAGGTAAGGAGCTTTGAAACACAAGTTCGTGGACCCTGAAAAGGCTTTAAAATTTGAAACACAAGTGTATTCACCTTGACAAAGGCATAACACTTCGAAATATAAGTTTAAACAACCTTGGAAAAGGCGTATAACTTAGAGATATAAGTTTAGTAACCTTGGGAAAGGCGGGAATTTTCGAAACGAAAGTCCACTCATCTTTGAAAGACAAGATAAGATTAAGGAATTTCCCAAAACATGAACGAAAGTGATGGTGATGTTAACCCCCGTAGGGGAAGAAGTGGCCAACACAGCGAGGGCGAGGTTCCTCAAGGACTCCATGAAAACGCCAATGAGGAAGTGGCACAACCTAACCCACCTCGCTGGCACCGAAATAACCACATGATGCGTGACATGACACGCATGGCGGCTCAAATGCTGGAAATGCAGAAGCAGCAGATAGAACAGACTGCTGCAATGAATGTCTTTATGGCCAGAGGGTATGTTATGAACGAACCCGTGATGCCTCAGCAATACCAACAGCCACATTATTCACCATCCGAGACGGCCACTGCCTCGTATTATTATCAAGATCCACAGGCATATGCCGAGATAGAATCCGAGCCCTCCTACGAGCGAGACCCGGAGCATGAAGCACATGAAGAACAAAACCCACTCCCACCTAGACACAGGGAGACTTCTCCCGCAAAATCCGAAAGTGTCTTCAGCCAAATAGGAGGGTTATTCAGGGGCCAACGACAGGGGAAAACGGACCCAGGTCGGCACAATACCGCAGAGCCTAGAAATAGGCGGGAGCGACGCGCCGAAGAAGCCTTGTCGCATGGTCAAATGTATAAGGACCAACATGGAACGGGAGCAGAAAGGTTAGCATCGGCACATGAGCCTAGGAATAGGCAGGAAATAAGAGCCGAAGCAGTTCTGACAAGGTCTCGCAACGAGTTACCAACCCACGGAAGGCTAAACCACGGCCATGTTTTTCCACCACAAAGGCAAGAGTATGCTCCGCCGCCCTACGACCAATACCATGGTCCAATGTATTCCGGTCACGATGAAAACAGTGAACTGCCCTCTTACGAGTTGGATGACGAAGAGGAAGTAAGTCCCTTCACAGAGGGCCTCCGTAGATGCCCCGTACCTCATGACTTTGAGATGCCAGAAATAGAAAATACTCTGGCCGAGGTGATCCTGATGATCACCTGTTAAATTACCGCGCCAGCATGAAAATAGCCGGAGCCACCCCGGCATTGAAATGTAAAGCCTTTGCTTTAACCCTTGAGGGAAGTGCCATACGATGGTATAAAAAACTCCCTCCTTGCAGCATTTACAGTTGGAGAGATATGAAGACGGCTTTTAAAAATGGCTTTGTATCCTCCAGGCCTGGACAGCTCCCGCTCCAACGCCTTCAGGATTTGAGGCAAGGAAGGGACGAGTCTCTGAAAAGTTACCTAGCTAGGTTTACTGAAGAGATGCATATCTGCGAAAATATCACAGAAGCGGAGATGTTTTCCGTTTTAAAAGGAGGGCTAGATATGACCAGCATGTTCTGGAGGGATGTCCAGAGCAGGAAACCAAGGGATTACAATACCCTGGTAGACATGATGAAGGAAGAGATTGTATAGGAGGAAATGACTAGGGCCAGAGATAATCATCCCCAAATTATTTAGCATTGTACATAAGCGGACATATTTTTTATTACAATTGACATTATATAACCGTATTTTAGAATAAATTTGTTATCACAGATTTATATGCAATTGTGTTTTTCGGATTTTTTTATTCATTCGACTCACAATATTTTTTTCTTTGTTTTCACTATTTGAATTTTATACAAATGATAGCTATTAAAATTTGTGACAATGTTAAGGTATTATTTGACTAATAATACTACGATTACAAAGTAGTTCATTGTCTAAAGAAAGTATTCATAAACCATATATGAAAAGCTATTCAAACAACACTTTTACTAGATTGTCGATAAAATTAACAATTTGGATGAATGAATTCTAAGTTATATAGCCAACTTTTTATTTAATTATGATGCTCAAGCTTCTATATTTTTTGTTTGAATATATTATTTAATATCTATTAATTCTTTTAATTTGTTGTTTTTAGAACTCGGAGAAAGTTCTCAACACGTGTCTAAGAGACCAGTAGATAGTTTTCTCGAAGTTAACGAACAATTGACACATGATTTGAGTTCATGTACTTCAAATGCAACGATAATATGTAGAACTCCATTGACGGACATTAGTAATGGTATAATAAATAATTTTTTTTAAAACAAATTTATCTCTTATTTTTTTAAGTTTTTTTTAATTGTTCCAATATTATTAAGTTGTTTATTAACTTACTTTTTATTACAAAACCTTGTGCTCCGTTGCTGACAGGTGCATGTAAAACAATTAGTATAGTTCAACATAATATTTTGATGTCTCCCCATAACAAAGGATCTGGTATGCCAAGTCCATCAACATGCATTAAACAACACAGTACTGCAACAATGAATGCGGCTAATTGTGGACCAAAGATAAATAACCTTGAAGAAGGTTTGCAGTTGTGAAGATCAAAGTGACTGCTTTGGTCATGGTAAGCATTAACACAACTTGTTATTGTATTTAGTTGAATTTTTTTCGCACGTGTTGAGAATCTTTTTATTCTATTATTTTTTTTATTATTTTCTTTCCAAGTTGAAACTCTTCATTAAGTAACAGTATAAATTCACAAATTGATGAACTGGTCATATTGTATCAATCATTTATGTAATGTATAAAAGTATTATCATGTTGAGAAATTCGTGATCTGAAATTATTAATGGTAAAAACTATGAAAGTTATAGTATTTACATATTTATTGCTTAATCATTTTTTTCTTAACGTTATTATATCAATATTATTTTCTTAGTTACACATTTTCTAATTGTAGAATTCTGTACGTCTTTGGGCACAAGTGCATACAAAACAACCAATAAATATCGTGTTGATAGTCCTCATTCTAACCTTAGCAAAGTTGCAAGAAATTCAAGTCCATTACTATGCATCATGCAGTGTATAAGTGCAACAATGAACGTTGTTAATAGTGGATCAAAGACAATTGACCTGAATGGTGGATGTCATTACGATGTTCAAGTGGGTAACTTTGATTGCGGTAATGATCTATTCAAAAAAAATTTGTTCCTATAATTATTTTTTCTAAATATTATGTTTTTCATTTTTTCTTACTAAAATTTTTTGTGCTAATGTATACACATATTCTTTATTCAAATTTTATTTTCCAATTTTCACTTACATGAGATATTGATACTGACGTATGTTTAGGGAAGCATGATGACTAATGTGGATTAATTAGTTTACATGATCACGATTATAATATTAATATATAAACATGTTATACTAGATATTCAAAATTTTATTTCTTCAGAGTATTCGGACATGGGAGATCCGATATGCATATATGAATTTTGTGGCGCTAAATTTTGGTATGATGAGCGGATTGACAAACGCCACAACACACAAAGACCAAAATTCTCCTTGTGCTGCATGAGAGGCAAGGTAGAGCTACCGCTAATGCAGAACCCGCCTCAAACTCTAGTAGATTTGTTGTTATTCTAGAAGTGAAAAAAAAAAACATTTTCTAGAAAATATAAGATCCTAAAACATGATGTTTTCCTTCACTTCTATGGGGGGGAGATTGATGCTAGTATAAATTATAGTACATGACCTCCCATATTTAGATTAAATGGACAAAAACTATCACGTGATTGGTAGTTTATTGCCAAGCGAGGCTTCAGCACCAAAATTTGCACAACTCTATATAGATGACACTGAGAACGAGGTGGCCAATCGTTTGCAGTCAATTGGGTAAAATTCTTTCTCAACTAATTTTGTATTATTTGTAATATATCATTATTTCAATTATATAACAAATGTGCATTAATACTTTATCTTTCAGTTCAAGTACTGAAAAATGGCAAATTACATGAAGAGATTATAAATGACTTGAAGAACATGCTTGATGAACATAATGTATTCATCAAGATATTTAGGATGGTTAGAGAAAGTATACATGATTCTGAATTCTCAAATATGAAGCTCAGGCTTATTGGTAGGTGAGATCGGGATGGAAGGAGATATAACCTTCCAGATGAGGTTGCGGGATTGATACTTGGTGATTTTAAGATAATGCGTGGTACTAGAGTTATAGTTGTTGAGACTAGATATGGACTACTGAAGCGTATAACTGAATTAAATCCTGCATATCTTGGACTTCAGTACCCTTTGCTTTTTGTTTATGGACAAGACTGTTTTAAAGAAGATGTTTCTCTCAACAATTCTACATCTGCATCACGTGATGGTCATAGAAAGCTTAGCATGCGGGAATTTTTTGCATTTAGGTTGCAGGAGAGAGATTCTGAATATCAAAACATCTTATTCTCTAGAAGGTTGTTTCAACAGTTTATAGTAGATAGCTACACTATGGTTGAGTCTTCTTGCTTGTTTTACTTGTGTATGCATCAGAAGGAACTACGGTGTGAGTTATATAATGGTTTAGTTGATGCTTTTTTTAGGGACGAGGGAACTTTGTCGGAAGGGTTGTTCTGCTATCTTCTTTCACAGGTGGGGGCCCGTTATATGATCCAGAACTATCAAGATGCAATGGTCATTTGTAGATGGGCCAGTTATCCTGATTTATTTATTACTTTTACTTGTAATCCAAAGTGGTCAGAGTTTGTACGTTTTCTTGAAAATATAGGATTAAAGGTAGAGAATCGACCTGATTTAATATGTAGAGTATTTAAGGTGAAGTTAGATCATTTGATGAATGATCTTAGAAAGAATGAAGTATTTAGATCGATCAGAATTGGTATGAATACATTATGTAGTTGTTAAGCACTTAAGAAATAATGTCGAAATAATACATTTCAATGTAATTTTATATTATTTTATTAAATCAGTAAATATTTCTTATGTGCAGTATTGTACACAATCGAGTTCCAGAAGCGTAGGTTACCCCCATCCACATATTTTGTTATTTCTTTATCAAGATGAAAAATATCCTTCAGGAGATGATATAGATCGAATCATATCTGGTGAAATTCCTGATGAATCAATTGACCCGTATTATTATGCTAATGTGAGATATCTTATGATGCATGGTCCTCGTGGAAATATAAGAAAGAATTCTCCATGCATGGTCAATGGAATGTGCTCGAAACATTATCCAAGTAAATTTTCCGAATGTACAAATGTCGATGATGATGGACACACAATTTACAGATGACAATACAGTGGAAGAATCGTAACTAAGAATGGTATCAATCTCGATAAATGATTTGTAGTTTCGCATAATCGTTATCAGTTGTTGAAGTATTGTGCTCACATAAATGTAGAGTTGTGCAATCAGTTTAGATCGATTAAGTATCTTTTTAAGTATGTCAACAAAGATCATGATCGTGTGACAACCAATTTTTATCAAAGTGCTAATGAAAGAAATGACAATCAACAAGTTGATGAAATAAACACGTATTACGATTGTAGATATATTTATTGATGTGTGGCTGCTTGGCAATTATTTGGATATGACATTCATTTCAGAGATCCACCAGTAGAACGTTTGTCATTTCACCTTCCAAACCAGTAAAATATATATTTTTCTAAAAATGATACAATAGATGTTGTTCTGAGTCGTCCTATAGTGAAGGAAAGCATGTTCATTGCGTGGTTTCATGCAAATGTGATTTATGAAGAGGCAAGAAATTTGACCTATTCAGAATTGCCTACAAAGTTTGTTTGGAAGCCTGCATAGAAGCAGTGGCAGCCTAGGCAACATGGGTTTTTGATAGGTCGGATATTTTTTGTATCTCCTGAGACTAGGGAGATGTATTATTTATGGATGTTGTTTAACAAGGTAAGGGGTCCTAGGAGCTTTGAAGAGATTAGGATTGTTAATGGTGGGTAATATGAGTTGTACGAGGATGCTTCCTATGCTCTTGGGCTTTTGGATGATGGTAAGGAATACATTAACGAAATAGTTGAAGCAAGTCATAGGGGTCTGTTCATTCTCTTAGAAGTTTATTTTCTACATTGTTGAGATCAGATTCCTTATCAAGGCCCAAATTTGTGTAGGAACAATGCTGGTCGTTATTGTCTGATGATATAGTATACCGACAATAGACCATTCTTGCCTATTAAGGTACTTTTGTCATCTAATATATCTCAAATGCTTTATGTTTTGGTTCAGCATGTTCATATTAAAATCGATTTTGTTGTGTTAAACTTTTTTTCTATCATATTAAAACATATTTTGTTATTGAATTTATATGTTTCTTTTCTACGTTTAAAGTTTTATTTTTATATTGACTACACAACTCTAATACTAAATATAAGCTTCAAAATTGGATTGATTTACAGAGTCAAATTTGTCTGAAGTCAAAATAAAAAAATATGCTCTTCTAGAGATAGAGAGAATATTGCATGCAAGAGGTAAAAGTCTTAGCGACTATCCATCAATGTCATTCTCATATGAAGTGGAAACTCAATTTCTGGAAATAGACTCATACACAGTGAGATGTGTTACAATAAAATATCTCTTGCAGAGGAGCACTTAAGATTTTTTTCCAGCTTGAATGAAGATCAGAAGGATGTCTATGATACGATAATGAGTTCTATTCAACATAATTTCGGAGGTGTATTTTTTTATACGGTTGCGGTGGTACAAGAAAAACGTTTATTTGGAAAACACTTTTTGAGGTTTTGCGTTCTGTTGGTGAAATAGTTTTAAATGTAGCCTCAAGCAGAATTTCATCTCTTCTACTTCCTAATGGTAGAACGGCTCATTCTAGATTTGTCATTCCTCTGAACCCAAATGAAGATTTTACATGTAACATCAAACAGGGAACTCCCCTTACAGAATAGATTGCAAAGACCAACCTTATAATTTGGGATGAAGCCCTTATGATGCACAGGTATTGTTTTGAGGCACCTGTCCGTTCAATGAGAGATATAATGAGACCTATCAATTTGATGAATGCAAACCGACCTTTTGGGGTCAAAACTGTCGTGTTTGGTGGAGATTGTAGGAAAATATTGCTAGTAATTTCTAAAGGAAGAAGGCAAGATATTGTGCACGTGGTCATTAATTCTTCATACTTGCAGAGTCATTGCAGAGTTCTAAAGTTAACAAAAAACATGCATATTCAAAGTATTGGTTGTGATGATCGCGGTGAAAAATTTAGAACATTTTCAGAATGGATCTTAAGCATGGGGGATGGTGCATTGGACGGCAACAATGATGGACATGCAAATGTTGTTATACCAGATGATCTTTTGATCCAAGGGTCGAACAATTTGCTCGAGTCAATTGTTGAAAGTACATATCCAAGTTTTTTGAAAAAAATTGACGACGAGGCATACTTGCAGGACAGAGCCATACTTGCCGTAACATTAGATATTGTTGAATCTGTCAACAATTATATGGTTTCCATTAATCATGCTGAAGGAAGGACATATTTAAGTTCTGATTCTACTTCCAAGTCGGATACCAATTTCGATCTTTTGGGAGATCTTCATGCACCAAAATTTTTAAACAGTATAAAATGTTCTGGCATCCCGAACCACAAGTTAAACTTGAAGGTCGACATCCTGATTATGTTGTTAAGAAATATTGATCATATTGTAGGCCTCTGTAATGGAACTAGGCTTATCGTAACAAGACGTGGTAATAGAGGCTAAAATTTTGTCTGGCATTAACGATGGACTGAAGATTTTTATACCTAGGATGTCATTAACTCCATTGGATCCTAGAATCCCATTTAGGTTTCAAAGAAGACGGTTTCTATTGGTTGTTTCGTATGCAATGACAATTAATAAGAGTCAAGGACAATCTCCGTCCCATGTTGGACTTTTCTTAAAGAGACCTGTTTTCAGTCGCGGCCAACTATATGTTGCTGTGTCCAGAGTCACCAGTAGAGTTGGATTGGAAATTCTTATATGTGACAAAGATGGTGAATAGACGAATACAACTATTAATGTTGTGTACAAAAGATGTTTTTCGTAATTTGTAGTTATTATAATCATTTGTGACATTCTATTTTTATGAGCGATATGATATTACTCTTTTGTTACGTTCTTATTGTAATTATGAATGGTAATAGAACACACACACACACACACACACACACACACAAAAGATTTATCATAGAAAATGTTACATTCATTGCATCACACAGGTAGAAAACTAGTGTAAAATAACGCCTAAAGGGTGTCCAAACATGGAATTTAGTTGATTTTAGAACTTCATAACATTCCATGTATTCTTAGTTGTATTAATTTCACAAATTGTCGCTGAAGTTTGTCTAAAATTTCAAACATGCCACTGAAGTCTAAAAATTACACTAAATGCACTAAAGTTTGTTCGCTTTCCCTATACGCCACTCCGTTAATTCTGGCCAAATTTTGCTGAGGTGTCACGTTAAATACTACCCCCCAGTAACATATGCATCTCTCTCCTTCCACACACACACACACACACACACACACACATGTATATATACATCATATGTATATGTCTCCATCCCCAATTTCTTGCTCTAATTTCCTCAACGAACACTTGACAATTAAGCAAAATCAATTAAAATGTGGATGAGTTGTAATTGATGTAGGGTTCTTTGGCAAGGGCTATAGTGAAAACTGAAGCATCTGACCATGTCTTCAATGGATCAAAACATCTGATTCTCAAGCCAACACCAGTCTTTCTTGCCAAGTTTTACGGTAGTGATGGCCTCATGAACCTCATTAATTCCGATCCTGAACACCTCTGACCTGGTAATTAATTACTTTCTCTTTCACGTTTTAACTATCTAATTTAAAGAGCTTAAACTTTGTATAACAAAATTCTTTTATATGAATGCAGTTATATTTTGGTCATTATACTGTACGAGGCATATGGAAGAATTTTTTAACCCGATATACGGGTCAATCGGATTGCTCTGGTCTGAGATTTGGCAACTCTTCCAGAAGGTGATGGAGGCAGTTTTAAGGGGCGGGACCCGATAACCCAACAGATTGATCATGTGAGAGAATAAAAATGGGTCGTCTTGGAATGCCTATGATATAAGGCATGTGAATAAGGAGGAGAATTTATCTAGGTCGAATGATTTGCACCGAGCATTGGCGGATGTAGACATTTTGTAGTAGGGGCACAATTCGTGGTAGATGCCACGAGGGTTCGGGGGCAGCACTCTCGAATCTTTTTTTTAAGAAAAGATCGAAAATAATAATAAAATTCAAATTCACAGAAGGCAATGTATTAAATAATGTGCAAACTCACAAATTTATTAAATTACCCACAATATAATTCAAGAAATTGACTGATTATATTGTATTAAACACTAAACAATCAATTAACAGATTCTAATTTCAATTCCAATTGAATAAAATAAAAATTTCAGTAAACACTAAGCCCCTGTTTTGCCCCTATCTTTTTAAAATCAAATTTATTCAACACTTAATTTCAACCATCCATCTTAGTCAAGCCTGCCATTTTTTACTTTTCAAACATTTTTCAACCACACATCTCCCAAACAAACTATTAAAAATCACATTATTTCCCAAATAATGGGGGACAAACAGGGACTAAATAGTGATGAGTTCCGGAGTGGCTCAACGAGCGTTGACCCGTTGCACATGCCCGTAGGACCAATAACGAGACAAAGAGCCAAAAGAATCAAGCAGGCAATGCAAGGATTCATGCAAGCGTGGATGGACGAGTGTTCTAGTGCAAAGACTTCATTTACGTTGCATAAGAATGTGGAAGAAGAGCCAAAGTTATTGCAATGCATTTGGATCAAGGAAGAACAAGAAATTGGGCAGCAGCTGAGTCACGGCCGTAAAGAGTGAAATCACGACCGTAACGTATTCACGGCCGTAAAGCCAAAATTACGGCCATAACACTACAATGGCGAAATTATGCAGAAGAGGACTTACGGCCGTAACCCACATCTTCACGGCCGTAAAGAGTTTGGTAGTTTTAATTCAGAATGTTGATTACGGCCGTAAAGGGTATTGTCACGGCCGTAACAATTGTTTTCAATTTTAATCCGTAGCTTGCTTACGGCCGTAAACTCATAAGTCACGGCCGTAACTTAGGTTCCGAATTTTAAGATAATGTTAGGCGTTTTGGCTTTTTAGTTTATTTTGCAATTCTAGTTTATTTAGGATTCTTTATTTTGTTAGCCTATATATATGGCTTAATTCAGCATTGTAAAACACAGCTTTTATTCTTGAGATTAATGATATTGAAGGTGAGATATTCCCTTATTTTCTTCGTGTTCTCGTCGAACAAATTAAACTTATCAAAGGATTTGACAACCTTTGTGGCTTTCCCCCTTTGTGGTTCTTATCTCCGCATCGTAACGGGTTTTGGGTTTAATATACCCATAGTTCTTGCGTCGTGAGGTCGGGGTTGCATTGTTACTGTCTACTATCTTGGATTTTAGAGCTTTCCGGCGTTTAATTCCGCGTGTTCTTGGTGATCCCATAACGGATCACATCATCTGGTATCAGAGCCTGTCTCTAAATCCAATTATTTAGTATTCCAGTTCTTTTTCTTTTATTTCCAGTTATTAATCATTCAAAAAAAAAAAAATCCATTCCAATTCGTGTTTCTTGAAATTTCTCCAGAAAATTCAAGATTTGCCAATTTCTGTTTTTCTTGTTCTTGATTATTCTTGTTGAATAGGATATTATTAAAAAAAAAAAAAATCCGAAAATTACAAAAAAAAAAAAAAAAAAAGAAGAAAAAAAGATAGTTATTGATTTGGACAAGAAATCAAGAAAATAATCTTGGGCAAATCTTTCCAACAAATCCTTATTTCCATAAAATTCTTTATTCTTGTTTCCATAAAACTTCTTCTTGCAATAGAATTCTTGTTTCCATAATTTCTTTCTTAAATTTCCTAATTCCAATATTTTCCATCAACTTTCCTTATTTACACTTTGGGGTTTATTCCACAAGGACCAAATCCGTGACTAGTTTGGTGGGTTCTTTGAGAACGTGGGAAAAAAGGGAATAGAGAGGAAAAAGGCAGAGTGGTGAGAATAATAGAGGGAAAAAGCCAAATTGAGTGATACACGAGCGATAAAACACGTGAGGATCTTTATTTAATATTTTTTTCTCTTTTCTTTATTACTACTAACCATGTCACAGAAGGAAGTTTCGTCAACGGAAAAGGATCTTCAAGATTTCAAAATGCTTGCAATGGTGGAGGAACGTTTTAAAAAATTTGAGGCGAGGTTGGATGCCAAGTTGGAAGCAAAATTTGGTCAACAATCCGGCGTGAATGTGGAAAGGGATAATAATCCGGGGGAGACTCGAGGTGCGGGAAATGTTCAACCACGTCAGGAACAACCGCGCAATTTTCCTAATTTACGGAGACCACTAAGGTATGACTTCAACCCACAATTTAGAGCTAGGACTGAACGTGTTGAGGTTGTTGATAGTGATGAGGATAGTGGTGATTTATCTATTACTAGTGTTGGTAGGAGACGAGATCGGGGAGAAAGACGTGATAGGGGATATAGGCGTGATCGTAGGGATGATGTCGATGGACATGTTGGAAACATTAAAATGTCCATTCCCTCGTTTCAAGGTAAAAGTAATCCGGACGTTTATTTTGAATGGGAAAAGAGGGTAGAATTAATTTTCGATTGTCATAATTATTCTGAAGCTAAGAAGGTTAAATTGGCAGTCGTAGAATTTACTGATTATGCTATAGTATGGTGGGATCAATTGGTAACTAGTAAAAGGAGAAATGGGGAGAGGCCTATTGAAACTTGGGATGAGTTGAAGGCCCTTATGAGAAAATGATTTGTGCCTGGACATTACTATAGGGATCTTTACCAAAAATTACAAACCCTTTCCCAAGGTAGTAAGAGTGTGGAGGATTACCATAGGGAGATGGAGGTTGCCATGATTCGGTCTAATATAGAGGAAGACCCGGAGGCAACCATGGCTAGGTTTTTAAATGGTTTAAATCGAGATATTGCTAATGTTATTGAATTGCAGCATTATATCGATTTGGAGGAAATGCTTCACATGTCAATGAAAGTGGAGCGACAGTTAAAAAGGAAGGGAACTTCCAAATTCTCTAGAAGTTCCAATTCTTTTGGTAAGTCTACGTGGAGTGGGATTTCCAAAAATGAAGGGGTTGTGCAGAAAAAATAAATTTGAGGCACCGAAGGGAAAAGTAGAGCCACCCAACAAAGGTAAAATTACTTCTGACTCTCAAACTTCTAGGACTAGAGATATCCGTTGCTTTAAATGTTCCGGTTTAGGACATATTTCTTCACAATGTCCAAATAAACGAATATTGGTTATGCATGATGGGGTATTAAGTTCGGAGGATGAGAAAGGGGGAGAAGTGGAGGATGAGTATAAGGATATGCCAGCTCTAGAGGATGTTAGTGAAAATGATGATGCGGACTATGCAGTAGCTAAATCACTTGTCACTAGGAGAGCCCTTAGTACTCAAGTTAAGGTGGAAGAGTCGGGTGAGCAGCGAGAAAATATATTTCATACTAGGTGTTTTGTGAATAACAAAGTGTGTAGTTTGATAATAGATGGGGGTAGTTGTGCGAACGTTGCTAGCACTACTTTAGTAGAGAAATTGTGCCTACCTATGCTAAAACACCCTAGGCCATATAAGCTACAGTGGTTAAATGAATCAGGTGAGATTAAGGTAAATAAACAAGTGGTAGCTGATTTGGCGATTGGGAACTATGAAGATAGCGTGGTTTGTGATGTGGTACCCATGCATGCGGGGCACATCTTATTGGGCAGGCCATGGCAATTTGATAGGAAGGTTATTCATGATGGCTTCAAAAATAGGTATACCTTCACTAAGGATGGGAAAAATGTCAAACTAATGTCATTGTCACCTCGAGAGGTCTATGAAGACCAATTGAAATTAAAAAGTGAGGAAGAAAGAAAGAGGGTCGGGACCACGATCCCGGAAAAAGGAGAGTTGAGTGAACAGAAGAGAGTCGGGACCACGATCCCGGAAAAAGGAGAGTTGTGTGAAAAATCGAGAGTTGGGACCACGATCCCAGAAAAAGGAGAGGGTGTGAAGAGTGTCAGTAAAAGAGAGAAAACAAAGGTGAGCTTCTACGCAAAACAGAGTGATATCACCAAAGCTATTTCTACAAATAAACCTGTGATTTTACTAATGTACAAGGAATCCCTCCTTGTGCTTGATGAAGCTAACCACTCCCTCCCCAGTTTAGCTATGTCTCTTTTGCAGGAATTTGCAGATTTATTTCCCGAGGATATTCCTAGTGGGCTACCGCCAATTCGAGGGATTGAACACCATATTGACTTCGTGCCAGGAGCGGTCATTCCAAACAGGCCAGCTTATAGGAGCAATCCAGAAGAGACCAAGGAGCTACAAAAGAAGGTTGAAGAGCTGCTGAAAAAGGGCTATGTTCGGGAAAGCATGAGCCCATGTGCAGTACCAGTTCTGTTGGTACCCAAAAAGGATGGGACTTGGAGGATGTGCGTGGACTGTAGGGCAGTCAACAATATTACGGTAAAGTATCGCCATCCCATACCTAGACTTGATGACATGCTTGATGAACTTTATGGTGCTAGTATTTTTAGTAAAATAGACCTTAAGAGTGGTTATCACCAAATTCGTATGAAAGAAGGTGATGAATGGAAAACCGCCTTCAAAACCAAATATGGATTATATGAATGGATGGTTATGCCGTTCAGCCTCTCAAATGCACCTAGCACTTTTATGAGGTTAATGAATCATGTCTTGCATGCTTACATTGGTAAATTTGTTGTGGTATACTTTGATGACATTTTGGTATATAGTAAAAACTTAGGTGATCACATTGAACATTTAAGATCTGTTTTAGAAGTTTTGAAAACTGAAAAACTATATGCTAATTTTAAAAAGTGTACTTTTTGCATGGAAAAGGTAATTTTTCTTGGTTTTGTCGTTAGTGCTAATGGTGTTGAGGTGGATGAGGAGAAAATTCGTGCTATTAATAAATGGCCAACTCCCAAAAGTATTACCGAGGTTAGGAGCTTCCATGGGTTGGTTGGATTTTATAGGAGATTTGTTAAAGACTTTAGCACACTTGCAACACCACTCACAGAGATAGTCAAGAAAAGTGTAGGATTCCATTGGGGGGTAGCACAAGAAAATGCTTTTAAAATGCTTAAGGATAAGTTATGTTCTGCACCGGTTTTAGCTTTACCTAACTTTAACCAAACCTTTGAGATTGAGTGTGATGCATCAGGAATAGGTATTGGAGCTGTTCTTATGCAGGAAAAAAGACCGATTGCATTTTTTAGTGAAAAGCTGAGTGGGGCAGTCTTGAATTATCCTACCTACGACAAGGAGCTTTATGCTCTTGTTCGTGCCTTGGAAACATGGCAACACTATCTGTGGCCAAAGGAATTCGTCATACACACTGACCACGAGTCACTGAAACACCTCAAGGGACAAGGTAAACTAAACAAACGACACGCCCGTTGGATAGAATTCATTGAGACCTTTCCATATGTCATTCGCTATAAGTAAGGTAAGGAGAATGTGGTAGCAGATGCCCTTTCTCGCAGGTATGTTCTCTTAACTTCTTTAAATGCGAAGTTGCTTGGGTTCGAGTATATAAAAGGTATGTATGTTAATGACCTTGATTTTTCTACCATTTATGCTTCATGTGAAAAGGGTGCAATTGATAAATTTTATAGGCATGAAGGCTATTTGTTTAGGGAAAGTAAACTTTGTGTGCCTAATTGTTCTATGGGTGAATTGCTAGTGCGTGAGGCTCATGGTGGGGGGTTAATGGGACACTTTGGTGTTCTTAAGACGTTGGAAACTTTACAAGAGCATTTTTACTGGCCTAAAATGAAAAGGGATGTTCACCATGTTTGTGGAAGATGCATAACTTGTAAACAATCTAAGTCTAGAGTCTTACCACAAGGTTTGTATACGCCTTTGCCCGTACCTAATGAACCTTGGGTAGATATATCTATGGATTTTGTGTTAGGTCTGCCTAGGACAAAAAAAGGTAAAGACTCGATATTTGTGGTGGTAGACAGGTTTAGCAAAATGGCGCATTTTATTCCTTGTAATAAAACTGATGACGCAACAAACATAGCTGACCTATTCTTTAGGGAAGTTGTAAG
The DNA here is from genome assembly GCA_963555705.1 of Ligustrum vulgare. Taxonomy (NCBI): domain Eukaryota; kingdom Viridiplantae; phylum Streptophyta; class Magnoliopsida; order Lamiales; family Oleaceae; genus Ligustrum; species Ligustrum vulgare. Next base: position 15,397,043 of record OY743170.1, on the reverse strand, counting down.
ACTCCATGGGGTACCTAGGAGTATTGTGTCTGATAGGGATGTTAAGTTCCTAAGCTACTTTTGGAAAGTCTTGTGGGGGAAAATGGGTACTAAATTGTTATTTTCTACTACATGTCACCCGCAAACTGATGGTCAAACGGAGGTAGTTAATAGGACATTAATCCAACTTTTGCGCACTATAATAAATAAAAATTTAAAAAGTTGGGAGGAATGTTTGCCATTTGTGGAATTTGCTTATAATCGATCTATGCATTCTACTACTTTATATTCACCTTTTGAAATTGTTTATGGTTTCAACCCGCTAACTCCTCTTGATTTAATTCCTTTACCTGTAGATGCACGGAGCAGTCTGAACGGGGCGAAAAAGGCTAAGCTTGTGAAAGAACATCATGAGAAGGTGAAAGGGCAAATTGAAAAGAAAAATGAGCGTTATGCGACTCATGCCAACAAAGGTAGGAGGCAAGTGACGTTCGAGCCGGGTGATTGGGTGTGGGTGCACTTGCGAAAGGAGCGATTTCCAACCCAAAGAAAGTCTAAGTTGCAGCCAAGAGGAGATGGACCTTTTCAAGTCATTGAAAAGATAAATGATAATGCATATAAGCTCGATCTTCCAGGTGAGTATAATGTGTCTGCTTCTTTTAATGTTTCTGATCTTTCTCTGTTTGATGCAGGTGATGATTCGAGGACGAATCCTTTTCAACAGGGAGGGGATGATGAGTTCCGGAGTGGCTCAACGAGCGTTGACCCGTTGCACGTGCCCGTAGGACCAATAACGAGACAAAGAGCCAAAAGAATCAAGCAGGCAATGCAAGGATTCATGCAAGCGTGGATGGACGAGTGTTCTAGTGCAAAGACTTCATTTACGTTGCATAAGAATGTGGAAGAAGAGCCAAAGTTATTGCAATGCATTTGGATCAAGAAAGAACAAGAAATTGGGCAGCAGCTGAGTCACGGCCGTAAAGAGTGAAATCACGGCCGTAACGTATTCACGGCCGTAAAGCCAAAATTACGGCCATAACACTACAATGGCGAAATTATGCAGAAGAGGACTTACGGCCGTAACCCACATCTTCACGGCCGTAAAGAATTTGGTAGTTTTAATTCAGAATGTTGATTACGGCCGTAAAGGGTATTGTCACGGCCGTAACAATTGTTTTCAATTTTAATCCGTAGCTTGCTTACGGCCGTAAACTCATAAGTCACGGCCGTAACTTAGGTTCCGAATTTTAAGATAATGTTAGGCGTTTTGGCTTTTTAGTTTATTTTGCAATTCTAGTTTATTTAGGATTCTTTATTTTGTTAGCCTATATATATGGCTTAATTCAGCATTGTAAAACACAGCTTTTATTCTTGAGATTAATGATATTGAAGGTGAGATATTCCCTTATTTTCTTCGTGTTCTCGTCGAACAAATTAAACTTATCAAATGATTTGACAACCTTTGTGGCGTTCCCCCTTTGGTGTTCTTATCTCCGCATCGTAACGAATTTTGGGTTTAATATACCCATAGTTCTTGCGTCGTGAGGTCGGGGTTGCATTGTTACCGTCTACTATCTTGGATTTTAGAGCTTTCCGACGTTTAATTCCACGTGTTCTTGGTGATCCCATAACGGATCACATCAAATAGCATCTTCCTTTAACCTCTTTACACAATTAACATCAAATTCAACCTATTAGTTATACAAAAATTAACAAATTCAAAGCATCTTTTGAAAACTAAGAGAATAATAAATAATGGATTGGGTAAACTAGAACCGTAGGAGAAGAAAGGAAAGCACTGGTAGTCAGAAGGAATGAAAAAATGACGAAGGAGGAAAGGCAAATTTTATATTTTAGGGTTTCTAAAAAAAAAATTATTAACTATAAAATTGGGGGGTCACGTGACCCCCTAGGATCACCCCATGTCCGCCCCCGGGTCAAGACACGATGCATGCTTAAGAGTTCGAGTGTTCGGGTGAAGATGAAGACTAGCTCTCTCTCTCTCTCTCTCTCTCTAAAATAAAACGCACACACAAACTTCCTCCCCACCTACCAACCAAAATCAAAACTGCCCCCACCGCATCCCCACCTTAAAAAGAAATAATGGAAATTCCATTTTTCTTTGTATATGTTTAAGGAATGTTTCTGCCACTCACCAGGCTCTATCTCCCTTTTCCTTAAATCCCTAACTTCTCTCTTTGTATTTTTTTTATTTCTTCTCTCTTGTAAGATTTGAATTCGACTTCTAGCAGAAATTGGATTTAGATTAATCTAGATAAAAAAAATGATGCAGTCTATTCATTTGAGAAAAATAACATATTGTGAGCAAGCTTTAAAAGTTCTCTCATGATAATGGTGGTGGCTAAACATGGAGGAATTAAACAGATCCTAAATTCAGTCAAAGACATTGTAGATTCCTGTAGTGACATGGCATTCTTGCTTTAGGGATGGATATATATATATATATATATATATATATATATATATATATATATACACGTGTGTGTGTGTGTGTGTGAGAGAGAGAGAGAGAGAGAGAGAGAGATGCATGTGTTACTGGCGAGGTGGTATTTAACGTAACACCTCAGCATAAACTAGATGGAATTAAATGGAGTGGTATGTAGTGAAAGCGAAATTTCAGTGACATTTCATGTAACTTTTAAACTTAAGAGGGGTGTTTGAAATTTTGGACAAACTTTAGTGTCAATTTGTGAAATTAACCCATTCTTAGTTGGAATTTTATAAAATTCGTTAAAATCTAATGTCCTCATTATCTAATTTAATTGATTAGAAATGATCTGTTGCCCATGACAGGCACACTATGTTGCTCGATACATGCACATGTTACGGGCAACAGATCATTCCTCTTCAATTAATTCCATAGGATTTCTATGTTTCTCAAAAATTTATGGATTTCAATGAATTTCCTATATTAATGGAATTTGGAATTGAAAGGGTTGTGATGGATTTGAAACCATAAATATGAAGACAAAATTCTTCAACAAATCCAACAAAGACCCCTCCCTTGCATTTCTAATTCCACCCCTTTTTTCAATAAAAAAATATAAAAATAAAATAAAACATATATCCCTTCATTATATTATCCCATCGGGTTTTGCCTTTAATCGACTCATCTTATTATTCTCGTTCAGCCCTCGTTCAAAAGCTAGCCCTAGATCCCAATATCCGTAGCAATTCCACCATATCACAGAAATCTTGACCCGTCTTTCAGGTTCGATATTTGGGTTCATTTCTATGAATATTTTTATTTAGCTTGTTATAGATTAATTGGTTAACATGATACTTACGTAAAAAATGCGCGAAATTAACAAGATTCCAAAAGTTTCTGGATAAATGTGAAATTTGGTTTTGGATATATTTGTGTTTTTGGCTGATGATTGTAGCTGCCGATTTTGGAAGGAAGGGACAATTTTTTTACTTATTCTATTTTTACTTTTTTGCTGTGCTTTGAGAATTCTCTATATCATAATCGTTTCTATGTGTAGGACTTCCTGTGACTATCTTCTTCTTCTTTATGGGAGCTTGTACTTTTTATTTGGAATTCATTTATGTCCTTAGTGAATAGGAAGGTTCAGCTCATGATTCAAAACTTTGAATGACGCATTAGTAAGAATGAATGAGCTTAAAGTATCGCGAGGTACATTGTTTTTTCCTTTTTGATTTGTTTGTTGCGTTATAATTATATTTTCTAGGTATGATTTATCTTTTTCTTGACATGAAACATTTTTTGTAGATTGTGAATTTTCAAATCGTTGTCAATTTTTGCTCCATTTTTGAGGTGTTCGATATGATATTCAAGATTTTGATGGCAAAGATTGTCTTCCTAAAAATGCAAATATTCAACCTATGTCATGCTTCATTGAGAACGTAATTAAGGGAATATTTGGCATGATCAAATCACAATTTTCTATTTTTAAGTCAGCACCTCCATTCCTATTCAAAACGCAAGCGGAGTTAGTATTGGCTTATACTGGATTGCAAAATTTTCTTCGCAAAGAGTCTCATTTCAATGAATTTCCTCTTAAACCAAATATAAAGATTCATCTCCACGGGCCGAAATTAAAGATGATGAAGATTTTTTCAAACTCAAAAGGAACAAAAAGGGAATGCAAATGAGTGGTGATGAGAATTATAGCGAGCTTGATAGAAAGCCAACAATTCAGGCCAAACAAGAGTTCAAGTCAGGAAACGAGCCAAGAACCAAGTTGAAAATCAAGAAATCACGAAGTGGCAGAAAGTATAATTACACAGCCGCGTGGAGTAGTTGAGTGGTGGCTTTGAAACTACATTGGTTTTAACCCGAGAACAAAATAGGCTTCATGTGCAGTGAAATTTTCCTACATGGCTCGTAGCTTTCCAGATTAGGTTTTTTTGCGTTTTTATGTTATTTTATGTTTTAGATTATTTAATTAGGGTTTTGTGCCTCTATAGCGGCTACCCTAATTGTTAGATCTTTTTTTTTTTTTTTTTACTAATTTATATATTATTTCTTCATTGTAATAGTTAGTTTTGGTTTAATTAAACATTTTTATTGAGGATCCAATAAATTAAAGGTGGGTTTCTTTATTCTCCTAGACTAGAACTTATCAAGACTGATTCTTGTGGCGTTCATCCGAACTTATCAAATATTTATGAATATTTGTTGCATTCAAAATCAGAAACTTATCAATGAAATTAGATAACTCCTTGTGGCGTTTTGAAAATTTTAGTTCTTTCTTCTGCATTGTCAAATTCTTGCATCGTGAAGTTCGAGTCAAGATTCTCCCGTCTACATTCCAATCTGAATTCGAAACTTTTCGGCATTTCTTCTGCGTCTTCATCGTGTTCCTCGAGTGGGGTCACATCAAGTGGAGAAATACATCACTCAAAAAATGTGGAGAGATGCCTTAAATGAGGAGAATAGAGGTTGATTTAAAAGTTATGAGCGTCATTTCTCAAATTTAAAAGTTTTTTGTCCATTAAGTGAAAAATTATGTTTTTTTAATTAAAACTAGACGAGGTTATATATTTTATTTTTTAACGACATAGTTCAAATGTTTTTGCTTTTTTCTTTGACGATCAAATAAGAAATTTTGTTACTTTTTTTTTTAATCTCAAGTTCACCTTTAACTTTCACAACAAAAAAATAATATATAAATTAAAATTCATTAAATTTCATATTATTGGCACATTCAACAAATTTTACCAAAATTTACTATAGTCCATGGAAATTCATGGAATTGAATTCCATTAGAATCTAAGAGATTCTATGAAATTTTATTAAAATTAATAAAAATCGTGTGAATTCACGAAAAATTTCACTAAATTTCATGTTGGGGACACCCTCCTTAGTCTGTTTGGTAAAACTAAAAATCAAGATCAAGATTTTAATTAAATTAAAAGTCAACCATTAATATATTTCATAATACACAATTTTTCAATCATATATTCCATCGACTTTTTTAAAATCTACTAAAAATCTTATTTTAATCACATATCACAAATTTCATATGACACACAATTTTTTAATCATATAGTCCATCAACTTTTTCAAAATTTACTAAAAATCTTATTTTAATCCTCACCAAAGAGAAAGGAGGGGGGGGGGGGGGGGGGGGGGGGCTTAAGCCTCTACTTGGTAAACTTAGCCTCTATTTGGCAAACGATTTTCAAACAAGTTTATAAATAACACAGTTCTTCAACTCATTTTTTAATCATACATATTTTCTCTCCACTTTTAAACCACTCTTTGACCATACATTTTATCTAAAAAACTTGAATTTCTTATTTTATAAACAAAAAACAGTTACCAAATAAAGATTAAATTAAAAGATGGGATGAATAGATATAAATATATATTTAAAAGATGCATTTTAAAATTTAAGATTTTCTTTCAATGATCATGCAATAAAGAAATAATTATATAAATATACTAGTATCGTACCCGTGCGTTGCACGAAAGAACAATATGAAATGATTTTACTATAAAAATCATTACAAAATAGGGAAAAAAAATTGAACAAATAATTTGCTTTAATTAATAATACAAAATGTCAATGAATTCTCAAAATATAAATAAATTACAATTCTAATCAATTTTGAAAAACATCTTTAAATAATACATTGTTTGTACAGTTTGCTCACACCCGTGTGATACACAAAAATTGCTGTAGACAAAACATATTTAAACAATTGCTGTTATTTAAATTAAATAATGCAATTTTTCAAATATATATTGTACATAATAAATAAAAATTTTCATCCAAATATTTTTTACTAATGTGAATAGAAATAATAACCCTCAAAATATTATAATTTACATAAAATAAAGTAATTGTAACAAATTAAATATATGTGGTCCTATATATAAATAAATGTAACAAATTAAGTAATGTTGATGATGCACGAAAGTGAAAATCAGCATCAAGATTTGTGGTACACGAACATGGAATTCAACTCTAGAGATCCCTCGCATGATTAATAATTTTTAATTTTTAAATGCGATGCATCTAATTGAACATAATTAAATGCATATTTAATTATATGTCAATAAAAATATTATTAATGAAAGTATAAATAAAATATATGTCGTAAGTCTTTTAGTTTATAGATGTTAATAAAATTAAGAAATAAAGTTTCACCATTTTTCACAGCATATAATTATTTTTTTAATATTTTAATAAAATTGTAAACTGTTGAATTGTTTTATCATCTTTACGGGAAAACAAGCCATGAATAAAGTGTTTTGGAAATTGTACCGTAAACATATCAACTCTATTTTTTAAAATTAAAATGAAAATTTCATTTTTAAAAAAACTTTTGAACTACAAAATTAGGCTCCTACAATACATGTAAAAAACTCAACTTACATATTCTTTTTAAGATTGACGCCTTTTTTCATATATTGTTCTTCATCATATTCTTCCCAAAAAGATGTATAAGATATACTTTTTTGTTATAATTTGATTTTTTAATCAGTAATTATTAATTTAAATTGTTTTTCTAAAAAAAATAATCATTAATTTTAATAAATATTGTTATATTAATTGACTCTTCTTTCTTCATACTGAACATTTTTTTATTTATATTGTTACGTTATTATTTTAATAAAAATTACCAATCGATCAATTGTTTAATAGAAATTATATGAACTAATTCTTAAAATTTGTAATATATTTTTGCACATTTTAGTTATTTAATTTATAATGAAAAATAGAAAAATGAACAGAATTGTTAAATAAATAAAAATAATGTGAAAATGATGAATGAATTGTAGAAATCTTAAGTTTGTAAAATTAACTCAACTTAATTGAGTTTGCCTTAATAATTCGTATAGTTATTATTTATTTTAATTTGATGAGAAAAAATCAGAATAGAAATTAATCATCTATGACTAAAATAAATTTAGTTAATTATAGATAAAATCATAGGATTTAAATGATATAATTTAAAATGAATTAGATATTGAGGAAAAATAAAAATAAAATTTTACTTTAGTTTTTTATATAATTTTACGGACAATATATTTACGATTTACTCTCACTAGTTAGCTTATGTTAAACTATCATTGTGATATTTAATTTGACACTTATATTACATATTTTTTGATTTCAAAATAATACAATAATTATTAAAAGAATAATAATAAAATAGAAAAAATAACATTTTGATGTTCTTAATAGCATAGCACGGATGTCAATGCAATTAATGACACATGTAAAATAATAAATGTTAAAATATTTAATATACTATTTTTTAATAAAAAATTTCCAAATTTAAAAAGTTTTTTTAGTGGGAAATTAAGTGTGTATTTTGGTGACGGTTATTCTACTTTTATATATACTAGTGTTACACATGTGCGATGCACGATCATTTGTTATTTACATTTATCTAATTTATATGTTAACATATGAAATAAATATTTAATTAAAAATAAAAAATGAAGGAAAGTAATTGATCACAAAAAATGTACAAATGACACACACCTTAATTATTTTTTACCGCTAGTATGTTTACCATTTCTTTAAATATTGTAATTTAAATTGATCTAAAACTTAAAATGAGAAAATAAAATCACAGTTAAACAAAATTTGTAATACGTAAGAAAATGAATATATTTATGATATACGCTCACAATTTTATTAAAAAGAAAAAGGAAAATAAAAAATTAATAGATCAACGTTCTTATTTCATCCTCTTTCATTTTCTGTTTTTAAAGAAAATATATTTATGTGATATTGACAAAGTTTTTTTCTTTTTTTCCTTTTTTTATGAATTAAAAAAAAAATGTAATTGATTTTCAAGAGTAAGGTGGACCAAAAAACTTAGAGACTTGGAAAAAGGGGTTATTTAAAAATTTGCATTTAACTGCATTATTTTAAATTTGAAATTTGTCCAAAATGAATAATATATAGTTAATTAATATTACTTACCATTTTAGGAAATATATTTTGGTGAAAAAATTGGTCAATATTTCTTCATGCTCTCCCTTTATGTATTTGGTATTTCTCTTATGAACACATTTAGTCCTTGTTTCAGCACTCATTATATACAAAATGATTTTTTTTTTTATGTAATTAAGCCCCTTTTTGAGATCCATTATTTCAAATAATGTTGTTTGTAATTGTAACTTTTTTGGAGAATGAGTTTTTAAAATGTAGGAATATTTTTGAAGTCATACGTAGATTATTTTATTAATAGAATAGAATGTTAGTCGAAAATGAGGTTTTGATTAAAGAGTACCTTAGTAGGGGCCAAATGTTTTACCAAGTGGCTACAACTGTAAATAATTTGGAAATTGAAAGACTTGCTATAAAAAAAATTCAATGAACATTTGCATAACTATTCAGTTTTAATGATTATTTAGGTAATATTTCCAAAATATAATTTCTAGATTATCAAAAATAAATTTATCTCTACCCGAATAACGGAATAGTACTATTAAAATTGGTACTAACTATCTTAATATAATATTTTTTATTTAAATATATTAAACAAATATTTCATTTCATATTTACTTTAACATTACAAATTAAATACACGTGGTCCTATATTTAAAAGAATGTAACAAATTAATCAACTTGAATTGATCGAAATATGAAGTTACAAAAATTATTCAGATTTAATTAAATTATATAAAAGTTCGAATATTTATTATTTCTTTTAATTTGATAAGAAAAACAACTCGAATTGAAATTAATTATATATGACCAAATTAAATATAACTAAGAAATTATAAATATCATTATAAGACTTAAATAAAATAATTTTGAAATAAAGGGACATTGAGAAACAGCAAAAGGTACAAAATAACATTTTTACCTTTAATCTTTAAAGTGATTTTAAGGACGACGTATTTACAGTTGACTCTAACTTGTAAGTTCGTATGAAGTTCTTGTAGAGATCTTCAATTTGATGCTCATATTGCATATTTTTCGATTTCTAAATAATAGTATAATTCTCAAAAGTATTATTATTCAATGAAATACTTCTATTTTAAGAAAGTCAATTTATGAAGGAAAAAATCCAAAACATGTTGAACATATCAACTCCATTTCTGGAATTAATGTTCAATAAATGAATTTTTTTTTTAAAAAAACTTTTGAACTACAAAATTAGGCTCATACAATACATGTGCAAAACTCAGCTTATATATTCTCCTTAAAATCCATACTTTTCTTTTCATATATTGTTCTTCATCATATTTTTCCCAAAAGAGGTGTATGATAGATTTTTTTGGTATAATTTGATTTTTTAAGCATTAATTATTATTTTCAAGTGTTTTTCTAAAAAATTAATCATTAATTTTAATAAATATTGTTACATTAACTGATTCTTCTTTCATCATACTGACAATTTTTTTATTTATATTGTTACATTATTATTTTAATAAAAATTACTGATCGAACAATTATTTAATATAAATTATATGAACTAATTGTTAAAATCTGTAATATATTTTTACATATTTCAGTTATTTAAATTTATAATGAAAAATAGAAAAATGAACAGAATGAATAAATAAATAAAATAATGTGAAAATGATGAACGAATTGAAGAAATTTTAAATTTGTAAAATTAACCCACTTTAATTGGGTTTTCCTTAAAAATTCGTATAATTATTATTTATTTTAATTTGATGAGAAAAATCAGAACAAAAATTAATCATCTGTGACTAAAATGAATTTAATTAATTAATTATAGATAATATAATATTATAGGACTTAAATTATATAATTTTAAATGAATTAGATATTGAGGAAAAATAAAAAATAAAAAATAAAATTTTACATTTAATTTTTTATATGATTTTACGGACAATATATTTACAATTTGCTCTCATTTGTTGCTTGAATTAAACTTGTCACTGTGATCTTTAATTTGACACTTATATTACATATTTTTCGATTTCAAAATATAATGAAATAATTATTAAAAGAATAATAATAATAATAATAATAATAATAATAATAATAATAATAATAATAATAATAAAATAGAAAAAAATAATATTTTGATGTTATTAATAGCATAGCACGGATGTCAATACAATTAATGATACATTTAAAATAATTATTGCTAAAATATTTAATATACTATTTTTTAGTAAAAAAATTTCAAATTTAGAAAGTCTTTTTTTTGACGAAAAACTATGTTGTATTTTGGTGACTGCTATTCTATTTTTATATATATTAAGATAAGATAAGATTTTATTATTTAAGTTTGTTAATAATAATATACAATTTATGATCAAAAATCAAAAAGTTTATACAAATTATCACATTAATTAGTTGTGATTTATTTATCGATCACAAATTACAAATTTTATAAGTCTCGACAAAAGAAAAAAGGAAATCCATTGACAGGCCTCGTCAGCTCCAGTCTATATAAACTACGAGATCACTTCAAGAGCATATTTGGCATCCAGGGGTTAAAGGACTCCAACAAAATAAATTGCTTCAGCAACTAAAAAAAAAGTTTTCACAGGCAAATGTTTACTCTTTCAATTTCTATTTCATTTTTAGGGATCTTTCTTGACTTCTCCCAATAGATAAATTGATATCTAGTTCATTTCATCATCCGACTAGTGAATCATTAAGATTTATTTGATTTATTTATCGATCACAAAATATCAAATTAATCGATCACAACTTATTTCTCGATAAAAAATATTAAATTAAACCATCGCAACTTATTTTTTTTATCACAAATTTTATAGGTCACGACATATTTTGGTCACAAATTATCAAACCAAAAAACCACGATTAATTCACAAATTATCAAATTAATTGGTCATAACTTATTCATCGATACAAAGCACAAATTTTATATGTTGCTACCTAACTAGTTGTAAGTCACGATTACAATTTAGCCTCTACATGATAAAAGTTTTTGTTTATAAATAAAGGGAATTTGCGCAAAACAGCACTGCCTTTGGACACTCTTGTGCAATTCGTCCCCTCACTTGATATTTTGACAATTTCACCATCACCTTCACATTTTCTTGCTGAAAACACTCCTGTCGTCTGATTTTATTCAAGTATCTGTACGTTGACTCATAATTTATCTATTGACTATTAGAATGAAGGACCAAAAAAGTTATTTTGTATTTTCACATGTAGAATTATATAAAAAAAAAGGAGAAAGAAAAAATTAAATAGAAGAAATAAAAAAGGTTGAGAATTATTCATTTTCTTCCCCACACCACACCACACCACATCATACCTCACCTCACCTCACCTCCAGTCCCAGTCCCACCGCCATCATTCAAAACCAACTACAAAACCAAAACTCACAACCATAGCAAATATTTTGGTTTTGGTTTTCTCTTCATTTTATCTCCCACTATCGATGTACGATTTGTACCAATTTCAGATATGGTTCTGTTCTTGGATTTCATGGAAAATGCTACTTGTCCCACTCAATTTGACAACTAAGGATACATCGCAATATTTGGTGTCATATCGCGAGTTATTGAAAAATATCAATTATAGTTAGAATTGGGGAAAATTTTCTGAAACTGACGTTGCGGTCTCTCTCTCTCTCTCTCTCTCTCTCTATGAAGCCATATCCCATTCTGATAATTTATTCTTCCTCGAGCAACCCGGCCGCAGGACTTTGATGGAGCACCGCGACCAAAAGCAACTAGTCCGGTCCAGTGACGTAATTTTTCCCTTGAGTTGCTGCATTTCGTTGTTGAAGAAAGGTCAAGAACATGTTGTGGAGCTGGGAACTTCACTTTGTTGGGTAATTGCCTCAAATTTCCAAAGTTGGAGGACTCTAATTGCAATTGGAGAATAATTTGTGTAATTCAAATGGATTAGGATACGAATCCTAATGGAAAGTAAATTATGAAATTTATTGCTATTAATTACGTGTCCTAGGTGAATTAAATCTTTAGAAAAGCAATTGATCAAGGAAACCAATTACACAGTCCATGTCGAAGTGAAATACAGTCATGATGTGATTTGTTCTATATAAATATACGTATTATTCTCCTTTATTGTAGAGCGCATTGATTAGAGAGTATTGTGAAGAAAAAAGTAGTCCAATATCTTGATTTTTCTTGGGTTCTTTGTGGATTGTACAAAGAAGTAGAAATTAGTAAATGTGGTAAAACTTATTTATTTTTCTTACAATACTTGAGAGGTTTGGTGAGTGAAAATTCTATATAATTGTAATAATTTATTATATAGTGAAAATCTTTGGCGAGGGTCCGTGGACATAGGCAAGTTATCGAACTACATAAATTTTCGTGTTCGTACTTATTTTCTGGTTTGCTTATTAATTCTTGAACATCAAATTCCTAGGAGGTTAATTAGAGAGGAAATTTGTGTGTAATTCCCGACAATGGCGCCGTCAATGGGGAAATCAACATCTAATTAACCAAGCATCAAGTGGTTCGAAGATTTTTTTGGAGTAAAAGAAAATATTTTTGGAAAGTACAACGTGGAGAAATTTGATTGAAAGATCAATTTTGGATTGTGGTAAGTACAAGTTATGGATGTATTGATTCAGACGGGATTGGAGAAAGCTATGAAGGAAATATCAACCCCGAGTTCTGACAAAGAAATTGAATCCAACACGAGTGATGAAGATTAGGAAGATTTGGATATGAAGGCTGCTAGCATGTTACAACTTTGTTTGGCCAAAAATGTTCTTGCAAATATTTATAGGATATTTACTGTGAAGGAATTGTGGGAAAAACTGGAAAAGTTGTATCAGATGAAGAGTTTGTCAAATAACTTGTTTCTGAAGGAGCGGTTTCACTCTTTGAGAATGAATGCAGGTATGAAAATCTTAGACCATCTTAGTATTCTCAATGGGATTGTTTCTGAACTGGAATCTATTGGAGTTAAGATTGATGATGAGGATAAAGTTCATCTGGTGTCTTCCATTTACGTTTTAGCACATCATGCTGATTTTGATGTATGAGAAGGAAACGATGGAATTTTCAGAAGTTAAGTTGATTAGGTTGAAGTGGCAGTTCATCTGAAAACGCTTTGCTTGTTACTAAAAAGTGGAAGAGAGGTAAATCCATGAAGAAGAAGGTAATGTGTTGGAACTATGGTAAATCTAGTCATGTGAGAAGAAATTATCCAAAAGGTGGAGTAAAGTCGGCTAACTGCTCGAAGGTGGATAATGCGACTCTCCTGGTGGAGGGTGGTGATGATGTACTTTAGTAAGATGTGACTTCCTTATGGCATGAAGCCAGTTTCCATGATAGAGGATGTGTTCTTGCTGGCGAGTACATATATTTGCACACAGGCATTAGTTTGGCGTTAATGCAGGGTGTGTTGTGAAATTGATGTCGATGGCTGATGAGCTCCCAAGGAAAGCCAAATATGAGAGTTGCACCATAATTTTTAAGCAAGTTTTATTTTGACATGAGCCGATGAAAAGCTCGGAGTTCGTTGATAATTATGAGTGCTTGTTATACTCATATGGTGGAGTATGTTAATTCTCTGGTTTGAGAATTGGGACCATCAAAATGTGTCAGAAGCTTACTTATTTCCAAGTATTGTGAACAAAAGAGATTCTTTGAATTTGGCTCGTTTTCAGCAAGGTGGAGATTGTTGGGTAGTTGCCTCAAATTGCCAAAGTTGGAGGACTTTAATTGTAATTGGAGAATAAGTTTTGTAATTCAAATGGATAAGGATACGAATCCTAATGGAAAGTAAATTATGAAATTTGTTTCTATTGATTACATGTCCTTGGTGGATTAAATCTTTAGAAGAGCAATTGATCAAGGAAACCAATTTCACAATCCATGTCGAAGTGAAATACAGTCATGATGTGATTTGTTCTATATAAATACATGTATTATTCTCATTTGTTGTAGAGCACATTGACTAGAGAGTATTGTGAAGAAAAATGTAGTCCAGCATCTTGATTTTTCTTGGGTTCTTTGTGGATTGTACAAAGAAGTAGAAATTGGTAGATGTGCTAAAACTTGGTTATTTTTCTTACAATACTTGGGGGGTTTGGCGTGTGCAAATTTTATATAATTGTAACAATTTATTATATAGTAAAAAGCTTTGACGAGGGTCCGTGGACGTAGGCAAGTTGCCGAACCACGTAAATTTCTGTATTCGTACTTATTTTCTGGTTTGCTTATTAATTCTTGAACATCAAAATTCTTGTGAGGTTAATTAGAGAGGGAATTTGTGTGTAATTTCCAACACACTTTTCACCAGATTGTGCTAGATAAATTCATCACATGGGAATGTTGATTCGACCGTGAATTTCAAGTTTCAATATATCATCACCTCTTTTGTGGGAAAATCCTTTTTACTCGTCCTTATTCTGTAAGTTGCAGTTTAGCAAGGCTTTACTAGGAACCTCAAAAGCAGCCTGTTGAAGCTATGGCACACAGAACACATGTTGACAGCAGCATGAAACTTATTGGAAAAATTATATTTGGAATCGAGAAAGGTCCTGAAGTATTGAAGATTAGGGGTGGCCAAAAAAATCGGAACCAATATGACCGAACCGAAAAAATCGAAACCGTATGGTTTTAAAAACATAAAATAGGAAATCGATTTTGGAATCGAGAACCGATTGGTTCTTAGTTCCGATTTTAGAACCGAAAAATCGAAGTTAGAACCAGGTCTTTCATCCTTGTTTATTTTTTTGATTTTTTAATTGGTTGTCCTAAAACTAAAAATCAAAAGAATTTGTAAATTTTTTTGGTAAAGTGAAAATGATTAAGTTCTTTTTATGAAATTTGTTATGTCTCTACCTCATTGTAACATTTAACTCTATATTTGAACAGATCTTAGTAAATGAAAATAGAATGAGACTAACTTATTAATAAGTGAAGTTGTAAATGACCACGATGGAGTTAATTAAATATTTAAATACAAATATAAAACAATTAATAATAATGCATTTAAAACTCATGATTCATCTCACAAGTTTATAGTTTCTTGCCATGCTCGAAAAACCTACTATGCCATTTGTTTTTTATTTGAGTTTATGAATATCTTCTGTTTCATGGAGAGTCCTATGCTTTTTTTGGGGTAAAGGGATTTTCGAAATCCTTGATCTTGGTATATTTGGTAAAAGTTTATTTTGGGTTCTTGGCTCACTTCTCAAGGCCTGATTCTCCTCGATAAGGCCCCCGAAAAATAATTATTATTGTAGAACCGAATTAGAACCGAAACCGAATGGTTTGATTCTGGTTTAGTTCTTGGATTCAATGGAACCAAATAGTTCCATTTTACAAGAACCGAAAAATATGATTCGGTTCCGATTTTTGAGATACTTGAATTGAATCACCCGACGCCCACCCCTATTGAAGATGGTATTGGATTTGATAATATAAGATATTATTGAAGCATGTCAAGTATAATGAAGCTGTTCATGAAGTTGCCTTTGTGATGGTATTGAACCAGTTTTTCTTTTGATTTCGAACAACAATTAACTGCATTGAGAAGTTGACTATGTAATGTAATTTAATTATTGTTGCATTATTGTAATTGAAGAATTTGGGAATTTGTGTCGGTACAATAAAACCTTTAGTGAAGTCCAATTGACAGGTAGAACAAACTTTATCAAAGCAAGAAAGAAGTTTCCAAAAAGAGGCTTATTTATTTATTAATAAAAACATTTTAATATTTTTGATAAAAATAAAATTGAGTTTTTAAAGATGAAATGGAAGAAAACATTAAAAGGATACATGTTGCTAAATAATGCAACGTTAGGGACTTAAGCACCAAATTGAAAGATTAATGACTTATTTCGCTAAATAATGCATAAGTTTATGGACTATTTGCACCAAATTGAAAAGATAGGGATTTAAGCATCAAATCTAAAGTTCAATTACTAATTATGCCAATTATGTATAAGGACATTTTGATCTTTCTTTTACTTTATTATAACATCGTAATGGAAGGAAATCATCCAAAATTAAGGATTTTAACGCCTGAATGTAGTACAAAATCCGAATTAATCTTCCATTTAAGGAAATTTGAATTAATCATATCCATTTTAACTTCCTCGAATGTAGTACAAAATCCGAGAGTCATAGATCTATTGGATAAAGTCTGTCCAATTTTTGAATTCGGCCACATCTCATTAAAATAAAATATAAAATTACACAAATACCCAACCCTAAAGTAAATCATTGCATAAACAAAACCTAATTCCAATTCGTCATATGCCGCCAACTTCCACATTTTCTCTCCAAACAAATCTTCTGTAGGAAACCAATATTTCAGAGGCCTTAAAAGAAACTTGTTAGCATCAACAAATCCTTGCACTGAGAAAAAGTTAAGTTCGTAAATTTATATTTTATTACAACTTGTTCAACTTTTCTAAGATTTTTTTTAAAAAAATATTTCTGAATAAATGGAATGAATAAAATGTGAAATATTTTCAGTTATCAAATTAGAATGCCGATTATTTCCCGTTGTTTTCGGTTCTTACAAGTGGTTATCACTTTAGATTCTTACAATTTTTTTTTTTTTTTTTGGAGCAGTGTATCGCACTTGTTTTGTGTAATATATCATTCAACCTTTGATCCACTGGTATGGATGAGTTTTTTTTTATATGAACGCATTCAGTCAAATTTTATTTCCATATCTTTAATGTATTACTATTTTCAAGTGTGTCGTATTTTTTATTTTTTATTATTATTTCCATTCAATTATTGTAAAGTATAAGGCCAAATCTGGAGAGAAGATGTAAATATCTGTGGTTTTTTCTTTCATATTTATCTAATTTTGTGTAATATAATGTATAGGTTAGAAGATTTCATCCATCTGATGTAATTATTTTTTGGATCATTTAAGAAAAAAAAACATGTAATATAGTATAGAGCTAGAGGTAAGATCTATAGATCGAATGTCCAGATCTGTAGATCAAATGTCCAAATCTAATATTTGTACAAAAAATCAGCAAGGCAAATAAGGTTGCATGGATTTCAGCTAATGGCAAAACTAACATCAAGCTCGTCGGCGAGCATCGCACTGGTATGTTTCTATAATTCTTATGTCATTTAAATTAATTAATTTTTTTTTAAAAAATTATTTCTGGAACCCACTGTGAAGTTATTTGTTTGTTATTTAAAAAATTTTGAGATATGAAACATATGCTGTGAAATTAGAAAAGTAGAAAACTATATATTATTAATAATGGTATAAAATGTTAGTGTTAAATTTATTCACATATAATTAAAGAGTTTAGTAAAATTTTCATGACATGCTCTCGTTTCTTATTATTGTTTTAGAAATTTTATTTAATTGAACAGTATAATGTGTATAAAATTATTACATGATCTGCTTTATTTGTTTTATTTTATTTTTGAAATCCTACATTGTAAACTTGTTGCATAACTTTTTTACATTTTAATTGAAATTGTCTTAAAACAGAAATTAAATAATAATGGTTTAATGTGTAATTAAAATAAAGAAATTAATTGGAATATTTTATAAAATTTACTAAAAACAATTTTTTTCGCTAAATTATAAACTGGTAACTAATGAAGTGATAAAATAAAATATTTTCTCGAAGGAATGATTGAAACATTACTTACTCCATTTAAGTAATGTTGACTATTGTTAAATATTTACTTTTAACAAAAAATGTTAATTCCATATAATTAATTCTTGAAACTATAAAATACCTTTAAAACATGTGGACAATTCAGTGAATTGACTAAGGCTGATTGAAGCTATGTACGATGATGACGCATGACTTCTTTTGCGGCCGGTTATGTGACTCCCCCGTTCGTAGATGAATGTCATATGATCTAAAACTTTTGAGAGGGGAAACAATGCTAATTTGATAGAGCAATCAAAAGCATTAGTGAAATCATTGAATGGTGCTTGTGATTGAATAAACACACAATTACAAATATTCATGTTAAAGCTGGTATCAGAATGTATATTCTCTATTGCAGGATGCATTGACTCGTCATGAAATCGATCTGCATATAAATCCAAACTCAAAGGAATAAGGTATACTGCTATTCCCTTTTTAGATACAATATTATAATTGTTGATTCCGGGCCCAAAGAAAGGTACAGTGATCCACCAGCTAAGGCCCAATAGTGGCCCAGCGGACCCCGACCCACCGTTAAAGGCCTAAAGTATCACCTGGGATGATTTCCGAGGTGGTACGCCAAGCAAACCTCTTTATCCGACCTGGTTAACCCACCAGCCGATGTGCTTTATATTCAGCCGGGGCGCTTTATGGCGTTGGCCAGAAGAGAGATGGAGTCAGTGATGGGACACTGCCTTTACCAAGACGTGACAGGCGCCCATCCCCTACGAAATGTAGCAATGATTACGGTTGAAAATCAAGGTTGTCACTTCCATGAGCTAGGGTGGTGACAAGTGTAAAGTATGCTGCGTGTCGCAATCCAAGACAAAAAGTTCCACTATAAATAAAGCACAATTGTCTCCAAGCAGGGGGTTAGCAATTTCTCACTCTTAACTCTATATTTCTCTCACTCCCTTTTCTCTCTTTTACACACTTATATTTCCCGCACCCAATATATATATTCGCCTAAAATGAGTACTGACTTAGGCATCGGAGTGCAAACGGGAGCCACCTCAGCCCCCTTTGCAAGCTGACTGTTTGTCCTAATGCGCAGGAGATCCACGTGTCAAAGAGGAAGGAGCTGAGACGTGTTGGTCCAAAGTCCAGCCGGATTTTGTGGTCAACATTTTGGCGCCGTCTGTGGGAAGCCATACTGCTAACCACGAAAACACATGGTAAAAAGCCACACATAGAAAGGTAGTTCTGAAAAAGGACGAATAACCTCTTACAATAAATAGAGCGGATAACTGCAAAAAGCTTTGAAAGATAAGCTGGTTGGCCTTGAAAAAGGTAAGAGCTTTGAAAGATAAGCTGGTTGGCCTTGAAAAAGGTAAGAGCTTTGAAAGATAAGCTGATTGGCCTTGAAAAATGTAGGAGCTTTGAAAGATAAGCTGGTTCACCCTTGAAAAAGGTAAAGAACTTTGAAACATAAGTTTAACAACCTTGAAAAAGGTTTGAAGCAGCGAGACAAAGGTCTATCTATCCTTGAAAAGCAATCTAAGACCAGAAATTCTTCTGAAATATGAATGAAAGTGACGGTGATGTTAACCCCCGTAGGGGAAGAAGTGGCCGACACAGCGAGGACGAAGTTCCTCAAGAACTCCATGAAAACGCCAATGAGGAGGTGGCACAACCTAATCCACCTCGCCAGCACCGAAATTGCCACATGATGCGAGACATGACACTCATGGCGGCCCAAATGCTGGAGATGCAGAGGCAGCAAATAGAACAAACTGCTGCAATGAATGTCTTTATGGCCAGAGGGTATGCTGTGAACGAACCTGTGATGCCTCAGCAATACTCACAGCCACATTATTCACCATCTGAGGCGGCCACTGTATCTTATTATTATCAGGACCCGCAGGCATACGCCAAAGTGGAATCCGAGCCCTTCTACGAGCGAGACCCAGAACATGAAACACATGGGGAACAAAACTCACTCCCAGCTAGACACAGGGAGGCTTCTCCCGCAAATTCCGGCAGTGTTTTCAGCCGAATAGGAGGGTTATTCAGGGGACAACGACAGGGACAAACGGACCCAGGTCGGCACAATTCCGCAGAGCCTAGAAATAGGCGCGACCAACGCGCTGAAGAAGCCTTATCGCAGGGTCAAATGTACAGGAACCAACGAGGTAGGGGGGAGAAAGGATGACATCAGCACATGAGCCTAGGAATAGGCAAGAAAGAAGAGCCGAAGCAGTTCGGACTAATCCTCGCAATGAGTTACAGATCCATGAAAGGCCAAACTACGGCCGCGTTCCACCACCGCAAAGGCAGGAGTATGCTCCACCGCTATATGGCCAATACCGTGATCCGGAGTATTCCGGTCATGACGAGAATAGCGAGCTGCCGTCGTACGAATTGGATGACGAAGAGGAAGTAAGTCCCTTCAAAGAGGGCCTCCGTAGATGCCCCGTCCCCCATGACTTTGAAATGCCGGAAATAGCAAAGTATTCTGGCCGAGGTGATCCTGATGATCACCTGTTAAATTACCGCGCCAGCATGGAAATAACCGGGGCCACCCCGGCACTGAAATGTAAAGCTTTTGCTTTAACCCTTGAGGGAAGTGCCATACGATGGTATAAAAAACTCCCTCCTGGCAGCATCCACAGTTGGAGGGATATGAAAACTGCTTTTAAGAATGACTTTGTTTCTTCCAGGCCTGGTCAACTCCCACTCCAACACCTTCAGGATCTGAGGCAGGGAAGGGACGAATCTCTGAAAAGTTACCTAGCTAGATTCACTGAAGAAATGCATATCTGCGAAAATATCACAGAAGCGGAGATGTTCTCCGCCCTAAAAGGAGGGCTAGATATGACCAGCATGTTTTGGAGGGATGTCCGGAGCAGGAAACCAAGAGATTACAATACCCTGGTAGACCTGATGAAGGAAGAGATTGTATCAGAGGAAATGGCTAGGGCCAGAGATAATCACCCCCAAGGGAGATACAACCTTGGATATCCCAATGAAGCGGACCTCAAAAAGGGAGGAAACAAGGATAGGATTGGCGATAACCGAGGTGGCGCGCCTCGACCATTCCCGGGGACGGGATCTAGCTTTGCAGCAGAAATCACGGAGGCTATCCCTCACTTACACTCTAACACCCCTTCTCAAAATCCTCACACGGCTCAAGGGAAAGTGGAAAGCGGCCGAAGTGGAAAACAACCCATGATTAGGGCTTACTGTGCCTACCACAGATATTACGGTCACGCAACATAGGATTGCAGAGAAATCCACATGCTAGCCGACCAAAAGGCACAGGGGAGAAGTAGAGGTGACTTTCCCCCTGACACAGGGCGGACACAAAAATCTGGTGGCCAGAAGTTCAACCAAGCTGATAGGAGAGCTCCGTGGAAGAACTCAACTAAGGAAAGAATTGATAATCGTCAAAGAGACAGGAATAAGGGCCAAGACACCGCCTCGGCACATGCCAAAGACACACGAGAACCACCTATGCCTGTGGCCGACCTCCCCATCCGTGAAATCGACACAATACTGGGAGGCCCCCACCCAGGTGGGAGCACAAGCAACTCCCAAAGAGGTATATAAGAGAGGCCAAGCAGCCCGCCAACGTGAATTATCATATCCACTCCCATCCTGTGGGGGTGCCTCGGACGGAACCTATCACCTTCACACAAGACGATGCCGTTGGAGTGCACTTCCCACACAACGACGCATTGGTTATTAGGGTGGTGGTGGCTCGAAATGGGCTATCACGGATGATGGTGGATGATGGTGCCTCGGTAAATGTGATTTACGGGGTAACGTTTGATAAGATGGGGATCAGCACTCCCCTCATTCCGATCCCTGATCCGATATACGGATTCACCGGGGACAGCATAACCCCCAGAGGGTCCATAACCCTTATGACTGAAGTAGGGCAAGCCCCGACCCTCTCCAGAATCCCTATGGAATTCTTGGTGGTTGACAAAATCTCCTCCTATCATGGCTCAATTGGGAGGCCTGGTCTCATTGACTTGGGGGCCGTAACGCATACCAAATACATTTGCATGAAGTTCCCTACGGAGCATGGCATTGCAACTGTGAGGGGAAGCCAAACAGAATCCCGGGCTTGTTACACAAATGCAATCCGGAAGTTTCAAGATCGAAGCTTAAACATGATCAGTGATGTAGCCATGGCCGAGGCTGCTCCAGACCCTGAAAGATTGGGTGAAGGGCTATCTGGAGATAAGGATGTCACGATGATCCTAGAAGAGGATTTAGCAGATCTAGACCCCAGGATGGCAGGTGACAATTGCCCCACCCCGGCCGAAAGGTTGGAGTGCTTCGGCGTAGACCCACTGGACCCAATCAAGGAATTACAGGTCGGACTGGACTCGCCAACCGAATACAAGAGTCAATTAAAGGACTTCCTACTTCAAAACCTCGATGTATTCGCATGAAAGCATGGCGACATGGTTGGGATTGATCCTAAGGAGGCATGTCACAGACTTCAGGTTGATCCACGAAGCCCTGGGCATAGGCAGAAGAGAAGACCTATGAGTTCAGACAAGTATGAGGCCTTGAAAGACGGTCACGAAGCTATTGAAAAATGGCTTCATCAGAGAATCGCGCTATCCGAAGTGGGTATCAAACCCTGTTTTAGTACCAAAACACAATGGGAAGTTTAGAGTATGTATTGATTTTTTGAATTTGAACCAGGCATGTCCAAAAGACAGCTTTCCACTGCCCCGGATCGATCAATTGGTTGACTCTACGGCAGGGCATGAGCTCCTGAGCTTCATGGATGCTTACTCCGAATACAATCAGATCCCCATGTGCGAATCGGACGAGGAGCATACCTCGTTTATAACAGATAGAGGACTCTATTGCTACAAAGCAATGACGTTCGGCTTGAAAAATGTAGGAGCTACCTATCAGAGGCTAGTGAATCGCATGTTTATAAAACAATTGGGAAACACCATGGAGGTGTATGTTGATGACATGTTGGTCAAAAGCATGGTCGCCGCGGATCATATCCGCCATTTGTCAGAGGCCTTCGATGTTTTGAGGAAATATCGAATGAAGCTCAACCCGGCGAAGTGTGCATTTGGAGTAGCATCTGGAAAATTTCTTGGGTTCATGGTGAATAAAAGAGGAATCGAAGCTAATCCCGACAAAATCGATGCTTTGTTAAACATGCAATCGCCTCGAAATCCAAAGGAGGTGCAAGGCTTAACGGGAAGAATCGCAGCCCTGAATCGATTTGTCTCCAAATCCACAGACAAATGCTTGCCATTTTTCAAAATCCTAAAAGGGGGGAAACGATTCCAGTGGACACCGGAGTGTGAGCAGGCCTTCGCCGACCTGAGAGCATCCTTGGGACGACCCCCATTACTTTAAAAGTCAAAGGCTGGCGAGCCTCTCTACTTGTATTTGGCTGTGTCCAAGGAGGCTGTTAGCTCCGTGTTGGTCAGAGAAGAGGAGGGGAATCAATTTCCAGTATATTACGTGAGTAAAGCCATGCTAGATGCGGAAACACGCTACCCAGATATGGAGAAACTTGCCCTCTCACTACTCACCGTTTCTCGCAAACTTCGCCCCTACTTTCAAGCACACTCCATACACGTGCTCACCAACTTTCCCATGAGACAAGTGTTGCAAAAACTAGATGTATCTGGGAGATTACTGAAATGGGCAATAGAAATCAGCCAGTTTAACATACACTATGCGCCTTGGACTGCGATAAAGGTCCAAGCTTTGGCTGACTTCGTAGTCGAATTCACACACCCGCTGGAGGTCGAAATGATTGATAACACAGAGGATAGCCAGGAGTGGAAATTATTTGTTGATGGGCCCTCGGCTAAGGAGGGATCCGGTGCGGGCATATTACTAATTAGCCCAGAAGGGTTTAAACTACATAGCGCAATCCGCTTTGAGTTCAAAGCCTCGAACAATGTTGCTGAGTACGAGGCGTTGTTAGCTGGGTTAAGACTTGTCAAAGCTTTAAAGATCAAGTCCATAGTGGCGAACAGCGATTCGAAGCTCGTTGTAAATCAATTCAATGGGCAATTTTCTGCCAAAGAACCCTCTATGATTGCTTACTTGAAGAAAGTAAGAGATTTGGCGGTACACTTTGAAGAAATGGAATTGCAGCACATCCCCAGAACAAAAAACTCCAACGCGGATACTCTGTCCAAACTAGCAAGCAGCAGTGATGCGGAGCTATATAATTTGATCTCGGTTGAGCGCATGTTAACCTCCACTATTGAGCCAGGACCAGAGATTTTGACGGTAGAGGAAGAGAGATCCTGGATGAATCCGCTGATTGCATATTTGAGGCACCAAACAGTGCCAAACGAGCCTGAAGCAGCTCGAAAATTGCAAAGGTATGCTGCCAATTTCGTACTCTTGGATGATCTACTCTATAAACGGAGTTTCACCTCCCCGTTGCTAAGATGTGTTGGGCCTGAGGAAGGGCGATATGTAATGAGGGAAATCCATGAAGGTATATGTGGCAACCATGCCGGGGCACTGTCGCTAGCTCGGAAAGCCCTCAAACAGGGGTATTTTTGGCCCACTATGCGAAAGGACTCTCATGACTTTGTGCGCAAGTGTGATAAATGCCAAAGACACGCAATCATACTGCATCAGTCACATCACAGGATAACCGTGGTGACCAGCCCTTGGCCTTTTTCAAAATGGGGGGTTGATATTATAGGTCCTATGCGTAGGGGTGCCGGAAATAATTGCTTTGCTATAGTAGCAATTGACTACTTCACCAAGTGGGTCGAGGCTGAACCACTTATGAGAATCACCGAGGCCAACACCACCAAGTTCATTTGGAAGAATATCATATGCCGGTTTGGGGTACCCCATTCGCTGGTTAGTGACAATGCTAAACAGTTTAAAAATAGAAGCGTGGACGAGTTGTGCGGTGATTTGGGAATTAGAAAGCTGTTTTCATCTCCACATCACCCGCAGGCCAACGGGCAAGTGGAAGCAGTGAACAAGACCATAAAAAACACCCTGAAAAGGAAGTTGGAGTCCAAAAAGGGCGCATGGGTAGATGAGCTCCCGCAAGTGCTATGGGCGCTTCGCACCACTTCTCACACCGCAACTGGTGAAACTCCGTTCTCATTGGCATATGGCGTCGAGGCGGTATGTCCCGTCGAAATTGGGGTACCCTCACTTCGACAGATTAATTACGACGAAGTGAGAAATGAAGAAGTACAAAGGGCCGGTTTGGATTTCCTCATGGAGAAACGGAACGATTCTCAAGTGGTGATGGCCAGATACCAGGAAAAGATGGCTCGATACTACAATAAAAGGGTGAAAGGGCGACGCTTTAATATTGGGGACTTAGTCCTAAAAAAGGTTCTTCCTTCAACTCAAGAACCAGGAGTAGGGACTTTGGGTCCCAATTGGGAAGGCCCTTACAGGATCACAGCCGAGGTGGTACCTGGTACTTACATAATTGTAGATTTGTCCGGGGTACCTTTGTGTAATCCTTGGAACACAGATCACCTTCGTCGCTATTTTCAATAATTCAAATTCCACTTCAACGAGGCACAGCGTTGTCACATGATTGTATGAAATCGCTAGTTAATTATGATGAGGATTGCACCAAATACTAATTAGCCATGTGTATTCGTCATGCATGAAATTGTTGAAAACAAGGGACTCTTATAAAGCCCACACGGAGATCACTGTATTATTTCTGAAATCCATACAAACTTAGACGTAAGTGCCTCAGACATTGTCACATGAACCAAAGTTCTAAAAACGATAAATTAGTTCGTACATACGGGGTGCTCTTTCGCGCGAAATATTAAATGTTTCCGCAAAGTGGTTGATACTTTCATGCATACACTTAAGCGAAACGCTCACAAGACATATGCGTACTAAATACTATGGATTCAAACGTAAAAGTCCC
The DNA here is from genome assembly GCA_963555705.1 of Ligustrum vulgare. Classification (NCBI taxonomy): domain Eukaryota; kingdom Viridiplantae; phylum Streptophyta; class Magnoliopsida; order Lamiales; family Oleaceae; genus Ligustrum; species Ligustrum vulgare. Next base: position 15,371,143 of record OY743170.1, on the reverse strand, counting down.
TATATTATTTCTGTTGTAAAAACATAAGCGCATGTCGTTGAAATTATAGATTGAAAATAGGCACGCCACAAACAGAAGTTAATGCAAATTTGTAAGAGGTGTTACTAAATGTAAGGTGAAAGTTGCTCAAAAGTTGGTCGACATCAGATTTAACCAGCAAGCGTGAACGCATTAAGCTCGTTAAATTTGAGGGACTAGACATTTACAGACATTTACAGATACCCGCATATCGTCATACAATTACGAACTACTCGCACTTGGAAATACTCATGTTTGCTGCACCAAAATATGAATAAATTGCTCCATTCATAAAAATGAGACATGTACAATATGAAGTGCCGGGGGACTTACAAAAAGAGAAGAAGAAAACAAAAAAAAAACTAAAGCTAACAAATGCAGAAGAGGACTATTGTGGAGGAGAGACATCTTCCAAGGGGCCTTTATCAGACACGCCCAGAGGATCCGCAGGATTACCTTGAGGCTCGGGGTAAAAAGCCTCAATGGAGGACAGGTCCAGTGTCGGAAAAACTTCATTCACATCCCCTAAGGCCATTCTGGCCCCCAAGTTCCCAAAGACCCTCTGCATAGCCTCGTACTCCGAGGTATCTTCGAAAGTATCCTTGAAGTTCTGAACTACCTTAGAAACTTCTTCACCCAGAACCTCCTGCACCCTAGCCGCAATGGTACGCTCCAAGGCCTCAGAAATTCTGGAGTCAATATGTTTCTCCAGGGAAGTGTAGTCCTCCTCAGCTTTCTTCCTAGCCTCCAGCTCCCTCCTCAGCTTTTCATTTACTTCTGCCACTTCGGCTTCTAACTTCGACTTGGCTGCATTAACGACAGCCAGGGCCTCAGAGGCGATAGACTGTGCCCTGTTGGAATCATCCAATTTCTTGCACAAGACTGCCACGTCTGACTCAGAGGCATGGAGGTCATGCTTCAATTTATCATTGTCCTCCTGGAGGCGCTTCGCATTAACCCTTTCCTCTGAAGAAGATTTACGGGCTATGGATAGCTGGTCCTTGAGGTCGTTCATTTCCTTGAGCATATTGTCCGCGTGCCGGAGAGCAGTCTCAGCATCCTTTTTGTCCCTCTGCGCCTCATTCACGGAAGACTCCACCTCGTCAATAAGGGCCAATGCCCTGGCGTTCATGGCCTTGGCGGCGAGCAACTTCCGGGACGGATTAACGCTGGAGGAGAAAGCAGACCAGCCTTCCGTCCAAAACTGTTCAGTAATAAAGGCGGCCCGGGCTGGAGGGGAGCTGGGAGAGTCAAATAGTGAAGGGCTGAAGGTGACATCCCTGGGGAGAATGCTGGTTTTGATGTGCTTGAGCTCCTCTGCTCCCTCCGGTGTCGTTTCATAGGCCGAGCCCGGAATGGACACAGATGGCTCATCCTCCAGGTCTTCAATTATGGGAGGCGGAGGTGCAGAGGTGGATTCCTTGCCCTTACCTCTTCTGAGTCTCTTCAGGGGGGCGGGCTCCTCCTCAGGGGCATGTTCAAATATGACCTCGGACAAAGGAGGCGGCATTGAGGCATCCTTAGCCTCCCTGTCTCTCTTGGATCCGCCCTTGTCAGACCTTTTCCCTTTCCCCTTTGGAAGGACTCCCTTAGGGTCGGCTTCCTTCTCTGTGTTAGGCCTCTGAGGGCCCACAGGCAGCAGAGTAGGCGGTGGCATTAGGGCCGGAAGAGGGCCCTGAAATTGGGCCGTAGACGCCTCGGAGACTTCCTTTGCCACCCCAACTTGCAGGTTGGCCAATACCGCCTTCTGTTTCCTTTCAACTTCACTGCCATGGCGAAGTGCAGGGGGAGTCTTTGTAGCCATGAGACCCTTCAGAGAAATCTTTGGAAAATCCTTAGAACCTAACGAGAAAGAGAGGGAAATGAGGCTACGAACAGAAAAAGCATGAGATATAAAAGCAGTAACAAAGCAAACACACCCATGGCTCGCATAAGACCGTGTTTGACGAATAGTTTGTTCTGCTGAATAAGCCCTTGAAAAGTGCCCTTATAAGCGAACAGACGCCTAACGGCCGCTAAATCCGCGTCAGGGAGTAGGCGGGCAAAAATGTCCCCTGTCACAAATCGGAAACGTGTTAAAAACCAGCAAAGGAAGATGAATGGAAAGTAAAAACAAGTGACACGTGACACTTAGGGACACTAAAGCAAACGCAAGACTCGCTAGGAAGGGAAAGAGTTCGGGGAACAGAAATTTCCGGGCAAGGGTCCACAGGAGAACTCTGCCACTCCCCGGCCACCCAGAACCATTGATTCCTCCAGTTCTTTATGGAGGTAGGTTGGCCAGTAATAACAGGAGGATATGAGCCTCGAGGAGACAGATAATACCAGTCCTTCACATCGGCCCTGACGTCCCTCTCCCTTCTCACTGACTTCTTCAGAGTGTACAAAGTATGAATAATGTATAGAGAGATGGGATAGTCGGGATTGACCTCTTGCCACACTAGCCAAGTGCCCACGGCCTGTGTCCAGAAATTAGGTGCTAACTGGTAGGGGCACAAGTTGTAACTCCTAAGCAGGACCCTGAAAAAAGGATGCAGAGGTAACCTCATATCGCAGGACAAGGCATCGTAACATATGGCCGCTTGGCCTAAAGGAGGGCTGCATGGTCGGCAAGAGGGCGTAGGATGCACTAAACGGACCCCTTCTGACATCCTGAACTTCGCCGAGGCCCCAGCCAAGTCAACTCCTCGGATTTCAGTGGCGACCTCGCTGCTCTCCCAAAAATCCGAGTTCGGGTCGGGGTCCACATGATATCCTGATATTTTGTTCACCAGGTCCACCCAACCTTCGACCTGGGCTATCTCCTCCACTGAGAGCCCCAACTCCTCTCTGTGCGCCCGGAAAGGGGCCCTGGTGCCCAAATCAAGGTCCTGTGGGCCAGAAGAAGAACCTGTAGCTCCCTCTCTCCCCATGTCTCTATCATGTTTGCTTCGGAGTTCTCTTAGCACGGATTCCTCTTCGGACGACAGATGGGCCATGTAGTTCTGGTCTCTCTCTTCTTCGCTGTCAGAATCACTCAAATAAATTATACCTCTAGTTTTCCTATTCCTCCTCTTAATCTGCTCCATAAAGAAGTGGGAACTAAAAACCGATAAAGAGATGGGGCAGAAACCTCTGACAGGAACTGCCATCGCTAACATTTCCTGTGAACCCGTTCCCCCAACTCTTTCCATTTTTTCTTTTTGTTTTAAAGGAGAGTCAAACTCAACAAAAGGAAAACAAGGTGCAAAAACAAAGTTCTCAAACCCACAATGAGAAACTAATAATAAGAAAATCTTGCATATACAGGGATCAAGGGATTTACCTTCAAAAGACGAATGCTTGACGCTGTGCACTTGGAATGAAGAACTCGCCAAGAAAAATGGTGGAACGTTAAGGGCGGGTGCGGGGTAGAAAACCCTTGAAGAAAGACACGAGATTCGCAAGGAAGAGAAAAACGAAACAAGCTCTCGCCAAAATACTGCTGCAAAGGCTTTTAGAAAGTGGTAAAATGTGAAATAATGAAATGAAGAAGGATTTATAGGAATCCCAACAATCTAAATTCCTTGATTTTCGTGAACCGCATGATTAATGTGGGTACCCCATGCTCCTTGGAAAATGGGCTAATCAAAGCGCCAGCCGTCAAAGGGAGAGACAAAATCGTTCAGCTGCCACGGTGAATGCCACGCGCCGTGAAATGCTACCCCCCTCCCATTTCATGCGTATATTTCTTGGAAATAAATACCAATAGCCCATCCGAATTGAGTGCGCCGCCTAGGAAACGCGCTGACATGATCCTAGCCATCAGGGAGCGAAAATCCGAGGCGGAAGGTCGGCTATAAAATCATAGCAAATCCTACACGACCATGAATGATCCCTTCGGATTTGAGGGACTAGTGTTGATTCCGGGCCCAAAGAAAGGTACAGTGATCCACCAGCTAAGGCCCAATAGTGGCCCAGCGGACCCCGACACACCGTTAAAGGCCTAAAGTATCACCTGGGATGATTTCCAAGGTGGTACGCCAAGCAAACCTCTTTATCCGACCTGGTTAACGCACCAGCCGATGTGCTTTATATTCAGCCGGGGCGCTTTATGGCGTTGGCCAGAAGAGAGATGGAGTCAGTGATGGGACACTGCCTTTACCAAGACGTGACAGGCGCCCATCATCTACGAAATGTAGCAATGATTACGGTTGAAAAGCAAGGTTGTCACTTCCATGAGCTAGGGTGGTGACAAGTGTAAAGTATGCCACGTGTCGCAATCCAAGACAAAAAGTTCCACTATAAATAAAGCACAATTGTCTCCAAGCAGGGGGTTAGCAATTTCTCACTCTTAACTCTATATTTCTCTCACTCCCTTTTCTCTCTTTTACACACTTATATTTCCCGCACCCAATAAATATATTCGCCTAAAATGAGTACTGACTTAGGCATCGGAGTTCAAACGGGAGCCACCTCGGCCCCCTTTGCAAGCTGACTGTTTGTCCTAGTGCGCAGGAGATCCACGTGTCAAAGAGGGAGGAGCTGAGACGTGTTGGTCCAAAGTCCAGTCGGATTTTGTGGTCAACAATAATGTCATTTGAATCCACGTAAACACCACACCACACCACACCACACTGGCAAGAGTTGTGATGTGAAATAGAAATGTTGATAAACTAATAGACCAAGTACACAAATATAGTTGAAATCACAACCAAATTGATGTACATAAGTAAAATAAACTTTTCGATCAAGAAAGAAACACCTAGTCAAAATGAGGAAGAAAAGGGACATCAAACAAACCCGTATATGTGTGGCTTCTATTAGCACCTTCTTTTCATTTGCATTGTTCGATTTACCTTGCATAATTCTTTTTTATTTCTTGAAACTATAAAATATCTTTAAAACATGTGGACAACTCACTGAATTGACTAAGGCTGATTGAAGCTATGCACGATGATGACGCATGACTTCTTTTGATGCCGATTATGTGACTTCCCCGTTCGTAGATGAATGTCATATGATCTGAAACTTTTGAGAGGGGAAACAATTATTTTCAAATTACAATGCTAATTTGATAGAGCAATCAAAACCATTAGTGAAATCATTGAATGGTGCTTGTGATTGAATAAACACACAATTACAAATATTCATGTTAAAGCTGGTATCAGAATGTATATTCTCTATTGTAGGATGCATTTACTCATCATGAAATCAATCTGCATATAAATCCAAACTCAAAGGAATAAGGTATAAGGTATACTGCTATTCCCTTTAGATACAATATTATAATGTCTTTTGAATCCACGTAAACACCACACCACACAAAACAACACCACACCACACCACACCACACCACACCACACCACACTACACTGGCAAGAGTTGTGATGTTAAATAGAAGTGTTGACAAACTAATATACCAAGTACACAAATATAGTTGAAATCACAACCAAACTGATGTACATACGTAAAATAAACTTTTCGATCAAGAAAGAAACACCTAGTCAAAATGAGGAAGAAAAGGGACATCAAACAAACCTGTATGTGTGGCTTCTATTAGAACCTTCTCTTCATTTGCATTGTTCGATTTTCCTTGCATAATTCTTTGTTTCTGATGAACTTCTTTGAATTTCCAGAATAACAAATAAAATATGAATGATTATTTCTAAGAAGATTTACTACATGTCTTTACCGACTTGTAACCATTTATGATAATCAGTTCGTTCTTTTTTGTCCAGGTCTTTTAACAAAGAAGCTTGGATTTTCTCAGAGAAGGGCTGTATAATTGACTGGTGCTAGAGATGAAGGCAGAAATGTAGGAATGTGTGAAATGATTTTAAGTTAAATAATAATAATAATTTGTGTTTTCCAAATTTGATATGGCGGTTTTAGAATTTGATATAACTGTTTGGTGTTTAGTGGTTTGAAGAAAAAAAATTCACGAATTGCTCGTTCCAGTTTTCAGAAGCAACTGCTGTCCATAACATCCCTGATTAGTGGGTGGTTTCAAATATATATATATATATATATAAACTTGTTAAAATAAGTGAAACTGCTTCTATTTTTGTGATGTAAACATGGGTCAAATACTGGTGGCTTTAATTAAGAATTTTTGACAATTGAGATTCTGGTCAAAATTAATTGGCCAGAATCTCAATTGTTATTAGATAGATATCTTTATCTTTATATATATTATAACAATAAAGTTTTCAAATAAAACACCACACAGTTTCCCACCATTTTTACACTTGCCTAAAATGGAAATTCATGATTTATAGAGATTAAAAAAAAAATTGTGATTATCTATATAAATTTCAAAATTACTCTTATCTAGAGAATATAAACGATCACTTGAAAAATGGTTTTACCTCATTATTATGATGAAAATTCAAAATTTGACATGCTAAAGAAAAATTCAAAATTTGCTCAACACAAAACTCAAGATTAACTATGAACTATCCAAACATATTTTAAGTATCTTGCATCATCATCTATTTCTTATCAACTAACGAAAGAAAAGTAAAAAGAACGAATGAATGCTATATATTGAAAATGAAAGAGAATCGAAAATATTAGATGATATATTGTCATGTATTGTCTATTCTAACACAAAGAACGTGACCTAAAATAAATATTGTCAAGCATTTATGCATATAAATTGAATAGCCAATATTTTATTTTATTTCAAATTTCGAATTCAGGTAAAATAATGAATTTTTATTTTAATAAAATTTCATAAGTAATAAAAAAATGAATTCTAAATTTGAAATAAAATAATGAGCCTATGAATTATTGCCATCATACACTAAATTGTTTTATTGATAAAATTGGTAGTTAAAAATGATTACTTTACAATAATAATAATAATAATAATAATAATAATAATAATAATAATAATAATAATAATAATAATAATAATAATAATAATAATAATAATAAGTTAAAAATAATGTTGATCAAGAAAAGACTGAATATATCTACCAAATATTCGGTCAATGTTTTGAGTCAATGAAGGAAACTACAATAAAATTATATTTCTAATTCAGATTAAATCGATAAATGGTTAGAATAATATTATCAATTATTTTAAATTGAAATATCACTACATACTATTTATGAAAATTATTTTAACATTTCTTCAAATAACTTTTTAACCAAGTGTACTTTTTGTAACACATTTTATTCTCATTGTTTATTTTTCCATAAAAAATCTTTTATAACTACACATTTCTTGATAAACGTCTTTTTGATAATTCGTTTAAATTTTTTTTTTTTATAAATAGTGACGTGACAATATTCTATTAGTTTATTTTGAAATACCGAAATAGGTGAACAAAGAATTGCTTCCGTCAAGAATTGAGCTTTTTTATTTTAAATTGTCGAAAGATGTGTACCACGTGGACGGGTATTAACGAAACCCATAAAAAATACGATAAAAATTATAATCTATGTCATAGTTAACATTTGTAATTTTAATTAAATAACCAATATTTTATTTTATTTCAATTTTCGAATTCAGGTAAAATAATGAATTTTTATTTTAGTAAAGTTTCATAAGTAATAAAAAAAATGTATTCTAAATTTGAAATAAAATAATGAGCCTATGAATTATTGTCATCATTTGGTAAATTGTTTTATTGATAAAATGGGTAGTTAAAAATAATTACTTTACAATAATAATAATAAGTTAAAAATAATGTTGATCAAGAAAATACCGAATATATCTACCAAATATTCGCTAAATGTTTCGAATCAATGAAGAAAACTACAATAAAATTATATTACTAATTCAGATTAAATCTATCAATGGCTAGAATATTATTATTATTATTATTATTATTATTATTATTATTATTATTATTATTATTATTATAGTATAGCAGCCAAAAAAATCCACACATAGTTTCCCGCCATTTTTTCCTACTATTTTAGGAAACTTTGTAATTTTATTAATTATTTTAATAATTGAATTAGGAAACTTCAATTAATGCAAAATTAATTATAGGTGACATGTAATAAATGACTTATTGATTGTAAAAATTAAAAAATCTATAAAAAGATCAAATTGTATATTATTTTTTTTCTTTTGATAATTATTGTAATATTTTGAAGTCAAAAAATATGCAATATAGGTGTCAAATTCATGATCTTAACGAGAAGTTCAATACAAGTTAACAAATGAGAACAAACTCTAAATATATTATTCTTAAAATTGCCTCAAATAATAAAGGTAAAAGTTTTACTTTTTTCAATATCCAATCTTTTTAATTTATCTTATCTAAGTCATAAAATGATATTTATCATTTCTTACCTAACTTCAATTTGACATAAATGATTAATTTCAAATCTTTTTTCTTATCAAATTAAAAGAAATAATGATATCCGATCTTTCTAAGTAAATTCAATTGAATCATTTTAATTTCTACCACTTCAAGTTTCGATAAACTCTTTGGTAATTTTGAAATTAATTTTATAAATTTACTCATTTTGTTCATTTATCTGTTTTTTAATTTTTATAAATTTAAAATAATATCAATTTGTAAAATATATACTACAGACTTTAACAATTAATTCATTGAATTCTATAGAAAATAAAAATATAAAGTTTTATCAATCTTATTCTATTTAAAAATAAAATATAGTCCATACATTTATTTAACATGCACAAAAAATAGTTTTGTGTGTGTGTGGGTAACATGGCCATTTTCAATACTTTGTGAAAAATAAAATGTCACATTGTATTTGAAACCATTGAATATGAGTAAGTTTGATATAAATTATAGAAATGGTTTTAAATGTATGATTGAAAGTGAAAGAAGGTAGTATAAAAAATAAAATAATTATCAAATCAATCAATTGAGTGGTTAAAAATTGATTTTCTTTTTTTAGAATGTGTGGTTAAAAAGTAGTATGTGCAATTGTGAAAAATTAGTTTTTAAATAATATATGGTTGTGAATGAACATTAAAAAAAATTATTTTTGAATAATCAATCATAAATGAATAAATAAACTAAGGAAACTAGATAATAAACAATTAACTGTTAAAAAAATGCAATTCATAACTTTTTTTTTTAATATTTTTATTGTATATTGAATGTACAATTTATGCATTAAATTAAGAAATCTTATAGGGAGAAATGAAATTACAAATTATTCACAATTTGTGTATGCAAGTTATTATTATTATTTTTTTATTGTGTTATTTTTATCGGACATTGTATTTTTACAACTTATTCAATAAATATTATTTATTCCGTGCATCGCACGGGTGCGATTACTAGTATTTATTATAACAATAAAGTTTCCAAATAAAACACCACATTGATTCCCGTCATTTTTACACTTGCCTAAAATGTAAATTCATGATTTATAGAGATTAAAAAAAATTGTGATTATCTATATAAATTTCAAAATTGCTCTTATTTAGAGAATATAAACAGTCATTTTGAAAATGGTTTTACCTCATTATTAAGACGAAAATTTGAAATTTGGCATGCTAAAGAAAAATTCAAAATTTGCTCAACACAAAACTCAAGATTAACCATGAACTATCCAAACATATTTTAAGCATCTTGCACCATCATCTATTTCTTATCAACTAATGAAAGAAAAGTAAAAAGAACGAATGAATGCTATATTGAAAATGAAAGAGAATCTAAAATTTTAGATGATATGTTCATGTAGTGTCTATTCTAACACAAAGAACGTGACCTAAAATAAATATTGTTAAGCATTTATTCCTATAAATTGAATAATCAATATTTTATTTTATTTCAAATTTCGAATTCAGGTAAAATAATGAATTTTTATTTTAATAAAGTTTCATAAGTAATAAAAAAATGAATTCTAAATTTGAAATAAAATAATGAGCCTATGAATTATTGACATCATTTGGTAAATTGTTTTATTGATAAAACGGGTAGTTAAAAATGATTACTTTACAATAATAATAATAATAATAATAATAATAATAATAATAATAATAAGTTAAAAATAATGTTGATCAAGAAAAGGCCGAATATATCTACCAAATATTCGGTCAATGTTTTGAGTCAATGAAGAAAACTACAATAAAATTATATTCCTAATTCAGATTAAATCGATAAATGGTTAGGATAATATTATCAATTATTTTAAATTGAAATATCACTACATACTATTAACTTCAAAATAAATATTGTTAAGCATTTATTCCTATAAATTGAATAACCAATATTTTATTTTATTTCAAATTTCGAATTCAGGTAAATTAATGAATTTTTATTTTAATACAGTTTCATAAGTAATAAAAAAATGAATTCTAAATTTGAAATAAAATAATGAGCCTATGAATTATTGCCATCATTTGGTAAATTATTTTATTGATAAAATGGGTATTAAAAATGATTACTTTACAATAATAATAATAATAATAATAATAATAATAATAATAATAATAATAATAATAATAATAATAATAATAATAATAATAATAATAATAATAATAATAATAATAATAATGTTGATCAAGAAAATGCCGAATATATCTTCCAAATATTCGGTCAATGTTTCGAGTCAATGAAGAAAACTACAATAAAATTATATTGCTAATTCAGATTTAATCGATAAATGGTTAGGATAATATTATCAATTATTTTAAATTGAAATATCACTACATACTAGTAACGAAAATTATTTTAACATTTCTTCAAATAGCTTTTTAACCACGTGTATTTTTTGTAACAAATTTTATTCTTATTATTTATTTTTCCATAAAAAATCTTTTATAACCACACATTTCTTGATAAACGTCTATTTGATAATCCGTTTAAAAAATTTGTTTATAAATAGGGACGTGACAATATTCTATTAGTTTATTTTGAAATAAGGAAATAGGTGAACAAAGAATTGCTTCCGTCAAGAATTGGACATTTTTTTAAAAATTTTCGAAAGATGTGTACCACGTGGACGGGTATAAACGAAGCCCATAAAAAATACGATAAAAATTATAATCTATGTGATGTGATTCAGAAAAGAAGCTAACAATGTTATGATTCGGGACGAATCATCTTAAAGGAAGAGGGGATGATGTGATCCGGAAAATGCGTCAAAACATGAGAAATCAAGATATGGGCAATTCAACAATATTCTACATGGGAAAATGAACAAGTTTCGTGTTGGGTTCAAGTCAAGATTCAACTCACATCAAAGGGTCAGAAGAGGCAGAAGGGCTTTTACGGCGGTAACTTTCATAATTACGGTCGTAACATTATCAGTGCCCAATTTGGACAGAACAGCGTTTACGGCCGTAACCTTGGTTCTCACGGCCATAACATGGAATTTCACGGCTGTAACATCAATCTTCACGGCCGTAACTAATATTGAAACATTTTGATCCGAGAAGGACTTACGGCCGTAAGTCCGACTTTTACGGCCGTAAGCGGCGCGAATCAGATTTTCGGGATTTTTAGTATTTCAGTTGATTTGTATTTCCTTTATTGGTTTTTAATTCTTTTTCCAATTTTAGTAATTTTGGTTATTTTAGCCTAATTAGAATTCTATTCAGAGTTAGTTAGCGACTAGGGTTTATTTTGCCTATTTATATGCTTTTCCATTCAATGTAAAAACAGAAGACTTTTGATGAATAAAATTATTGAGTGTTTTTACTCTCTCTAAAGGTGAGGACTTTCCCATTAAACAACGAACTTATCAAGATTTAAATCTTGTGGCGTTCAACAAATCGAACTTATCAAAGGTGTGGGCATCCTTTGTGGCGTTCAAACCATTACGGTTCTTGTTTCCGCATCGTAACGGGTTTCGGGTTTACTATACCCCTGGTTCTTGCGTCGTGAGGTCGGGGTTGTATTGTTATCGTCCATTCCAACCTGAATTCGGAACTTTCCAAGCGTTATGAAGTATGCTTACGGTTTGAATAAGTCCAAATTTCAAAGGAAACTCTGCCTAGAATTTTATCGTTTGGAATTAAGAGCATAGTATGGTATGCAATCACTAAGAGAATTGAGGTTAGACATGCAAATTCATTTACATCACAAACGAGATTTAGTAGATGATAACAGAGATATTATTATTTTCTCGTAAGGAGAACACACAAAAGTCACACTGGAAAGAAATACATGAAACACGCAAAAGCAAAAGAAAGCAACATGGAAAATTCCTCAAATTGAGAGATGTGTTTCCGGAGTAGCCGTATCCTACCACCTCTGACCTTTTGAGGAAATAAAGAAACCTTCAAAGAGGTGTGTTTCGAGAGTAAGAATACTCCGTAATCTACCACCTGGAACCTTTGAGGTACACACAAGATTTAAACATTAAGGAAATCCTAGGAAATTAGAGGGGTGTCTCGAGAGTAAGAATACTCCGTACTCTACCCCCACCTATTCTAAGATTCATAAAGTTAAGTTTACATTAACCGGACTCCATTTTCGCTTGATTCCCCTTCCTTGCGACCAATCTATCTTAACCCCTGCTGGATCTTGTATTGAGATATATGACTGCAGCTTATCCAGTAGTTCATCAATAGTAGGAGCAGAAATAAGGAGCCTTCTGGAAAATGGAGAGATGAATCCCTGTTCCACAGCATAATCAAGAAAGGTTAACAAGCCATCAAAGAAATTGTTAACATTCAGAAGCCCAATAGGCTTAGTATGGAGATCTAGTTGAGCCCACGAGGTAATGTTAAAGATTTCTTCTAAGGTACCAAAACCTCCGGGCAGGGCTATAAAGGCATCAGAACCATATAGCATACAAGTTATGCGTTCATGGATGGATAAGGTTTGAACTTCATGCCCTCGTGTTTTTCCTGCAACATCTACCAAAGGGACAGGTATGACACCGATTACTTTTGATTTCTCTGCAAGAGCAGATTGGGAAACACAACCCATTAGACCACTGCTACCACCCCCATATACAAGAGTGATACCTTTTTCCCCCAGTTTCTTTCCAAGATCTACGGCCGCTTCTAGATAACCGAAGCCTTTCCCCACTTTTGATCCACAAAATACACAAATAGTTTTGATCTGTCGAAGTTTTGGTGCTTCCATCTTTGATAGTATAGAAGGGAAAACTTACGAAGAAGATGTGATTTTGGGATACCTGAACTATGAAATATGTTTGGCTATTTAAAGCCGGAAAAATTTACTGTTTTTGATTGATTCTGAAAAAGTAAAGATTTACTTTTGACAAAATCGGCCAACTTTTGACTATTTTATCAAAGATATTACCTTTCGGTGATTTATTTTCCAGCTTTATCAAACCTCGAGAAAGGAAAATATATTTTTTCAATATTTATAAAAACTCGAGAAAGGAAAATATATTTTTACCAGCTTTATCAAAACGTGTGAAAGGAAACAGAAGAATATTTTTAAATGCGTATCAAAGATTTACCTTATATCAATGCTGAATTGCCACAACCTCATTTTGTAAAACAGACTGGCAAACAGGATCTTTTGCGATTATATTTTTGAGACTATAACGATTTTTGTCCTCGTTAAATTGAGCATATAAGGAAAGGAGTTCACGTTGCACATACCCACTTGGGTGCGTCTCGAGAGTCAATCGAATATCATCCAAAGACTCCTTACTCAGTCCACCCTTTATGAATTCGATTTTATCATCTCGATTAGTAGAAGAATATCCTAATGATTTGCAACGAGTATTACAGTTCCAACGAGCACATTTGTAGCAACCACCCAGTCTTTTTGCTCTTCGTTTCTTTGCAAACGTGCTTTTGCCTAAACCAGGCATATGTTTTGGAAAGGTCATAGGTAATTCACCAGATAGTCGAACTTTTGCTTCGATTAACCAGCGAACATCTTCTGGAATATCATGAGCCATCAGCAACCTCAATCTTTCGAGCCTTATTCTATAGATCTTTCTCAGATCATTCATAGGAAGATTGGAATAATACTTGCGAATGTTAGAAAGGATGATATCCATTGTTTGATGATTCTAACCTCTTCCCAGCATGAACTATTTAAAAGCGTAAAGGATCTGAGTGAATCCGCGTGATGTTGTGTCCAACAAGAAAGCGCAGGATTATTTTAATGAAAAGAGGAGACAAGAAGTAATGCACTGTTAAATTTTATCGATAAAGGAAGATTTGATGATAAGATTTGAGATATGAAATATTTTTCTTGGATTTTGGGTACTGATATTCTGATATAATAATCAAGGTATAGAAATAATACGGGAATACGTGAAAGAGAAATAAGGACCGTATTGAATCAGAATTCATACGTATATACAAGTGAAAGAAATACTTTGCAGGAAATGTGGTGATATTTAAGTAAAGAATCTTAGTTTGGGAGATATTTGTTTACTGAATTTTGGGTTACAAATATTGGAAAGATAAGTTGATGATATTATGTTGATATGTTATTGGGTATATTACATAGAGAGATTATTCAGGGAATTGTTTTGATTATTTTGAGAATATTCGATGATAAGAAGAAAGGAAAAATTATTATGATATGATATATCAGTAAAGATTTGTTGAAATTTTAGAGATATATACTAATATCTGAGGTCACATGATACGATGATAAGTGACAAGTTACATGAATACTACAAGATATGATGAAATATCACATACGATTGGGAATTTTCATTTTGATTCAGAAGAATTTATGAGTAGACATATGTCTATTATTGATAGAAAAGTCCATGTCTTAAGAAAACAAATTGATGCATTTATTCAAAGTCCAGTGGGTTAAATATGGTTGGGTTAAATATGGTAGCGATGATGCTACATAAGAAGAAGAAGAAGAGATTCTGATTAAGTATTCAGAAATCATAAGATCAAGTAAGTTTAATTTCGAGGACGAAATTATTTTAAGGAGGTAAGATTGTAGCGACCCAGAATTTTTACGCGATTAATAATTATTTTAATAGAAAATCGTGTCGCTACTATTAAGTTAACGCCGCGACGTATTCGTATAGCCAAGTCAAGAAATAATCGAGATCGTTCGATTTTAAATTAAATTCCGAATTTCTAAAAAAAAAATATCTCCATTCTCTTGATTTAAAGTATATTAAGTCCAAGTACTTAATTCAATGTTATCCCAATATTTATTTATACAAAAATTACTTTTATTATTGAAATTAAGAAAATATATGCAAGCATGGGAGATTCCATTATATGTAATCATGAAGAGCATAATATTTGTATAAATATGGAAAAGTATATGAATGATTTATATACTCCATTATATATAATCATGAAGAGCATAATATTTGTATAAATATGGAAAAGTATATGAATGATTGATAAGACTCCATTATATGTAATCATGAAGAGCATAATATTTGTATAAATATGGAAAAGTATATGAATGATTTATATACTCCATTATATATAATCATGAAGAGCATAATATTTGTATAAATATGGAAAAGTATATGAATGATTTATATACTCCATTATATATAATCATGAAGAGCATAATATTTGTATAAATATGGAAAAGTATATGAATGATTGATAAGACTCCATTATATATAATCATGAAGAGCATAATATTTGTATAAATATGGAAAAGTATATGAATGATTGATAAGACTCCATTATATATAATCATGAAGAGCATATTATTTGTATAAATATGGAAAAGTATATGAATGGTGCTTTACTTTAAGAAAAGGATGTGTTAAAATTAATAGAATTGAATGATTATGTTTACAATATGCCAACTTTATACATCTATTTAAACCCATCTCTTTTACACACAACTCTACACATATACACTTATTTCCAATCTCTTGACAAAATCCACAAGTAAGAGAAATTCAAGGTGGTCAAGAAAGTTTTGGTCCATTTACTACTACACTTCATTTTAATCTTTTAAAAGGTAAGTATATCTTATGTTTTTATGAAAAGTAAGTATGTTTTTATGAAAGGTAAATACACCTTATGTTTTTATGAAAAGTA
The DNA here is from genome assembly GCA_963555705.1 of Ligustrum vulgare. Classification (NCBI taxonomy): domain Eukaryota; kingdom Viridiplantae; phylum Streptophyta; class Magnoliopsida; order Lamiales; family Oleaceae; genus Ligustrum; species Ligustrum vulgare. The sequence goes on along the minus strand of OY743170.1, from coordinate 15,355,239 downwards.
AGTATGTTTTTATGACAAGTAAGTATATCTTATGTTTTTATGAAAAGTAAGTATGTTTTTATGAAAGGTAAATACACCTTATGTTTTTATGAAAAGTAAGTATGTTTTTATGACAAGTAAGTATATCTTATGTTTTTATGAAAAGTAAGTATGTTTTTATGAAAGGTAAATACACCTTATGTTTTTATGAAAAGTAAGTATGTTTTTATGACAAGTAAGTATATCTTATGTTTTTATGAAAAGTAAGTATGTTTTTATGAAAGGTAAATACACCTTATGTTTTTATGAAAAGTAAGTATGTTTTTATGACAAGTAAGTATATCTTATGTTTTTATGAAAAGTAAGTATGTTTTTATGAAAGGTAAATACACCTTATGTTTTTATGAAAAGTAAGTATGTTTTTATGACAAGTAAGTATATCTTATGTTTTTATGAAAATGTTTGGATCATTGTTATGAAATCAATCTCACAAGATTGTTATGGGTTCCATATGATATGTTTATGATTATGCTAAGGGGACCGGAGTTTAGTAGCGCTCCACATAAGAATTCTTGCCATCTAAGTTCGGTAAAATTCTTGTGTCTCCCTATGTTTATGAGTATTTCGATCCTATCCTATGTTATGATGAAAATGATCCCTATGCTTTCAAAAGAAAATTTATGCTTGGTATACTTACTGGGATTTTATAAATCTCACTCCACGATATTTACCATTTTCAGATAATTGAAGGTTCGAGGCGGTCAACATGGAAGTGGCAAAAGTGGTTAAGATTGATGAGATAATTATGTTGAACTTTATGTAAGAAAATTATGTTCTATTTTTATTCACAAATAAAATTATGGGATTCTAATTATTCTTTTGAATAATTTTACATTACTATTTAAGTCTCGATAATATGATATGAGTCACTTTTAGTGGCACTCGAATGGTCGAGAATTCGGGTCGTCACATTAGATGCGAAGTTTTGGATGCATAGTGCCGAACTTGCTCAACGACGTGAAAGGGAATATAGGCGTATCCATAAACCTAGGGTTGGGATTGGAGTTGATTGGGATGAAGAGATTAATGCGAGGGCACATTTTAAGAGTCGAACAGAAATTTATGAGGAAAGGATGATGTATGAACGGAAGGCTAGAAAAGAAGCTAAGTTAAGAAAGAGGGTGAGTGAAAGGGAGGCTGAAGCTAAATTACAACAGGGTGAAAGTGAGATTGGAGGGGATTTGAAATTGGAGTGTCAGTATATAAATGTTGAAAAGAAGGAGGGAGACTTGAGGAACGAGTTAGAAAAGGAGGTGTCTAATCATGTCGATAAAATTATTTATGAGGTGGTGCATGAGCAAAAACATGAGAAATTAGGAGATGTGATTGAGCCCAGAAATTTAGAAGTGGAGGTTGAGTGTGCGAAAAAAAAATTGAAGTAGTTAATCAAACTCAGAGTCTTGAAGTAGAGAATAAAATTGTGGAAGAGGAGATTGAAAATAACATTGTTGACAATGATAGGAATGAATTGGAAGTTGGGGTAGAAGTTCAACATTTGAATGTTGAAATTGTCAATAAAAATATTGAAGAGGTGGTTGAATGTGAAAAATTAGAAGAAGTGGTTGAGAAAAAAAGAAGAGAATGAGCAAGAAATTATATTGACTTTTGGAGGCGACGAGAAGGGCCTCATGGTGGGAAAAAAAGTTGTGGAGGTTTTCTATCATGAGTACAAGGATCCATACCTTATGCATGAAGACGCTAACATTTCCCTCCTCGTTTTTTTTAAATCTTTCTTGCAGGTTTATTGTGCATGGAAGTTTGATTTACATCACCCCTGGTCAATTTCCCTCATGTTTCAATACCATCTTGTCTACAAATTGGAGGAGCATCATTTATTGAATGCATGTCAGGGAATCGACAATTTTCCGTTTGATCCAGGAGGTACAGTTTGATTTTTCAAGAACAACACCATGATTCGGGACGAATCATCCTAAAGAAAGAGGGAATGGTACAAATCAGGGTGGGCTTGACAGGAAAATCTATAATTCAAGTCAAAACAAGAAGTCAAGCAGGTTCGGAGAACGTCAAAGATCAAACATTGCTTGTACGAAGAAGGTTCGAGGCTAAACTAAGTGAGCAAGCCAAGAACAGCTTTATGATTCGGGACGAATCATCTTAAAGGAAGAGGGGATGATGTGATTCGGAAAAGAAGCTAACAATGTTATGATTCGGGATGAATCATCTTAAAGGAAGAAGGAATGATGTGATCCGGAAAAGACATCAAAACATGAGAAATCAAGATATGGGCAATTCAACAATATTCTACATGAGAAAATGAACAAGTTTCGTGTTGGACTCGAGTCAAGATTCAATTCACATCAAAGGGTCAGAAGAGGCAGAAGGGCTTTTACGGCCGTAACTTTCATAATTACAGCCGTAACATTATCAGTGCACAATTTGGGCAGAACAGCGTTTACGGCCGTAACTTTGGTTCTCACGGCCGTAACATGGAATTTCACGACCGTAACATCAATCTTCACGGCCGTAACTAATATTGAAACATTTTGATCCAAGAAGGACTTACGGCCGTAAGTTCGACTTTTACGGCCGTAAGCGGCGCGAATCAGATTTTCGGGATTTTTAGTATTTCAGTTGATTTGTATTTCCTTTATTACTTTTAATTCTTTTTCCAATTTTAGTAATTTTGATAATTTTGGTTATTTTAGCTATTTTAGCCTAATTAGAATTCTATTCAGAGTCAGTTAGCGATTATGGTTTATTTTGCCTATTTAAATGTTTTTTCATTCAATGTAAAAACAAAAGACTTTTGATGAATAAAATTATTGAGTGTTTTTACTCTCTCTAAAGGGGATGATTTTCCCTTTAAATAACGAACTTATCAAGATTCAAATCTTGTGGCGTTCAACAAATCGAACTTATCAAAGGCGTGGGCATCCTTTGTGGCGTTCAAACCATTACGGTTCTTGTTTCCGCATCGTAACGGGTCTCGGGTTTAATATACCCCTGGTTCTTGCGTCGTGAGGCTCGGGTTGTAGTGTTATCGTCTGTTCCGACCTGACTTCGGAACTTTCCAAATGTTATTCCGCGAACTACGACGAGGACCCCCTCCCGGGTTCTCATCACTATGTCATAGTTAACATTTGTAATTTTAATTAACAACACGTTTCACAATCACATCACTTTTAAATCACACATTTCATTAATTTTTATAAAATATATATGTCAAATAGTGGTGAAATTTTAAATTTTGTCCCGTACATCGCACGGGTGCGAATACTAGTATATAAATTATGGTGACTCTAGAAAAGAAAAATGATAGAATCAACTTGGGGGTCACTCTCGAGGTGGTCACACCCTCACCCTTACATAGAGGGTGTGGGTCCCAATTTTTTGGAGTGGGTCCCACACCCCTTATACGAGGGTGCGGTGATCCCGAGGTGACCCGGTTCATTTTTTCTACGGATAACTGTATACACATCACCTAACGGATAAAATTGATCTGTCGAATGCCGAGAAAATTTTCTCCTCCCTCTAGAATTTATCGAAGTATGAAAATGGTTCAGTTGAAGCCTTTGCTTGCCCTAATCTTCTTCTCATGGTGTTTGATTATACCTTTCACTTCTGCCAAATCCACTGAGGTTCATTACTGCAGTAAGTTCTCTTCTTTGTTTTGACTTTATTTATCACATTTTAGTTTGATTTCTTCGTTTTGGGCGTTTTTTGAATTAATCCATTTGCGCGTTCGTTTGAGCAGGGCTTAGGGTTTATCATTTTAGTTCGTTATTTTTTGTTGGATCGAAAAAAGATATAAATTGAATAGTGTAGATGTCCGTGTCTGTTGATTTAGCAACTCACATGTTTTTACTTGAGTTAATTTTTTGCGATGCCGAAAAAATTGAACATCTTGTTAGAACTTAATTTTGACCCATTTATTTTTATTTTTTTTTAACGAAATCCTTTGAAGAAATTATCGTAAAGGATTATCTCCTCTTACACCCATGTGGCAATCGAAGGCAGAAGGAGAAGGAAAAATGAATTGTTCTGGGTATCTGGTAAAGTGGGACGAGTTTTTGTTGCTGAGGCTAACATGTGTTTGGTGTTGAGTTGCTCATGGGAGATTGAATGCTAAGTAATAGATTTTGCTATGCTTTCAAATTGATTTTTTTTGTGGATAATGAAGAAGTCAGAGAGTGACAAATAGAAATGGACTTCCATTGATGGCACATGTTATGGACACAAAATCAAAGCACTTATAGAATCAATTCCCCAACTCATCCAAGTAGCAGAATGGATATTTTGGTCAAGTTGGGTGAATTGAGGGTCGAGTTGATTCAGTTGATCATCCATCCTGATGCTAAAGAAACATATTTTTTTAAGAAGGCCATTTTGACAAACTACTAAAAACAAGACCCAGCTATTCTTTTGGCCCAAAGATAGGGTCTTTTAAAAATTGCTACACTTTCGTATGTGACTTGTGATTAGTTCAAATATTTAATGTCAGGATTCTGGACATTCTCAAGAAGCAAATTATCTTCACAGCACCATTATGTATTATCCATTAGGTGTATTTATCGAATTGAGTGGTCAAAATGGGGAATCTGGGTACTGGTCAAACACTTCTCAAACAATAATGGAACAATACGAGTTAGAAACTTAGAATGAGAGATAAATATCATTTGCTTCAAATATGATCGTACCTTAAATGTTTGTAGAATAGTTTGCATCTAATCAATTAATTAATAATTCATTTAAAATTCCATCAAATTCAATAAAATATAAGAAAAATTACAATTTCTACAATCCTTAATGATATTTATTTTGAACGGCGAGGGTATAACTGAAATTATACTGTCATATTTCACTCAATAGGTATAAGATTTGTACTTGTAGCATAGAGTAGTTTATGTGAAAGTTATGCATATGTTGTAGTAGTCATAAACATGCATATTATTTGTATTTATTCTTTATGGTTCCTCAATGTGTCATGTCTTACAGCTGGGAAAAAATATATGTATGGACGTCCAGCTTCTTAGCTTGGAATCTGGAGCAAGATTCTTTGTTTATTTTGAGAAATTTTTGCTTCTTAGTTTTGTGCTATACTTTTTTCCCCTTTTCACTCTCCAAAAAAATTGCAGATAAGAAAACCAACTATCCAGTTAAGGTTAGTGGAGTTGAGATAAATCCTTATCCCATCTCCAGAGGCAAAAATACCACCTTCAGCATTGCTGCATCTACAGGTAATAGTTTAGTTTTTATGCTTTATATAATATCTTCACCTCATATTTCAGACATTTCAGGGACCGTTTCAATACTGGAACCTTTTCCGTGCATTGACTTTTTAGTTATTTGAGTGTACTAGAACAAGGATCAACAATATCAAATTTTACATGTGTCTAATTAATAGCTTCTATGCGGTGTTAAGTGGATGTGTTTAAGATATGGAAAAAAGAATTTAGCACTCAGCATACACCAAAATGGATTTTCTTAAGATTTAGCATTTGTTTCTCTGTCTCTAAAATCAAAAGATTTAATGTGGTAGAGAACTTCAATAAAATCCTATAATTCTCCTCGTTTTATTCTGAAAATGAATAAGTTGCTAAAATTTGTTAACAAGTGTTGTTGTTTGACCTCATCAGATATTGATCACAGAACAAAGCACATTGTCCAAATGTTGTTTGATGATGGACTTTCTTTTTACATTTCTTTTGATTTATGGGTATGAAGGAATCAGGAAGTGCTCGAAGCCAATATTTATATCTAATTCTTTCCTGTCTTTTTCCCTTTCCTAATTTTTTTTTATCTTTTAAACAAAATTTAAGATTTGCACGAGCTCATCCTCCTGACTAGATCTTTTATTGTTGAAATAATGTGAATTGTGGGAACATACTTATGTGGAGCTTGCCTTGCAGAGGAACCAATCTCCGCAGGGAAGCTGACTATTGATGTTACCTACCTTATATTTCACGTCCACAGTGAGAGCCACGATCTTTGCACGAAGACATCCTGCCCTGTTTCTGCTGGGGATTTTGTGGTTTCTCATTCCCAGAAGTTGCCTGGAATTACGCCTCCTGTAAGTCTCCTGTTCATATCAAAATTCCCCCCAACCCCAAACATTCACTGCCAAAAAGTAAATAAATAAATGAATAAATAATTTACTGGGGGCCTGTTTGACTGGCCAAGATTTTCCATGGAAAATCCATTTTTCATGAAAATTTTCAACTTTTGGGCTGTTTGATTGACAAAATTTGTCATGAAAATCTTTTTCTCAAATGGCATTGTTTGATTGACAAAATTTGGCATGAAAATCTTTTTCTCACTGGCACGTGATGCCATTTTCCATGATTTTGTGGAAAATCCATTCCCATGTAAAGTTTGATTTTTTGTTTTCCACATTCCGTGGAAAATGTTTTGGTCCTTTTATTTTGACATTTTGCACTTAGAAAATTAATCCAATCAACACATCCAATTGATATTTTACGCGAAAATCATTTCAATGCAATTCAATTTTCTGAAATATATTTTCTTTCCATTCATTTTCTATTCTCGCAATCAAACGGACCTTGAGAAAAAAAAAAAAAGGAAAGTATCACCAGAAAATCAGATATTCATTTGGTGACGTTCTAGAGCTTATGGAGTTGACATGTGCAGGGTTCATACACGCTTAAAATGTCGATGGTGGACGCAAACAAAAAGCAATTGACTTGCATTACTTTCGACTTCAGCATTGGATTTGTAGCACCAGAAAGTTTAGCTGATGCCTGATGGTCAAGTTCTTGAGGATTTAATCATCTTTATTTATGGTCATGACCAGTCTTTGCATGTTTTATAGAGAAAGTTTGTACTTTTAAAGTTCTTCAACTCGCATCAGTTTCTTGTCACTGGTATTACGCAATGTCTGGTAGGATTCATGACTCGTAAATCACTTATTTCGTTAAACTTCTGAGGTTGTGATTATAATATGCTCTGCTATTATGTTTTATTTTACTTCACTCTTGTCCAAGTCTGTGCAAACAAAATTTGCAATTGCACTGGGCGTCACAGAGAACTTGCTATTTGTAACCATTGATCAGCAAAATGAGGCTCCGTATCTGCTCCGCTATCAGGTTTGGAAGATTGGGTCAAATGTTAATCTTAACATGTGCCCGTTTGGTAAGATTATAATCTTGATTTTAATTTAAGTCAAAGTTAATAATTAATATTAATAATATATTTTATGTGATCCATAGCTTTTTAACCATAAATTTTATCAATTTCTATTAAAATTTATTAAAAATCTGATTTTAATATCCACCAAATAAGGCATCGTCACTTTTGGGGGAGGAAAAAAATGTTTTTGTATATAAGAGATTAACGTCCATGGAATTATATTAAAAGGAAAAAAAATATGTATTCATACGTTCTTCAATATATTTCTCTTAATTTTTAATTACAAATTTTTCGAAAAATCATTATTTCAAAGTATATTATCTCAAACAATTTAATTAAAATAAGTCTCAAACAAGCACTAATTGTTGTCATTCTTATACATAATAATAATAATATTTGTCCCTAATGATTTAGGGCCTGAGACTATTCGCCTCTTAATAATAATAATAAAATTTGTCCCTAATGATTTAGGGCCTCAGATCGGACCTGAAGTCCTTTCATTTTGCTGATCAATGTTTCAAGCTGCCAACAGGACCAAATTCGTTTTTCTTTGTTCCTTATCCTTTACTTTCCACCCCCTTCATTTGGGGGTTGGGATGACAATGAGGTGGGATTGGACCCTCTCTATACCCACTCGTCCTTGAGGTAGGGCAGGGTGGGCACATCCCTATTTCGAAAGTCTAAAATAAGTAACACTGTTTGATTTATAAACTGGTTTATTTATGATTTTGAGGCAAAAAGTAGTATTTAAAAAAATTGAAGAGAGAAAATGCATGTAATTAAAATGTGATTTGGAAAATTTTGTGATTTTTTAATGGTTTCCAATATGAGTTCTGCTAATGGAACAGTACAACTCATATTAAAAAATTAAACAAATGGAAACCTAATCTGGACAAATTTCATATTCCATTCTTGCCACATAGCTGTCCAAAGAGTCAGTAGGTACAACAGATTAAAGCTAGGAATCTTATAAAAGAATAAATGCTTAATTTGAATGATTAGAAAGGATTAGCAAGAAATCACATGTTACAGTTGTTACAGTTCGAGAAAAACAATTACTTCTGCAATTTACAAACTTTTCAAAAATAGAGACGACTCAAAATTATTATTAACCAAACTAACACTTGCTTTAAAATTGCCACTTACAGAACAATGGAAATGATTTCACCTCTAGTCCTTGGACGGTAAAATTAAACACGACTCTGATAAAAGGATCAAACAGTCACTCCTATTAGCTGCCCATTACTAGACACGGCACATAGACGAAATCCAGTTAGAAATAATCACACTATCCAAATATATACAATTAAAACAAGTCCCTGAAGCCTAGTCTTTTAAGTAACAACCTCACTTAGTGTAACATCAACTGCTTGTGGTATGGATTTGACCACTTCTATTGGTGGAGCCGAGGTGGTAGCTTGTGGTTGAGTGAAGTGGAATTCAATCTGTAGTCTGTGATGAACAGGTGTTGAAGTTATCAGACCTTTCTTGATATCTGCCTGGAGTTCTCTAATCGGAATTGCAGCCAAGAAACTCTTTATATACTCCTTGCACGATTCTTTACCTCTACAAACAACTTCCTCTGAGTTCTTCATCCGTTCCTCGGGTCCTGCCACATTTTTCCCGTCTTTGGAATCGTCCGTTGAATTTATATGCTGTGAACTTGAGTTCTTGGCCTCCATCGTCTCAGCAACAGTCTGCTTATCGCCAACGAATTTCTCTTCCAATGATTGCGTCTTATTTGGTAGCTTGTATATAGTAGTATCCCGGTCGAATTTCAGTATGTAAGCCTGATTGCATCCCTCGTACAACCGCTCCCCTAATGTGTCAATGATGTAGTAAGCATCTGCTTCAACCTTGAGTACAAAAAAATGATCATTCCAACTGACAATGAAAACTGGGGATTCACCAGTGTTGAAACACGCTGAACGGCTAATCTCATCCCAAATATTGTCGAAGGACATAGCACCATGCAAAAAATCAAAATTTCCCCCCTCCATTTCATCGGGATGAAAAAACCCGATAAATGATTTCCCAGGAACTACACTGAGATCACAGACTTTGGCTTGGAGGACTGTCTCTAAATCAAAGTGCTTGTCAGGAAAACGCACCCGGTAAGTTTCATTCTCACAGAGGTTCCTCCATTCTAAGGAGCCATCTCTTATTAAACTATCGAATTGTGACTTAATGGGCATGAGGTCACGATTGTTCTGCAACCAATCAGCAATCACAGTTACTAGGGCCGTACATGCACTTTCTCCTGCAGCCCTTTCACTTCGCTGATCAATGGTAGCAAAGAAGGCCTGTGTCTGAATCTTCATGTGTCCATCTCGGCTCGCTATTTCTTTCTGCTCCCAGCTTCCAACAGCAAAACCATCATCACCAAACTCGGAAACTGATGTTCGATTTGGATTTGAGTCTTCATCAGTCTTGTGCCACTGCCAGATTACCAATCCATTACACATACTTAGCATCAAAAGGTAATATATCAAGCCTGAAGAAACAATATACATCAAGCATATGTGGTATTTATCAACTTTTGATTTTAAAGATTGATGAGAACATTAAATGGTAAACGTATAGAATGTACAAATTTTTCATGCAAAAGAGTATAATGATATTCAGAATGAAATGACTATTTGAATAATTTAATAGTTCTTTTGTTGAAATTACATGCCACGTCTGGATATAACTGATGGCATAATCTTGTCATTACAAGGCTAGTATAAAATCGTATCACAGCAGTCAAATTGATCATCCAAAAGCTTCATATAGAATTTAGCTTAGAACGACATGTTTGCTTCTTAACATAAATCCGAAGGAAAGCTAAAAGTCGTGGGCTCATATAAATTACTTTTCATTTTTTCTTTTTATGAAAAAATAGCATAAACAATTCTTACCCCAAAAGAAAGAGATTCATCAGAGCTAAGCTGCCGGCGATCATAGTCAATATCATCTCCCCCTTCTTCTCCATAAGCTTTCTTCAATAATGGCTCTCCTTTGATTTTAGGAGATCTAAAACTCAGCTTCCTCTTCCTCCAAGGCAAAATACTACGTTTTGAATTATACAACAATGATGACTCAGAAACAGTAGAAACTGGATCCTCCTTGTGTGAGGAGTTGACATCTGATTTGCGGTTGCTGTAGTAAATCCAATCCTCATCTTCACTGTTTATTCTAGCACTGGAGTAATATGACACGCCTGCATAATTAGCATAGGCCAATGTCCCGTAACTAAACGATTTCCTAACAGTAGAATCATCCTTTGCTTCATCAGATTCCCCTTCCTCAAACTCATCTAGCGAATCTGAGTCGAAGTTATAAGTGTACTCGCCCTCCTCACTCTTAGCTGAGCCCCTTCCCTCGCTACCCTCTTCCTCACGGCAGGCTTTTTTAGCTCTTCGGGCAGACACGTATTCTGTAAGATTTTTTACCTTTCTGAGACCAGCTTTAAGCGCAGAAACCTCTTCTTTCTCCGATGAGGAAGTTTCTCCATTCGGTGAAGGGGATGAAATGGGAATTATTTGCCTCTGCATTCGCTCTGTCGATTCTTGGGCAACTCTCATTTCCAATGAGCTAAGAGATATCTGCAATACAGATGAAGAACAGATATTTCCATTCAGACATTCGAAGTACAAGGAAACAATTCATTAAAGTACTAAGGAACAAGTTAAATGCAAATTACTGGTCACAGGTTGATGCCGTATTTTAGATGCAAAATAGTACTTACATGAAGCAAGTTGCTAGTCTCAGTTGCACTGCCTGAAACTGCCAAAGGGATCTTAAGCTCAAGTTCTTGCTCTTCAATTTTGGAAGCAAATTCAGCAAGATTCAAAATTGCACAGCCCAAGATAGCAACCTTGTTCTTTGCCCCTCGATTCAAACCCTGAAACAAATTGAAACGAGTTTAGCTCTCGTTGATAAAACAGCACTCTCAGTGTTAATTAGAAAAGCTTCATGATAAAATAAAACAAACCCTTGATTTGAGAAAAAGCAAAAAACATAGCATTGCCATTCACAAACTTTACCAGCAGCAAGAAAACAATTTATGTGATGCAAGTTTATCAAATGATCCCAACTCTAATTTATTTTGATTACTGATTGTGACCTTTTACAACACAAATAGCAAGGATCCTAATATCAAAAATATTCTTTATAGTTCTCAAAATTACGTAACAAACGGTAGATAATCAAGGAGTAGCGTGAATATATCAAGTTCCGAAACCCTCAGTTTCGGTTTATTAGATAAATTAATAATAACAGAAACAAAATAACAACCAAACTAATTCAACTGCTTAAACATTTTCCATTCGGAAAATTTAAAAATGGTTTCCCACAAAATGTGTAGATTATTATAACAAGTAGTTATGAATTTGTGGTTGAAATTAATATTTAACTTTGAATGAATTTAAAAACCAATTTAAAAATTGTATCACTCACAGTACTAGTGTGTTTAGTCTAAACATTTCTAGACACATTGACTCCTATAAAAAATACATAAATTTGCAGATCCAAAGTCCTCATCGACAGCTCACAGAGTGGAGAAACCTGGTGGATGATCTGCATCTGCTGAAGTATTTTTCCCCTTATTTCTTTTTCATTTATAAATTTTGAGATAAATTAAAAAAAAATAAGAAGCATAATTGTGTAAATCTTTTACCCCCATAGAGATTATGAAACCCTAATACAAGACAATACATCCTCAAATCACACACGGACAGAAACACACACAATTACCCATAAAACATAATTATCATTCTTGAAAAACAAATCTTTACCAAATAAGCGAACGCCCGAATGGGCGAAATTGAAACCCACGAAAGAATTTACATGTTCAACCCTATAATTCTGAATCAACTCTAAAGTTGGAGACAAGAAGGAAAAGCACTCACGTGCACCACGGTAAAGGTAATCTCCCATGGATGAAATGCATTTTCCCTGTACCCAGAAAGATTACAAACGCTATGAAATTCCTCATCCCATTCCACAAGAACCCCACCTTCTGTCCCATCAACCCTTTTAACAATTTCTTCTCTTGTGCAATTCCTTTTCACAGTCCTCCTTAATGAACCCAAAGAAATCTTGGGACCCTTCCACCTGATCTCCACTGCAAGCCCATCATTATCCTTCTCTACACTCTCAGGCACCAAATCACATCCCTCGAGGCTCTGCACCGTGAGTTTCACCTCATATTTTCTTGAAATCAGAGGAGGCCAAGGCCTCCATCTCATCATCTTCACTACCATTTTTGTTATAAAAATCAAGAATTAGAAAAACCGTAAATACTTAAAAAGATTCCCTCTTCTGCTTCTGGGTTTTTTTGAGAGATTATGTATGAGAGAGAAAGAGGTTAAGATCTGTGAAGACTACATCAGTTTTCGGCAAATTGGGTTGTGAAAAAAGAGGATCTTTTTTACGAGAGGAGGACGAGATCCAATTCAACGCCCTACAATGTGTTGTTTTGAGGATTTTTCTCCGTAAGAAGCTACAAAAGTTAGTGAGAAGGAGAGGCAATAAAGATTAAAGAGAGAAGATGCCCGTTACTTTCCTGAACAGCAGTCCACCTATACACACATATATACATTCAGAGAGAGAAAAAAAGGAAATGGATTGGAGAGAGAGTATATTTTCTATTTTTTTATGTGTGGGTTTGTTGCGAGTAAAGCGGCGTCAATATGCAGACGTTTTGGGTTGTAAGTTTGAAGGTCAAGGCAAGGCAAGATACAATAATTTTTATTTTTGCCCTAACTTTTGTTACTTTTATTTTTATTTATAAATCACCGTTTGATAACGATATTATTTTTAATTTATAAATTATTTTATAAATCATACAATTTTTCAAATTACTTTTTAATCACATAATTTTTCTCTTCAATTTTCAATCACTATTTTTTACCTCAAAATCATAACTAACCAATTTTTAAATCAAATAGTATTACCAAACGGAGGTAATTCAACTTTTCTTAATCTAAAGTCGATAGCACTTCACATATAGGGTAACTGTGCAAATTTATAAGACATTATATAGAAAGTGCCTTTTCCTTTTTCAAAATTATTAAATTCTTAAGTAATAAAAAAAATCTATATAGAAAATAAATCTAATTCTAGTGTTTGCATGTCTATGACGATTCGTGCATGCTACGCCACATCAGAAATGATTTGTGCATGTAAACGTCCGTTTGCAAACATATTTTTAAACATGTTTTTTTTTACACAATTTCTCAAATCACTTTTTAATCGCACAAATTTTCTCTCTCCTTTTTTCAACCAAATAATTTATCTAGAAAATATAAAAAAAACATGTTTTTAAATTAAAAAAAACTTTTAACAAAGAGAGGTATGTGTTCTGTAACGGAATTATTAAAGTTTATAAATCACACAATTTTTCAAACCACTTTTTAATCACATATTTTCTTTCTTCACTTTTAATCATACATTTTACCTCAAAATAGTAAATAAATCAATTTATAAATTGCTACAGTATTATCAAACGGTGTGATAACAAATTATTAATACGATAAGAGCCTCGAGCAACTTATTATGCCCTGTTGGGCCCATTATAAATTGGCTTTGTTCGATAATACTGTAAAAATTATAAATTAATTTATTCATGCTTTTATAAAATAAGATATGTGATTGAAAAGTGAATGAAGAAAATTACATGTTATTAAAAAGAGGTTTAAGAAATTATATTTTTTTATAAATTGTAATAATTGCGTTAAAGAACAGAGGCTAAAACTCATTTTTTTCCCTCTTTTCTTTTCATGTACACATTTATCAATAAAATAATATTACACATAAATTCACACACAATTCCATACTTTTTAACCGTACATTTATCAATAAAATAATATTATTGTTCAAAAATTTATTTCTTCAAATAGACTACTCTTTAAAATCAACATCAAGCAAGCAGAGGCTATATATAGGCTATATATTGCATTTGATCAACATATGAAATGTGTTGTATAACTTTTCAAGACAAGCACTTCATCTTATTTATTTGATCTTTATATTTTGCTACCGATGATCACTTACAATACAGAGTCTCAATTCATAATCCTATTCATTATTATTGCGGTGTAGATGAATTTCATATCATCAGATCAAGAATAATTTATCCATTTTTTTTTTTTGGGGATGAAAGTTCACCTTTTATATGAAATAAAAATTATGGTGAAGAGAGCTTTCTAGAAGCAAGTTTATAATCCATACAAATAGTCAAGATACAAATAAAGCAAATGGTATAAAGTGGCCACAATGAAGGCAATACCATACATTCACCACTTAAAATTTTCTAACCATATGTTACCTATCTAAATGTTCCATCTCCTACAAAATATCATAAATTTCTTGTATGATATATCTCCAAATTGGCCAATCATATCTAAATTGATAATTTATTATTTGTGATCTTAATTCAATATTTCGAAAACGTTCACGGGATCAAAGATATAAGAAACGATTTTTACACTTATTGATAGAAAGTTTATTATTGTATAGGATCACATGTCCATATTCATCATAACATGAGAATATATTTGGTACGTTGAATTGAATTGAATAGAATATAGCATATAAAAAAAATACATAAAAAGTTTACTAACAGTTCCATCTAATCAATTATACTAGGCATGGCATGAAACTGTGCATAAATATAAGGGTTCGTTTGATTGTGAGTGAAGTTTGAGTGAAAAGAACGAAATCTAGATCATTGGAAAATTATTTTCCTGGAAATTAGAAGTTTAATATGTTTGATTGAATTAATTTTTTAGTGGAAAAAGTGTAGAATTTTTTAAGTTTTATTATTTGATTGACATTATTTTTCATTGAGAATTTGGTAAAACTGAGCTATTTTAATCATTTTTTTCCCACACATTTGTACTTAATAATACTAATAATATTAATTTCTAGCAAAAAATTCAATTAACAACAACAAAAAGAGTCAAACGAGGCCAAACAAATTTTCCACACGATATGGAAAACACTTTCCCACCTAACTCATGAGAAAATATTTTCCACAATTACGTGAAAATAGCATGCTTTACATAGAAGATGGAAAACAAGTTTCATGAAAAAATTGACTATCAAATACTACAAAAATGTGGAAACTAGAAAATTCATTTTCTATGTAAAAAGTGACATATCAAATTTATCCTAATAATTTATCATGTTTCCCAAAAGATAAAATATCAATCTCAAACTTGTGATCCATATCAATTTGAAAGAAATAATTTGGTGAAGCACAATCATTGATCAAGAATTCAATGCATTAGAGCATAATTAAATCTTGATCATTAGTTTATAAACATGCTTATAAAAAATACATTTTTTCCAACTACTTTTTAACAACATAAATTTCTTCAAATCACTTTTCAACCACATATTTACATAGCTAAATTATATTGCAAGTAGTGTTCATTTATTATATTAAGCATTGAGTTCATGTGATACACAAATCCTATTGTTTGAAATGGAGGAGAGGTATACATCATGTAAAAGCAAACACAAATGTGGACATAAATTTACTTCGAAAGAATTCAAACAATAAATTATTGTTGAAGTAGCAAGTTAGTCTTTAAACTTTAAAAAATAGCAAAATTACTCAAATGTTTATTTTAGTTTTTCATTAAACTACCCCGCAACTCTCGTTTAAGTATGATTCACTTTAAATATATGGTTAGTATTTCAAGTAAAAGCAAAATCTAGTTTTATAAAGTTGGACACATGATTGATAACAATGGAATTTAACAGAAGAAAAAATGAGTTTGATAATATTTTTCATACATCACAATGTTACAGAGAAATGAGTATATATAATACAATGGAACATTATACACACTAAATCCTAGCTGTACACATCTTGGCAAGCAGCGGATAATCAGGAGATGACGCATGATGATGTTGAAATCAGTTGCTGAGCAGAGGCACACGCAAGAAATGCAGATTGAGCTGGAAGAAGAAGATCACGTGCCTCCCATGTGATAACTTAAGTTAGTGGTAGCAATTTGAAGAAAAACGTAAAGAGGAGAAAACACGTTTTTTTCCTATGACTTGGCTCCTGTTCACTTTCTTCTTCCTTAGGATGAGATTCAACATTCTCCATACTCCCCCGCAAACTGGAAGGCACTTTCGTGACTCCTAGTTTGATTTTTAGTAAGTGGAACCTGGTATGTGGTAGACTCTTAGTCATAAAGTCTTCAATTTGATCCACTGAAGGTACATACTTTATTTCCATCTTTTTCTCAATAACTATATCCTTGATGAAATGGAGATCTAATTCAATATGCTTGGTTCTGGCATGATAAAAAGGATTTGAAGCCAAGGCGTTAGCAGTCATATTATCACATCAGAATGTTGGCATAGATGGTAACTTTAGACCAATTTCTTCAATTAAGGATTGCACCCAGATCATTTCGAAAGTGGAATGGGCTAGAGCTCTATATTCACTTTCTGAGCTTGATTTGGCTATTACATTTTGCTTCATTGAGCACCATCCAATTAGAGTATCACCCAGGTAGACATAATAGGCAGCAGTGGATCTCCTATCATCTGGGCAAGAGGCCTAATCAGCGTCCGAGTAACCATTTAGGGTGAGTCTTTCTGATCTTTTAATCCATAAGCCGTGGACTTAAGTTCCAAGTAGATACTTGAAGACTCGTTTGAGAGCAGTCCAGTGTGCAGTAGTTGGCAGTTGTAGGAATTGACTCAGTTTATTCACTTTGTAAGCTATGTCAAGCCTGGAATGTGCTAAGTATTGAAGACTCCCTACTGCACTTCTATATGTAGCTGCATCTTTAAGTTGTTCTCCATCAAGTTTAGATAAAGTTTTCCCAGTAGCACTAGGCGATGGGAAAGGTTTAAGACCTTTGAAATTGAACCTCTATAGCATTTCCTCAATGTATTTTTTCTAAGACAGGTGAAGTCCAGACTCATGCCTTTTAACCTCTATTCCCAGAAAATAATGTATCTCTCCCATGTCTTTAAGTGTGAATATCTTGTTAAGCTTATCAATAAGAGCTTTGATGAAAGTGTTACTGCTGCCTGTAATCACTAAATCATCTACATATATCAGAAGGAAGATGAGTACCTCATGAGACCTATAGAAAAACAGGAATGATTCAGCTCTTGATAGTGAGAAAATTAGGCTAAGTAGGGTTCCTTTCAATTTATCATTCCAAGCCCTTGGTGCTTACTTAAGCCCATACAAAGCCTTTCTCAATTTGCAAACATAATTTAGTTTTTCCGCACTGAAAAAACCTGTAGGCTGGCACATATAAAATGTCTCCTCAAGGTCACCATTGAGGAAGGCATTATTAAAGTCAATCTGCCTCAGTTTCCAATCAAAAGATACGGCCAATGTAAGAATGATTCTGAGGGTGGAAGACTTAACCACTAGACTGAAGGTTTCAAAGTAGTCCACCCCTCGTGTTTGATGGAATCCCTTAGCTACAAGTCTTGCTTTATGTCTTTGGATTGTTCCAGTCACATCTTGTTTAAGCTTGAATACCCACTTATTCCCCCACAACATTATATGAACTTGATGGAGGAACAAGAACCCAGGTCTGATTCTTTATTAAGCTGAATATTGTTCTACCATTGCTTGCTTCCATTTATCATTTGTGAGAGCCTCTGTCACACTAACCGGTTCCTTGCAGTCTAGAGAGCTATGAGCTATAGCAGCTAGGACTTTAGGCTTAAAAATTTCTGCCTTAGCCCTAGTAACCATAGGATGTCCATGTGATTGCTGATTTGGTGATTCTGGAAGCATAAATTCTACATTTTCTTCACTGTTCTGGTGTGGGATTCTTCCT
The DNA here is from genome assembly GCA_963555705.1 of Ligustrum vulgare. NCBI lineage: Eukaryota > Viridiplantae > Streptophyta > Magnoliopsida > Lamiales > Oleaceae > Ligustrum > Ligustrum vulgare. The sequence continues at coordinate 15,337,279 of OY743170.1, read as the reverse complement.
TCTGAGTTATGTTCTTTAGATTCAAGTCTCCGTTCAAATTGTGATTCAGCAGAATAATCCTCATTTTCACCTTCTGTAAAGTTGTTGTCAGGTACAAACTGAGGCTCAATGGTGGATTGAGAGACTGTAGTTGAAGTCATACAAGCTGATAAGGGATTTATGAAGGATTCTGAGTGATTGAATGGAAGATATGAAGATGAGTTTTGAGAAGAGTTAATAATTAAGGAGCGATCAACTTTAGATTTGGACATGAAATCTAACCCAAAAGGAAACTCCTGCTCATTAAAAATGACATGCCTAGATATGTACATTCTCCCAGAGATACATAAACATTTAAAACCCTTATGTGATGGACTATACCCAAGGAAGACACATTTCTCAGAATGATAGCTGAACTTGTGTGTTTTATAAAGCCTTAGGAAAGGATAACATGAGCAACCAAAGGTTCTGAGACTAGTATAGTCAACTGGTTTCTTAAAAAGCATAGTGTAGGGTATATTTTACTGAAGTATAGGTGTAGGTAATTGGTTTATTAGGTAAGCAGCTGTGAGCTGTCTGAAAAGCCTCTAACCAGAATTTAAGTGGAAGTTTGGCATGTACTAATAGAGTTCGCCCCATTTCAGTAAGGGATCTGTGTCTTCTTTCAATCCTGTCATTTTGTGCAGAAGTGTGAGGTATTTGAAATTGATGCAAAATTTTGATAGAATAGGTGTAAAGGATCTGAACTCCCCTCCCTAGTCAGACTGCAGTGTTTTGATCTTGGTGTCAAATTGATTTTCAACTAGTTTTTTAAACTGCAGGAAGATTTGAAGTGCTTCTGATTTGGTTTTCATGGGGGTAGATCCAAACAAAACGGCTGAAATCATCAACAAATATAATATAGTATTTGTAGTTGGCTGTTGAATTTAATGGAGCAGGCCCCCACGGTTCAGTATAGATCAGTTCAAGAGGAATTTAAGCATGAAAATTAGATCTAGTGAAAGGAAGTAAATGAGACTTTCCCAACTGGCAAGCATAATAGAAATGTTTAAGGTCACTTTTATTGATAACTTGGTTACAATCTTTAAGCACTTGTGAGAGAGCTTCACTGGACAAATAACCAAGCCTTCTATGCCACAGACTTTAAGCACTTGTGACAGAGCTTCACTGGACAAATAACCAAGCCTTCTGTGCCACAGACTGGCCAGAGACTTTTGATTGACACTGAGAGACTCTGACTCACAGACTAAAGACTTACTGGACTCACTTTGGTTAACCTTAGGACAATTAGACTCAGAAATCATAGCAGAGATAGGTGGTTTGTTGATGGATCTTTTCTGGATAGTCAGTTTTGGATAATCAAGCTGGTATAAACCTCTCCTAAGTCTCCCTTCCAGCAATGGAGCCTTCGTTTGATTGTCCTTCAAACAACAATAGAAAGGGTGAAATTCCATAAAAGCTGAGTTATCTAAAGTGAGTTGAGATACGCTTATCAGGTTCTTTTTCATATGAGGAACATGCATAAGATTAGTAAGTTGAATAGTTTTATCGGTTAAGCTTAGTAGTATAGCTTTGCCAATCTGAGAGTGTTAAGAGACTCACCATTCCCAATGACAATTTCTTTGTTACTTTCATACTCAGTGTCTCCCTTCAAGTTATTGGCATCTACAGTCACATGGTGAGTAGCACCAGAGTCAGCATACCATGCAGAGTCATTGAGAATATCTGGTGTTGCAATGTAAGCTGCTGGTTGGGAACCAAACTTGTTATACTAAGGACTTCTGTGCTGCTGATGAGGTGATGTTCCTTTGTATTTCTCATCAAATATGTAATTGTAGATATTTTCCTTGTGACCAACCTTAGAACAGACTTGACACACTGGTCTTTCACCAAAATTTCCACCATAGTTGGAGGTTCCATGGTTAGGACCTCTGCCTCCTCTTCCTCTATAGCCTCTTCTTCCTCCTTTAAATTGGTTGTTGCTTTTGCCTAAGTAATTTCTCCTTGACTGAAAGGAGCTCCTTCCACTTTGTGTGATATTTGCTGATACTTGAGTTAAATTCCAGTTTCCAATATATTCTCTTATACTAGAAATATGTTCTAACATGCTTTCAAAAGTTAGAAGAGCTGAGTGCAGCTCCCCCAGCTCAGTGACTCCTTACTAGTTAGCATAACCACCATAGGCGTGAAGTTTTCATCAAGATTAGCTAGCACTTGGCTGATTAGATCTGAAACTGGAACATGTTTTCCTGCAACTTCGAGATTATCAACAATCCCTTTCATCTTAGTTAAGTACTGATCAACAGATAGATCTCTCTTCCTTGTCCTTTATAACTCTCTTGTGAGGAAAATTATTCTGGCCTTGTTCTGAACACCATAGATTTCCTTGACTGAATCCCATAAGTTGAAGGAACTAGCAGTACCCATAACTCTCATAACTGCTTCTGAGGTCGTGGTGGAGTATAGCCAACCAATGAGCAACTGATCGGTGGACTTCCAGATTCTATATTCTGGATTAGGAGTATTTCCATCATTGGTTTTTGATTCAGATGTTGGCTGTAGTGTGATGGTTTCTGAAGGACAAGTGTAGGTACCAAGAAGATATCCTTCAAGGTTATGTCCCTTGATAATGGGCAGGATCACATTGCGCCAAAACAAGTAGTTCTCCATGTCCAGCTTGACTGTGGGAGTTTGAGTGAGATTGACTAAAAATGGTGAGAAGGAGTGAGTAGAATTTACTGAGGTTGGGGTGTTGTTGTTTGAGGCTGAGTCACCAGTAGTGGTGTTGTTGGCCATAGTCGTGGGTCTGATACCAAATGGAATTTAACAGAAGAAAAAATAAGTTTGATAATATTTTTCATACTTCACAATGTTACAGAGAAATGAGTATATATAATACAATGGAACATTCTACACACTAAATCCTGGCTGTACACGTCTTGGCAAGCAGCGGATAATCAGGAGATGAAGCATGATGATGTTGAAATCAGTTGCTAAGCAAAGGCACACGCGAGAAATGCAGATTGAGCTGGAAGAAGAAGATCACGTGCCTCCCATGTGATAACTTAAGTTAGTGGCAGCAATTTTAAGAAAAACATAAAGAGGAGAAAACATGTTTTTTCCTATGACTTGGATTCTATTCACTTTCTTCTTCCTTAGGCTGAGATTCAACATTCTCCATAGTAACAATTAAAAAATATTTTGGCTAAATTTCATTGTCGAAAGGCAGAAACTTATGGTGGTATTATATAAAAGACTAAGACCCAACTCGAGCTTTTAAAAATGTTAGGGATTAATTTACTAATCGAATAATAAATATTTGAAATAATTATTTTTATATAAGATGATAAATAAATAGATTATACATGTTTAATTGAATGTACAATGTTGTGTATTCTTGTAATGGTGGCATTCACTACAAAACAATTAGATCAATGTTTTGGAAATGTCAACCGTGTGCATGTCACTTTCTAAATACTTGTTCTTGCATACCCTTCTGTTGGCATCTTATCTCAAAAGATATATAGAATTAATGTAAGAACACTTTTATAACATATACCAAAAAAAAAATAACACTTATAGTGACGGATGTATATATTTTGAGCTCTCTGTCCATCCTTTCAAGTTAATATTTTCACATGTTTTAGTCGTTATGGTGAAATTGCAGACCTCGATATTGCATTTTGATAAATTTTATTTTATTAAAAAGTTAGTAAAAGTTAAAAGCATTGTTGACCTACTATTCGATCGAGTGGCCAACAGAACTCCAACCACCTTTTTGCCCACCTAGTTAGTTGGTATCATTTGCACTCTGGAACGCATTATTATGGATGTAAACAAGTCGAACCAACTCATGCGAGGCCTGAGTTTTTTTTGGTTCGAGCCAAGTCAATCGGCTTGGGTTTTTTTTATTTCTTTTAAACTCATAAAAGTTTAAATTCTTTTTAACAATGTAAAATTTTTGCACTTTTTCTGCATTTTTACAAGTAACGCAAACAAAAAAATAAAGGTAGTAAAACTTTGTATGTTTTTCAATGTTTTCCGACCTGACCCGGTCATCGACCTGGCCGAGAGGCGGGGTCAAGGGTTAGAGGGTCAATCCGGGTATTAAATAGTATTAAAAAATAAAATAAAAATATAAAACTCGGGTTTGGGTCAGTCGGTTACCGAGTTACCCGGGGTTTGACTTGACTGGGTTTTATGTGTGACCCAGCCAGGGTCGCAAGTTTCCGAATCGACTAGATCCGACCAAGTTTGAAAATAGTTATTTTTTCATTAAAACGGGGCGTCCTGCGCGGCTCAACGCGCCACAAGGGCCAGCTCGAGCTCTAATTGATGTCCAAAATTTGGGCTTGGACAAAGCCTCGGCTCAGGACCAGCGAGCCTTGAGACGAGTTGCGAGTCGTGGGAATCGACGAACTTTTATGCCATCAGGGATGACAACGAGGTGGGGATGCCAATCCCCGTCCCCACCCCGTCGAGATTTATCATCCACATCCCCATTTCATAATCCCCACTGGGGGAGGGGGGGATGTCCATAATCCCCATTACATTTTCGTTTGTTATTATTATTATTATTATTATTATTATTATTATTATATATATATATATATATATTTTTTTTTTTTTTTACATTATGTTTTTTAATAATGGTTATCTAATAAAATTTCTCTTAGCATAAAATACTGCACATTACTCCTCGACTAGATCAAGAAGTTTGCAAGTGCATTGTAAAAGTATGACCAAGTAAATTAGTAAAGATATTTATGGTTATCAAATGATGACAATACATAAGAGAACAACCAATTTTCCAATTTGATATTTGTTCACTACTTAAATAAAATGATATAAAAATGATTATTTAAATTTCCGTGGACATTGATTTTTTCGAGCAATAATTAGTTATACAAATTATTTTCTTAAAATATGATTATTTTACAAAATTCTCATTTAACACATCTAGAGAATGACTAACATTAATAATAATAAAAAAACTCATAACAGCATTTATAAAGCAGTACAAATTTAATTGTGTTAAGAAGTATGTTTGGAGAGAATGAGATGAGACTTGAGAGTAAGAGATGAAGAGTAGTATAGAGTTGAAATATATGGCTTGATTTTGAAATTATATATTTAGACGTCGGGTGATTTAATATACTTTTAATTTCTTTTAATTTTTATTAATTGAATTAATTAATCGGTGATAGGTTCGAGGCGAGTCTGGGACGGGGATGGGAATTTGACAGTAATCCTCATCCTCCATCGGTGATACTTTTTCATCCACATCCTCACCCCATCCCCGTCATTTTTCAGGAATTCCCCGCCCCGTTCGAGGAGGGTTCCCGTCGGGTTTGGGGATTTCCCGCCCCATTGTCATCCATATTTGTTGTCCCTACACATCATTACGGTAAAGGTCATTGATAAAAAAAAAAAAAAAAAAAAAGTCCAATGACTGTTTGCATTTTGACAATCATATCAAGTGTCAAAAAGGAATAGAATGACAGCAAGAGAGACACATGAGTGAGATTTGGCTATGTTTAGAAAAACATCCATCGATTATAAAATTGACTGGCCCATATATATAGGGACGAATTCAGCAAACTGATCCAACACGAGCGATCGCTACAATGATAAGGAGAGAAATTTTGACACCTAAAAATATAAGGTAAAAAAGAATTTGGGAGATCCAGCACAAGCGATCGAACGTCCATGACATGAGCTAGATCCTCCCCAGCATATATGGAGAGAGGGAGGGAGGGATCAATCAAGATAAAGCACTTGGGTCAAGTCCAAGAAGAGGTTACTTTATTCGATCAACTTAGTTCATTTGATGTCATTGATGCTCAATGAACTAATGTAAGATCGCATGCCACGTAATATATAGATATGACGCAATCTTGAAGATACACGCTCGACTCGATTGATCGTGAATTATGCCAGGCTTGATTCAAGTAGTCTCTCATTAATTTTGAAAATCTACGTATTTTTTATACTTTAACCATGTTCACTGCTATCAAATTCAAGGTCAAGTAGAAACAATAATAAAATTTCAATTTCATGTACTTGATAACAGTAGATAATATTAAACAGGAATCTTATTTATTTTATTTTATTTTTTGCTTTCCTCCACTGGCACATTCCAACTGATAAAGGTTGTAAATTCACAAATGTTGGTAGCGCGAAGGTCGCCTGTTCGAATCCTAATATATTCGAATTTATTAAGTATTTTGTCCGTCCAATGGATAGTATTCAAATCCTGACCTGCTTGAGGCATAACCTGTGATTTTCATCCTCCACCAATCCCAAAGACATGGGTGAGGCACTTTTGTTTATAAATTTTGTTTATAAATAGACACATGACAACATTATATTAAACTATTTTTTAAAAATCAACAATTTTGGTTGGTCAAAGATTTTCGCACACTATTTTTGACTTTTCAACAAAATTGATCAATTAAATGTTGATACATCATCGTTTATAAACAAATTAAGACTCATTATTCGAGAATAATGTAGTTTTTAATAGTAAATTTTTAGATGTTATAAACTAGAGAGAAAAAGAGAGAAAAGTAGAGACAACAATAAACTTGTATATTCTATTATGAACCAGAGCCCCATATATATAAGGGAAGAAAATGATATACAAAGTAATTATAACTAGAGTTAGAGGGGTACAATTGTCATTCACTAATACAATACAATAATTACAACACTCCCACTTGAATGACATATTACAAAATATTTGCCTCATTAAAACCTTGTTTGATAAAAACCCAATGGGACAAAAATATCAAACGGAGGAAAAAGAGTACAGTTGTTCTTGGAGTATTAAGATGAATGCTGTCTCATTAAAACCTCGCCAGGAAAACCCAACGGGACAAAACATTGGCTAAGAAAAAAGAGTACAGCTACTCCCCCTAGTGTTGATCGTTGTAAATCATCGAGTTGATGTATCACAATCTTGTGAACTGGTTTCTTGAATGTAGATGTTGATGTTGCTTTTGTAGATAAATCAGCTTCATTATCACTTGAGTAGATTTGTTGAAATTCTGGAGTATTTTGATGCTGCCTCGTTAAAACCTTGTCAGAAAAACCCAGTGGGAAAAAACCTGAACGAAGGAAAAAGAGTACAGCTACTCCCCCTGATTCAATATGTATTGAATCATCCATATAGTTACTCCCCCTGATTCAATCTCTATTGAATCATTCATATCTTGATCTCTTCAGAAGTTTCGTATAGGAGAGTATATCAATAGATATTGATGACAGCTACCTCATTAAAAACCTTACCAAGAAAACCTCGTAGGATAAAACCTCGGCTAAGGAAAAAAGAGTGTAGTGTATATTAGCTCCCCCTCATTGGAACATTACAATTATATTGATACTGCATTTAATTATTTCAACTGTAAATCGGTGCAATATCGAATATGTTTACCAAACATATATAAATGATGCATATCTTGTATTATTTGTTCTTCGAATATAAATTCAATTATTCATTTGAACTTGAAGAACTATAAAATATTTCCAATTATTTGAACATGCTGCATCGAATCATGTTCTGTAATCAATATTCATCAATGCATTTAATGTAGTTCTCAAATCTAGAAGTGACTTATTCACTTCAATGAACAATTAACTTATTCACTTCAGGTGAATAATTAACCATGAATTTGTATCTTGAAAATCAATTGCCACGATTTTTATTCATAGTAATGGTACATCTCAATTTCAACACTTTGTCATATAGAGTCATTTGTATCATTCTTCATGTAATCTAATTTCATATTATCAATCACATTCCATTGGAAATTGAATCTATTAAAGGCATATGATATATTCAGATAGCAAAGTATCTTTATACTTTGATCAAACAAGTTTCTTAAAAACTTGAACTATATATTTCAAATATATTTAATCCTTCAAGGATTATACTGTATGCTTCAAGCATCGTATATGTTTCACATTGCAATTGTCAAATTGCTACCACCAAATTTAAGTCGTGAAACTTTAGATAGATAACAATTCCTATATTTCAAATGGATTTTCTCTAATTATTTCACCGCAATCCCAAAGTACCGAGGTATTGATTACCCTTTTTAATCTCACTCATTGGTACTTCAAAGAATACTCCCAACGTACCGAGTTGATGATCATACATTTTGATATCACTCATTGGTACATCAAAGAGCGCAAGCTAGTAATCAGAGTAAATCATTTTTCATTATATACATTTCTAATAATCATATATTTATAGGCACTTATTCTGCATTTTCAGGCAAATAAAATATTGTATCTATGCCAGATCTTTCAAACATTCGTTGCGCAACAAGTCGTGTATTACGACTATACCTATAGGTATTTTACTGACTTTACACTTCTATGCGTTTGGACTTCAGGTTTTGTAATAAGTTTAATTTAGCCTGAATGCATACTTTTGCCAACTATTTTTATGTCGATTTTATAGCGACCCAGAATTTTTACGCAATTTTATAATTATTTTAATATTTAGAAAATCGTGTCGCTACTATTTCACCCATTATTTTGAAGTTAACGCCGCGACGGATTCGTCTAGACAAGTCAAGAAATATCGAATTTGTTCGATTTTAAATTAAAATCCGAATTTCTAAAATTATATTATTTTAATTATTTATTCAAAGTATTATTTTCAAAATGTATTTTTCAGTCAAAAATATATCTGTTTTAAAAACGTTTCTTGATCAAAGATAGTTAAATTTTTAGTTGATTTCATCCCCACGTTTTCTCCTCCTTTCTTTTCTCTTTACACCAAATCCATATCATATTAAACCAAATTATAATTATTCCATTCAATGATTTTATTCCCCACTAACTCCACCACCCGTATGCATTCATTATGTTGCAAGAACATAATGATTATATTCTCCAAAATCATCACAATATATATCACCATTCACCAGCAACCTCTTTCATCATCTTCATCATCATTCCCATCACAGTCAAGAGACTACCACACTGCCTTACCCCAATAACGTCATCACCACCAACGAATCACTGCCATAACCACCACCCCTGCCCAGATTGAACTATCAATTCACCACCATCGACTAACCTGCAGCAAAACCAACCACTACCGAATCAATACAGAACCAAGCAATAACCACCATCATTACCACAGCAAAACCAAATTAGCATCAAGTTGCCCAACTGTGATTTCCATGAACCTGCTCCCAACCTTCCAATCCATTACCACTTATGAACCGAGTTCATCACCATTGGAACATCACTCAAAACCATCAAGCACCATCGCTGCCTTCACCACCGGACACCACCTACATCTCCGGCTAACCTCCATTGCCCAACCTAAATCAAAACCCAAAATCAACCCAAAACCATGAATAAAGATATAACCCATTTACTTACCTCCATACTTGACCTATTTTGGCCGGATTTTGTCACCGGAAAATCAACCTTTGAACCTCAGTAGATCTTCAAATTCGCACCCCAAAATCCTATCTAAACCTAAAAATCCAACCTCACTCACACTCTTGAATGCATCACCTTCACTCGACGGCTGTGTCTCCACGAGTCGCCGCCGGTAATGCCTAACAGATTTTTCAATCGCCGTTCGTCCCTCTCTCTCTCTCTTGCGTCTCTGAATTCATTTGAAGGAGAGAGAAAATGTTTGATTTTATATTATTTGATTATTTTCGGAATTTGCAACTTGGTCCCTAAGTTTGAAAATGTTTTATTTCAGTCCTTTCAACTTTTAAAGTTATCCATTTCAGCCCCAAAGTTTTAAATGAGTTTTAATCAGCACTTTCATTTTCAAAATCTATTATTTCAGTCACTGTTGATTTACTTTTAAGCCCAAGTTTTCAAAGTATCTATTTTAGTCCCTCAACTATCAAAAGTATTCATTTTAATCCCTCAGCTTTCAAAACATCAATTTTAGTCCTCAAATTATAATTTATCATTTTGAGCTATATATTCGATAGACTAAAGTGACTTATTGGCTAAGACGAAGCGTACGGAGAATTTAAAGAAATTGAAGTCATTCCCGCTCAACTTTGCACTCGTCGAATTTGAGGTAGACTCGCACTTATTAATTGATTTAAATTATGATTTCATATGAATGTCATGTGACTTGTGAAAGTCAATTTTTAAGAAAAGCAAGTATGTTTTTATGAAAGATAAATATACCTTATGTTGTTATGAAAAGTAAGTATGTTTTTATGAAAAGAAAATATACTTTATGTTTTTACGAAAAGTAAGTATACCCTATGCTTCACGAAAATGTTTTTTTTGGATCATTACTATGAAATCAATCTACCAAGATTGTTTTGGGTCCCATATGATAAGTTATGATATGTTAAGGGGACCGGAGTTTTAGTAGCGCTACACATAAGAATTCTTGCCACGAAGTTCGGTAACATTCTTGTGTCTCCTATGTTTATGAGGATTTGCCACGAAGTTCGGTAAAATTCCTGTGTTTCCATATGTTTATGAGGATTTACCACCTAAGTTCGGTAAAATTCCTGTCGCATATGTTTATGAGGATTTCGATCCTATCTTATGTTATGATGCAATTGATCCCTATGAATTTCAGAAAATTATGCTTGGTATACTTACTACATAAGAATTCTTGCCACCTAAGTTCGGTAAAATTCTTATGTTTATGAGGATTTCGATATTATCCTATGTTATGATGAAAACTTACTGTTATTATGATTTTACTGCATAAGAATTCTTGCCACCTAAGTTCGGTAAAGTTCTTGTGTCTATTTATGTTTATGAGGATTTCAATCATATCTTATGTTATGCTTTCAAAAGAAATTATGCTTGGCATAATTAAAATGTTTTTATAAGTATATGGTTTTCAAAGAGCTATTTTCAAAGAGCCTATGATTTGCAAAATATGTCCCGTGCTGTAATGCACAATATGAGATTTATCAAGAGCCGTTTTATAAAGAAGCTCTATCAATGCCCGTTTTATAAAGAGCCGGGATTTATGTGTTTAATCATCTTATAAATTAAATTAATTTGCGATGAGTCTACTGAGTATTTCCCCCATGAAATACTCACCCTACTTTTTAACAGTTTTGCAGATTTCGGAGACGGTGGCGAGCGATGAATGATGGTGGCAATAATCGTTAAACGGTTGAAAGTTTGACGTTAATGATTTCCGTATTTTTCCAAACAATCGAATAATTTAGAGAAGTTCATTTATTTGAGAAATTATGACATTGTCAATTTCTTTACAAAATTAATGGTTCGATTTACTATTTCAAATGGTTTCATAAATGTTTCAATTTTATTGGCCATTACAGTTTATTTAATGTTGCCAAAAATGGATTTCAATTATTTCCTCCGCAAAAATATTATTCGAAAAATTTAGACAGAAAATGACGTAGTGAATCGGGTATACGGAACTCGGGGCGCTACAAGTTGGTATCAGAGCTAGTCTGCGTTTCTGTAGACTGGTAAAATTTTTAAAAAAAAAAAAAAGAATTTTCAAGAAATATTTTCCATTATAAGATTTTTATTGATGAAGATTGCCACTGCCATCATTTCGTTCCACCAACTCCGAGGTAAAGAAGTTTATGATGTTTAAAGTTATTTCAGTATTTCAAATACTCATTTTACTGATTTATGAGAAAGAATGAAGAGTATTTCGGATACTTATGATTTATGAGAAATAAGAATGTATTTCTTCGAAAATAATGATGTTGTTATGCTTTGTCATAACTTATATGCTTTAATGTATGATTATGAGAAATTTTTTTTAAGAAAGAAAACGAGTGTTGAGCATAATGGGAATAATATGATTTAAGAATGATTTTTAATAATTTTTGTCCTCGAGTTAGAAATGATGAACCCTAGATGGACTTTGCATAATTGATTTTAGACATGGCATATATTTATAAGTATGAGTAATCTTTTGAGCCAATTAAGGTATGGAAGGAAGTGATATTGTGATATTAGAAGTCATGATTTGAAATTGTTATGTTGAGGAATTATGAATTGAATTATGAGATATTTTGATGATATTGAAGTATTGGAATAGTTTTCAATATTTTTTTTTTTTTTAGATCGTTGTGATCAAATGTGGAGTTATTTATTACTGTGAGTTATGAAGTATGCTTATTGTTTGGATAAGTCCAAATTACAAGGGAGACTCTGTCCAGAATTTTTATCGTTTGGAAATAAGAGCATAGTATGGTATGCTATCACAAACGAGATTTAGTAGATGATAGTAGAGATTTTATTATTTTCTCATAAGGAGAACACACAAGAGTCACACTGGAAAGGAAATACATGAAACACATGAAAGCATAAGAGAAAAACATGGAAAGATCCTCAGAATGAGAGATGTGTTTCCGGAGTAGCCGTATCCTACCACCTCTGATCTTTTGAGGAAATAAAGAAACCTTCAAAGAGGTGTGTTTCGAGAGTAAGAATACTCCGTAATCTACCACCTGGAACCTTTGAGGTACACACAAGATTTAAACATTTAAGAAATCCTAGTAAATGGAGGGGTGTCTCGAGAGTGAGAATACTCCGTACTCTACCCCCACCTATTCTAAGATTCACAGAGTTAAATTTACATTAACCGGACTCCATTTTCGCTTGATTCCCCTTCCTTGCGACCAATCTATCTTAACCCCTGCTGGATCTTGTATTGAGATATATGACTGCAGCTTATCCAGTAGTTCATCAATAGTAGGAGCAGAAATAAGGAGCCTTCTAGAAAATGGAGAGATGAATCCCTGTTCCACAGCATAATCAAGAAAGGTTAACAAACCATCAAAGAAATTGTTAACATTCAGAAGCCCAATAGGCTTAGTATGGAGATCTAGTTGAGCCCACGAGGTAATGTTAAAGATTTCTTCTAAGGTACCAAAACCTCCGGGCAGGGCTATAAAGGCATCAGAACCATATAGCATACAAGTTATGCGTTCATGGATGGATAAGGTTTGAACTTCATGCCCTCGTGTTTTGCCTGCAACATCTACCAAAGGGACAGGTATGACACCGATTACTTTTGATTTCTCTGCAAGAGCAGATTGGGAAACACAACCCATTAGACCACTGCTACCACCCCCATATACAAGAGTGATACCTTTTTCCCCCAGTTTCTTTCCAAGATCTACAGCCGCTTCTAGATAACCGAAGCCTTTCCCTACTTTTGATCCACAAAATACACAAATAGTTTTGATCTGTCGAAGTTTTGGTGCTTCCATCTTTGATAGTAAAGAAGGGAAAACTTACGAAGAAGATGTGATTTTGGGATGCCTGAACTATGAAATATGTTTGGCTATTTAAAGCCGGAAAAAAAAAAAAAATTTACTGTTTTTGATTGATTCTAAAAAAGTAAAGATTTACTTTTGACAAAATCAGCCCACTTTTGAATATTTTTATCGTATCGAGGCTGTCACCTTTCGGCGATTAAATATTTTATTTCCAGCTTTATCAAACCTCGAGAAAGGAAAAATATTTTTATTTCCTAAACGCGTTAAAGAAAGCAGCAAAATATTTTAAAAGATTTACCTTATATCATTGCTGAACTGCCAGAAGCCTCATTTTGTAAAACAGACTGGCAAACAGGATCTTTCGATATTATATTTTGGAGACTATAACGATTTTTGTCCTCGTTAAACTGAGCGTATAAGGAGAGAAGTTCACGTTGTACATAACCACTTGGGTGCGTCTCAAGAGTCAGTCGAATATCATCCAAAGACTCCTTACTCAGTCCACCCTTTATGAATTCGATTTTATCATCCCGATTAGTAGAAGAATATCCTACTGATTTGCAACGAGTATTACAGTTCCAACGAGCGCATTTGTAGCAACCACCCAGTCTTTTTGCTCTTCGTTTCTTTGCAAACGTGCTTTTGCCTAAACCAGGCATGTGCTTTGGAAATGTTGATGGTAATTCACCAGATAGTCGAACCTTTGCTTCTATCAACCAGCGAACATCTTCTGGAATATCATGAGCCATTAGCAACCTCAATCTTTCGAGCCTTATTCTATAGATCTTTCTCAGATCATTCATAGGAAGACTGGAATAATACTTGCGAATGTTAGAAAGGATGATATCCATTGTTTGATGATTCAACCTCTTCCCAGCATGAACTATTTAAAAGCGCAAGGATATGAATGAATCCGCGTGATTTGTGTTACAGTAAGAAAGCATGGAATAAAATAATGGATAAGAGGAGACAAGAATTAATGCGCCGTTCACTTTCTTGATAAAAGAAAGATTTGATGATGGGATTTGAGATTTGGAATATTTTTTCTTGGATTATGAGTACTGATATTTTGTTATAATAATGATAATCATGGTATAGTGTGATGATACGTGGAAAGTGAATTGAGGACCGTATCGAATTAGAGTTAATACGTATATACAAGTGAAAGAAATACTTTGCAGGAAATGTGATGACATTTAAGTAAAGAATTTTAGTTATTTGGAAGATATTTGTTTACTGAATTTTGGGTTACAAATATTGGAAAGATAAGTTAATGATATTATGTTGATATGTTATTGGGTATATTACGTAGAGAGAATATTCAGGTAATTCTTTGATTATTTTGGTAATATTCGATGATAAGAAGAAAGGAAAAATTATTATGATATGATATGTCAGTAAAGATTTGTTGAAATTTTAGAGATATATACAAATATTTGAGGTCACATGATACGATGATAAGTGACAAGTTACATGAATACTACAAGATATGATGAAATATCACATACGATTGGGAATTTTCATTTTGATTCAGAAGAATTTATGAGTAGACACATGTCTATTATTGATAGAAAAGTCCATGTTCTTAAGAAAACAAATTGATGCATTTAGTCAAAGTCCAGTGGGTTAAAAATGGTTGGGTTAAATATGGTAGCGATGATGCTACATAAGAGAAAGAAGAGATTCTGATTAAGTATTCAGAAATCATAAGATCAAGTAAGTTTAATTTCGAGGACGAAATTATTTTAAGGGGGTAAGATTATAGCGACCCAGAATTTTTACGCAATTTTATAATTATTTTAATATTTAGAAAATCGTGTCGCTACTATTTCACCCATTATTTTGAAGTTAACGCCGCGACGGATTCGTCTAGACAAGTCAAGAAATATCGAATTTGTTCGATTTTAAATTAAAATCCGAATTTCTAAAATTATATTATTTTAATTATTTATTCAAAGTATTATTTTCAAAATGTATTTTTCAGTCAAAAATATATCTGTTTTAAAAACGTTTCTTGATCAAAGATAGTTAAATTTTTAGTTGATTTCATCCCCACGTTTTCTCCTCCTTTCTTTTCTCTTTACACCAAATCCATATCATATTAAACCAAATTATAATTATTCCATTCAATGATTTTATTCCCCACTAACTCCACCACCCGTATGCATTCATTATGTTGCAAGAACATAATGATTATATTCTCCAAAATCATCACAATATATATCACCATTCACCAGCAACCTCTTTCATCATCTTCATCATCATTCCCATCACAGTCAAGAGACTACCACACTGCCTTACCCCAATAACGTCATCACCACCAACGAATCACTGCCATAACCACCACCCCTGCCCAGATTGAACTATCAATTCACCACCATCGACTAACCTGCAGCAAAACCAACCACTACCGAATCAATACAGAACCAAGCAATAACCACCATCATTACCACAGCAAAACCAAATTAGCATCAAGTTGCCCAACTGTGATTTCCATGAACCTGCTCCCAACCTTCCAATCCATTACCACTTATGAACCGAGTTCATCACCATTGGAACATCACTCAAAACCATCAAGCACCATCGCTGCCTTCACCACCGGACACCACCTACATCTCCGGCTAACCTCCATTGCCCAACCTAAATCAAAACCCAAAATCAACCCAAAACCATGAATAAAGATATAACCCATTTACTTACCTCCATACTTGACCTATTTTGGCCGGATTTTGTCACCGGAAAATCAACCTTTGAACCTCAGTAGATCTTCAAATTCGCACCCCAAAATCCTATCTAAACCTAAAAATCCAACCTCACTCACACTCTTGAATGCATCACCTTCACTCGACGGCTGTGTCTCCACGAGTCGCCGCCGGTAATGCCTAACAGATTTTTCAATCGCCGTTCGTCCCTCTCTCTCTCTCTTGCATCTCTGAATTCATTTGAAGGAGAGAGAAAATGTTTGATTTTATATTATTTGATTATTTTCGGAATTTGCAACTTGGTCCCTAAGTTTGAAAATGTTTTATTTCAGTCCTTTCAACTTTTAAAGTTATCCATTTCAGCCCCAAAGTTTTAAATGAGTTTTAATCAGCACTTTCATTTTCAAAATCTATTATTTCAGTCACTGTTGATTTACTTTTAAGCCCAAGTTTTCAAAGTATCTATTTTAGTCCCTCAACTATCAAAAGTATTCATTTTAATCCCTCAGCTTTCAAAACATCAATTTTAGTCCTCAAATTATAATTTATCATTTTGAGCTATATATTCGATAGACTAAAGTGACTTATTGGCTAAGACGAAGCGTACGGAGAATTTAAAGAAATTGAAGTCATTCCCGCTCAACTTTGCACTCGTCGGATTTGAGGTAGACTCGCACTTATTAATTGATTTAAATTATGATTTCATATGAATGTCATGTGACTTGTGAAAGTCAATTTTTAAGAAAAGCAAGTATGTTTTTATGAAAGATAAATATACCTTATGTTGTTATGAAAAGTAAGTATGTTTTTATGAAAAGAAAATATACTTTATGTTTTTACGAAAAGTAAGTATACCCTATGCTTCACGAAAATGTTTTTTTTGGATCATTACTATGAAATCAATCTACCAAGATTGTTTTGGGTCCCATATGATAAGTTATGATATGTTAAGGGGACCGGAGTTTTAGTAGCGCTACACATAAGAATTCTTGCCACGAAGTTCGGTAACATTCTTGTGTCTCCTATGTTTATGAGGATTTGCCACGAAGTTCGGTAAAATTCCTGTGTTTCCATATGTTTATGAGGATTTACCACCTAAGTTCGGTAAAATTCCTGTCGCATATGTTTATGAGGATTTCGATCCTATCTTATGTTATGATGCAATTGATCCCTATGAATTTCAGAAAATTATGCTTGGTATACTTACTACATAAGAATTCTTGCCACCTAAGTTCGGTAAAATTCTTATGTTTATGAGGATTTCGATATTATCCTATGTTATGATGAAAACTTACTGTTATTATGATTTTACTGCATAAGAATTCTTGCCACCTAAGTTCGGTAAAGTTCTTGTGTCTATTTATGTTTATGAGGATTTCAATCATATCTTATGTTATGCTTTCAAAAGAAATTATGCTTGGCATAATTAAAATGTTTTTATAAGTATATGGTTTTCAAAGAGCTATTTTCAAAGAGCCTATGATTTGCAAAATATGTCCCGTGCTGTAATGCACAATATGAGATTTATCAAGAGCCGTTTTATAAAGAAGCTCTATCAATGCCCGTTTTATAAAGAGCCGGGATTTATGTGTTTAATCATCTTATAAATTAAATTAATTTGCGATGAGTCTACTGAGTATTTCCCCCATGAAATACTCACCCTACTTTTTAACAGTTTTGCAGATTTCGGAGACGGTGGCGAGCGATGAATGATGGTGGCAATAATCGTTAAACGGTTGAAAGTTTGACGTTAATGATTTCCGTATTTTTCCAAACAATCGAATAATTTAGAGAAGTTCATTTATTTGAGAAATTATGACATTGTCAATTTCTTTACAAAATTAATGGTTCGATTTACTATTTCAAATGGTTTCATAAATGTTTCAATTTTATCGGCCATTACAGTTTATTTAATGTTGCCAAAAATGGATTTCAATTATTTCCTCCGCAAAAATATTATTCGAAAAATTTAGACAGAAAATGACGTAGTGAATCGGGTATACGGAACTCGGGGCGCTACAGATTTTCTTCGACATATTTTATTTTATTATCCTCGCTATCATTCAAATTATGATGCGGCTAGCTTCGCAATTTGCTTTTGCATAAGTGCTTTAAAAAGTGTGTCGACACAATTATCATCTCAATTTGATTTCTTTCCCCCACAAGACATAACTATAGAGATCTCAATTTTCAATATTTCAAGTACTTGAACCTCTTCTGGAGATTTACAATTAATTATGTCAATAAATACTCTCTCACGAGTATATGCCTCCTCAATAAGACCATTATAATCATTTGCTCTATTTTTATTTGTTTGGGGATCTTTATTTGAATCAAATATCGCTACGCTTCAGGCGTGCTACATATCAATATAAGATAGAGTATGAGATTTTATTAATCTCTTATGCATCTTGTAATTATGTTATTTTTGAACGTTTCGTTCATATTTTCAATCGAACTTCTGGTTCGTATTATTAATCGCGAGGATATATATAACATAATATGATGCATTTGTTTGATTTTAAGCTATTCTCCCCTAATGTTGAGAAAATTGTCCAATCAAGTTGACAATAAATTTTTTTTTCGACGTTGTAAAATATCACTCATTTGGGATATATGTTCAAACAACGCATTTTTCTCAACATTCTTTATTTCCCATATCAATGCATTGTGGTGGATCAATTGCACTATTAAAAAAAATTATATGGAAAAATTAGGCTCTAACCATAAGCCAATTATAATAGGGAGAACTATGATATTGGCATGATGCGTAATAGAATTTCCTAAACAAAAAGGGAAGTATTTTGTTCTCAATTAAATTAATTGGAGGCGTTTAACAAACAAAAATGTTAAACCATTTATCGATATCCCAATTAACACTTATCAAAATGTTGAGATTCGTGTCCACTAGCATTATCAAGACATATTCTTGATTATATAATCTGAAAATTATGCTCATAATTCATAATTTGAGCAATAATTTCGCAAACTTCAGGTTGCGAACACCATGCAATCATCTAGTATATGTATCAAATCTATTAGATACAAATAATATTTAGATGATCAACGTGGAGGATAATGGGCCCCCATTTATCACCCTAATTAATTTTCAGAAATATAAGGAATTTAATCCCTATTTTAGCTAGTGATAATGAAAAATTTCATGAATGAGAACAAACATCATATATGATTGAATTGAAGAATCTTCTGGTTCTTCATTGAGTATCAATTTTAATTTCGCATCATTATTGATCCAGTGATGGTCCAACTGGTCATGCCAAATAATAAAATCAAATTGAACTTCTGGTTCAATATAAGATATAATTCAATGATTAAATCATATATTATTCAAGTAGTCAAACTAATCAACGTCCTTATGACATAAGTTATATGTTTTCCTTCAGGGATAAACATGAACTCAAATAAGATATTTTTCGAAACATATGCTACTTCGAAAAGCACGTTTCTATTACTCATTCAAAATCAATATGTCAATATTCTTCCGGAATATTGTAATATTAAATTAATAACATATCTCATAATATTGGGCTCTCCGAGAGCAAATTATATTCCATTATTATATTTCATATGAGATAAAATTATGATTCTTCAGGAATCATCCCAACAATATGTTATTCTACATCATAATAATCTTCTGGATTATTAATAAATTCGAATTTCTTTGAGAAAAAGAATGCAATATTTATCACATGAATAATAAAATAATATTCTTCTAGAATATTGAAACGTAGCAATAACGCAATATTCTTCTGGAATATTGATTCGAATCTCATTCAATTATAACAATAATTAATATCTATTTTGCTATTTAGGAGCAAAATAAAGAATTATTCTTCTGGAATAATTATATTTCTAAAATTGCAATTCTTCAAGAATAATAAGTCAATATTCTTCTGGAATATTGATATTAATTATTCATTCTTCCTTTCAAGCCAACAATATTTGTGCTCTACACGAGTGACGTTAAAATATTCTTCTGGAATATTTATCTAACGTGAGTTGTGTTTATTTGAGAACACCAACACCATATTCGTTTAAATTATGCTTCTTCAAGAGCATTGAATCAATATTCTTCTGGAATATTGAAATTGTAATATACTGCTCATGACAAGCAAGTAATATTCTTCTAGAATACTACTATTGTTGTCCTACTTCGTGAGCAACAACATGATACATTATTAAATCAGAATTTATGAATGAATATCTACAAATATTTAATCATCTTAAAGAATATTAATTACCATATAAACATAATATGAATTTATATATAAAAATAAATTACCAAACATATATCAGGAAAAAGAATCTCCATATATAGAAGTTAACAAAATTGACTAAATCTTTTACCAATATGCAAAAGATACTAAACATGCACGTGAATTTCATATATAAAAATTAGATATATAACTAATATATGGTAGAATCAAATCTAATAATGTATTTGAGAATTCAAAATAACGTAGTGATTTCCAATGACAAAATTGAAAGAGCAAAAAAATAATAACAATAATAATTTGTTGGAATAAGGTATACTTTAACGGATTTATTTCGATTCTTCCAAAAGAAATAATAAATCAATATTCTTCTAGAATATTGAAAATTATAATTCATGCTCTTCAGGAGCAAATAACATCCTTTCAGGATATTAATTATAATGTTGTACTACTTCAGGAGTAACAACAAATTATGTATGATAGACAAATTTACAATTAATATTTTTCTGGAATATTAATTATTTATTGCGTTACTTCAAGAGCAATAACTAATTATTCTTTTGGAATAATTATAAATCTAAAATTGCTATTATTCAAGAATAAAATGTCAATATTTTTCGATATATATGCTACTTCGGGAGCATGTTGTATTTTTCTATTATTTCTTCAATAATAGGTCAAATATTCTTCTAGAATATTGACAATTATAATTTATGCTCTTCTAGAGCAAATAATAATCTTTCTTGAACATTATAAAGTTGTGCTACTTCAGGAGTAACAACAAACTATTCATGATAGTCATATTAATATTCTTCTGGAATATTAATTATATAGAGTTGCGCTACTTCAGGAGCAACAACAAATTATTTATGATAGTCATATTAATATTCTTCTGGAATATTAATTATACAGTTGCGCTACTTCAGGAGCAACAACGTAATGAAAAAAATTCAATAATAATATATAAATTAAACACCCATATTAATATTCTTCTGGAATATTAATTATACAGTTGCGCTACTTCAGGAGTAACAACGTAATTCATTAAACACGCATAATATGTAAAATACATATGTGAATAACGCATCAACTAAACATTAAAATATGGCACAAAATTTATGTAATTCGGAAACATTAATTGAATTTGGAAAAAAATAGAAGAATCAATTGGAAAATATGGACGCAATTCAACAATTAACAAAACAATCACGCAACCCAATGAATGATTGTGATTTGGAATGAATTGAATTCAGATTTTTAATTGAATTGGATTCGGATTATGCATGAACTGATTTGGAATTGTAATGATTTGGACTAAAAAAAAAAATCAAGCTCCATGAATCAGATTCGCATTGATGCAGTTAAAAAAATTCATGTGTTATCAAATTAATTTTGATACACATGACAGATGATTATAGCTAAAAAGAATTACCTTATAATAATTTTAGAGAATCGTGCTGATAACGTGTTATAAATTAGAGAGAAAAGTAGAGACACCAATAAACTTGTATATTCTATTATGAACCAGAGCCCCATATATATAGGGGAAGAAATGGATATACAAAGTAATTATAACTAGAGTTAGAGGGGTACAATTGTCATTCACTAATACAATACAATATTTACAACATTAGAGAATTTGTTGTTAAAAAGTAAGGAATCATTTTGAATTTATGTGTAATGTATTTTATTTTCAAAATGTGTGGATATAAATAAGTTTTTAAAAAATGAGATTTTTAATAATGGGTATCAAACTGGACAAAATTTATAAATTTTTTTTTTTACCTAAACAAAGGCGTTTTTTCATTTGTTATTCATTGGAATTTAAATTCTCAATAAAACTTCGTATTTTTTTTTCCTTTTCATTTTGGATTAAACATGAAATTGAAATTTTTTTCTAAAATTAATTGATCTTCTTTATAAATAAATAAATATATATATATTTCTATACTTGAGCCTATGCTTGGTAAACTTTTGTTTATAAATTTTATTTATAATCAGACACATGACAACATTTTATTAAACTATTTTTTAAAAGTCAACAATTTTGATTGGTCAAAGATTTTCGAGCACTATCTTTTACTTTTCAACAAAATGGATCAATTAAATGTTGATACATCATCGTTTATAAACAAATTAAGACTCATTATTCGAGAATAATGTGGTTTTTAATAATAAATTTTTAGAAAATTTGTTATTAAAAAGTAAGTAATCTTTTTGAATTTATGTGTAGATTATTTTATTTTCAAAATGTGTGGATGTAAATAAGTTTTTAAAAAATGAGATTTTTAATACTGGATTCCAAACTGGACAAAATTTATAAATTTTTTTCTACCTAAACAAAGGCGTTTTGTCATTTGTTATTCATTGGAATTTAAATTCTCAATAAAACTTCGTTTTTTTTTTCTTTTCATTTTGGAGAAAACAAGAAATTAAATTTTTTTCTAAAGTTAATTGATCTTCTTTTGGGAACGAAGTAAATTTTATATGCCAACAATTTCTTCACGTTTGTCACTTTGTCTACACTATTTTTTTCCTCAATCTTGTCAATCAAATAATTGTATTATCTGAACAGAACTTCAATTTCCTATACCTTAATTGAACTTTTAAAAGTTAGGCCCTCAAATTCCTCGTTCTACTTTCTCATCCGCAGAAAAAAAAATACAAGAATATGATGAATGTATTTAACTTACAACATAAAAATACAACTTATTTCCCAAGATTAATGTATTAACTTACAAAAATTGATTTCTTTTTCTATAATCGAATACATTAACTTTAAAATGTGACAAAGTCATTATGAAAATTGCAATAATGGAAGGCACAATCGTCGCCTTTTGAGAGTCATAACATTTTTTTTTGTTTAACTTGCCTTCAGGAAAAAGATGTTATGATTTGAAATAACTATATGTACTATGCAATAATTTGATAGACCTTGGTGCTAAATTAATATTAAAAAAAGGTCGTATGTTCCTATTATTCTCTTCCCCAATTTACAGCTGGGACAAGAAAACAAAATTTGAAATTACGACCAATCCATGAGCAATATTATTGTCACTCTGGTAATGAATCATATAGTCTCTGTTTGGTGAAGATTAAATCAAATTTTTAGTAATTTTTTATAAATAACAATTAAATATGCGATTGAAAAGTCGTGAGTCTCATAAAATATATAGTTGAAATTGATTGTTGACTTTAATTTAGATTAAAAATTAGATTTGAATTGATATAAAATAGGGGCGTAGTGTTTTGAAAAAAATCAACCGTGTGCACGTCCCTCTCGGTAGTACCTGTTCTTGTCTCTACTTCTGTTTGGCATCTTTGATAACAAAATGAAAACAAAAGGCAAATATTTCTGACAGTCATTTTCACACCTCTCCATATCCATTTTTTTCTTCAACCAACCTCAATAATGTCAAATTCAAAAAAAAATAAAAAAAAGAAATATATATAAAAAATAAAAAATAAAAAAATTCCAGAGATATATTTAATACTTGAAAATAATAACATTACTACAAGTCAGGCATACTCTAATTATACATTAAAATTATTACTAGACAGATATTTGGTTTTGAAATTCAATGTGACACACATATATTTACACAGATCAATCAATGGTTCAAGTTACAGACTTCCATAATTCATTTTCTTCAAATGAATCCTACTTGGGGAGATTTGACTCATTCTGAACTAGCGAATTCAAAATAAAGTGGATCACTTTTAATGTTAAAAGCATGTAATCTGTTCATTATCTTTGTTTCTATCACATCATATCACATTTTATTATGTGATATTTGTAATCAACGTCAATGCATAGTATTAAATATGATCACCAAATTATAATGTTTTATGCTTGGAGGGCTAACTTAGCAGCCAGATGGAATATCAAGGACTGCGGTGCAATTATGTTTTAAAGGCATCAAATTTGGACGCTTGATTTGCATCCCATGGCTGGAAATGATGATGACTGGATATATTATCTGCCATTGGGCGGAATCAGAATACATTGACTTTCTTTCTCTTCATTTTACGCAGACAACATTTTTTGTTCTTCCTTGCACAATTCCGCCCATTTTTCTCTAACGGTTTCTTTGAGTTTTTTGCACCAAATTTTGTGTAATATTTGTAGCATAAATTGGGCCATAGTGTATGCTAATTTGATAGTGCTCTTGTGTATTTTTGGTGCGGTATTGTGTTGAGATAGGGACTGTTTTTAGGTCGTCTCTTCAGAAGAAACGGGTGCTAATTTTTTTGGCGTGATTATTGTAATCTTGACTTGGCTAGGGGATAGAGTTCGGTCTAGGTGAATTTCACCGAACTGGATCACCAAGATTAGGTGTTATTTGTTCTTGTTTTTTATTCTTGTTTGTTTTATTTTTTTTATCCCCATTAATCACTCGAATATTAGGCATGAAAATTCCTTACAACTGGTATCAGAGCCTTGGTTTGGGTTCTCTGAAATTTTCAATTTCTCTGTTGATTTTAGGGTTTCATGAGATTTTAGGGCTTTTGTGATTTTGGGATTGTAGTGCTTCTAAGTTTGGATAATACACTGATTCGTTTGTGTGTTGTAAATTTTTTTAGAAAAATTCTTGTTGCGGCTGTTTGTGTAGTGACTGTCAACTGAGCAGTGACTGTCATACTCTCTCGATGACCATTCTTGGTGTTCGCTTATCACAGAAAATTAGTGAGATTGTTTTTTACTCACATCTTGTCAAGAATCAGTTTCTTGGAATTATTTTGGGGCTATTGTGATTTAATCTACATGCTAAAATTTCTTTATGCTGATTAGTTAAATTCGCTGGAGAATTGTGCATGCTATAATATTTGTTATCTAACTGCCCCTGTTGCGTTATTGATTAGTGCTTGGTATTGTTACTTTATTGAAAAATTATTTGTGAATCTTGAAAATTTTCTTGAAATTTTTTTCTGTTGATTTGTGAATTTGAATTGTAATGGATCAAGGGTCAAATTGTCATAATTCAACGGTAAGGGTGACTTATCGATATGAAAACAGAAAATGAAGGTTGGTCCAACAAAGAGTTGCTAAGGCTATTGAAGATATTGATAATTTTTTTGAAGAACTAAAAGCTAAACGTGATCTTATTGCTGATATGAATGAGATTACTTACAAATCTATTATCTTGCACATATCTAATAATATCGTTAGACATATAGATGTGTATAAAACAACTAGAGACTTGACACCATGTTCCTAACTAAGACCTTGCCTAACAAGATCTATCTTCTTGAGAAATTATTTAGCTTCAGAATGGATGCCAGAAAAGAATTAGAATCGAACCTAAGTAATTTTAGCATCACAGTGAAGAGTTTGGCTCATAATGATAAGAAATTTGATGATGAGGACCTAGAGGTTATTTTATCGAATTCGTTACCCGAATCTTATAACGATATCAAAAATGTCATAAAATATTCTAGGGACAAATTGAATCAAGCAATTGTGATATATGCTATGAAATCGAAAGATTTTGAATTAAGAAAGAACAAAAGGCTAACCATAGAGATATGATCATGTTTGTTAG
Source organism: Ligustrum vulgare (assembly GCA_963555705.1). Taxonomy (NCBI): domain Eukaryota; kingdom Viridiplantae; phylum Streptophyta; class Magnoliopsida; order Lamiales; family Oleaceae; genus Ligustrum; species Ligustrum vulgare. The sequence continues at coordinate 15,311,588 of OY743170.1, read as the reverse complement.
AGGTAAAAAGGTCAAAAGAGAAAAGAATCCTCACTTTAAGAAAGGTAGAGGTAAGTCTAAGTAGGGGTTGACAAAATAATCGAACCAAACCAAGTGGTTTGGTTCAGTTCTACATAAAAAATAATGGTTTGGTTCTTAGAATCAAGAACCATTTGATTTCGGTTCTGATTCTGGTTCTGGTTCTCTTTCCAGAACCAGAATCAAGAACCAAACTCAATTTTTTATGTATATATATTTTTTAAAAATCCGTGAGTATTCGTCTCACCAAAAAACTCAAATTAAAAATTAGAAATATGAAATGTACAAAAAATATTATTTATCATACATTTTACCTCATTTCCTATTAGATAAAGATTTTCAATCATAAATCTAAATTCTAATTCTAATTCATTTCTCTTTTTTTTTTTCAATTATAGACATTACACTGCATTACTTGCACTCTTATAACACAGTAATCGTTGCGCTCTTTAGTCACCATCGATGATATTGATATCTATTTTTTAAAATTTATGTATATATAAACCTCAGCCCAATTCGTCAATTCTCAGGAGTTAATCTAAACTCAAATTGCAAATTTCGTCCCTAACTCATAGGCATCACGAAAGAATGGACAGAGTCAGACCTTCTGACTCGATGTTAAATCTACCATCCAAGTATAAAGGGGTCAAGTTGTAGCCTAGCAATAATCCAATGTCATTCTTCATAGGGATTTTATTGGTATCATAATATTTTCTAAATTCGAAACTTAAACTATGATTTCAATTGTTTTTAAATGAATAAAAAGAGAATATAATTAAATTGCAATAAAAGGAAATTCGAGCGGAGTTATTCTTTCGCTATAAATTGGGCTTTGCAAATGAGATTATCATGAATTTCTTGAAATCGATAAGATGTAGAAATAATATGAAAATTAGTCAATTTATTTTACGGCATTTAGTCGAGCATATTGTGTGCATATTTAATATATACTACATCAGCGACATTAATCAAAGTAAAATAATTTGAAAATTTAAAACACTCGTTAATTATTATCAATCCCAATAATTCATCCATAACGAATTAAAATATACACATTGAAGTTAAGAATAACTCTCCTCAAATATAACTTAGCCGAACATAATTAAATTAAAGAAATAAAAATCAAGTAAACACTTAACCATTACTCGAACAAAATTCAAATTCGGAAATAAAAGTTCACTAACTAAAATATATCTAAAATCAAACTAGCATCAATAATCTAAATGTATATGGACTAACAATCAAAACAATTGAAAATCTAAACAAAATGCAATAAATTAAATTAGAACAAATAACCAAAACCGAGGCCTGCTGGACGAGAGTTGGAGGCTGTTGACGGTTAGAACTGGGAAGTGGCGACTGCAAGAATGTTGTGGGATGGCTGGCTGGCTCGTTAGTTGAGAGAATAGTGGAAGTTGATGGTAATGGTGCCGAGAGTAAGAAGCAGACCAGAGCTGCGGCTGAAGGTTATTGATGGAGGTGCGTGAATGGCTGCTTGAGGCTGGAAGGACAGATTGAGGGAGATGAAGGCGGCTGGTGGTTGACGGAATTGAGAGAAGACAGAGGATGGGTTTCGGCTGTTGTGTAGGGTGGCGTGAGAGAATAAAGAGGATGCGCGAGTGAATGGTTACTTGCGGCTATGGGAGTTTTTTAGACAGAGAGGTTACAGAATGAGAGGGGCTGGGAAGGTGCAGCGTGTAGAGAGGAGGGGCTGTTGTCTGGTTGTTGCTGTGCGGTTCAAGGGAGTTGAGAGGGAGAGTCGTTCGAGAGGCAGAGAAGACAGAGATAATAGAGGTGGCGGCTGGAGTTTTTTTTGTAGAGATAGATACAGACAGAGGATGGGTTGAGGCTGTGGAAGGAGGAGGCTGAGGGAGTTGGTTGCGTGAGAGAGGAGAGAAGGTTAGCTGTTGAAGGTGACAGAGAGAGAGACGTGAGGGGTTGCGGCTGAGTTCTGTTGAGCGGAGACAGAGAATGTAAAAAATGGGTTCCCTTAGGTTGGCGTGGGAGAATGGGTTGGAGTAGAAGATGGATCTATTATGGGCTTTTTCGGTCCATTAAATTAGGGAATTTTGGATTGAACTTGTCCAAAATATACCTGTAATCAAATAAATGAATTTTTTAGCAATTAAAGTTAATTTAGAGTTAAACAAATGAAATTGAATCTTTAATAAATTTTACTCTAAATAACAAAATTTATATCCCAAAATTGTATTTTTTTCATTTATTTACTTCTTTAAAATAAGTAAAATTGGACAATAATCACCTTCATCGTAATCTGTAACTATAAGTCTAAACGACCTTTTATGTTCGGTTCTCTAAGTTTCGACGAGTCAGCGAGCTTCTTTCAAGCGGGTTTCTTCTTCTTCAATTTAGAATAACATGTTTCTTTTCCTAATCTTTTGTTTTGATAACCAAAAATTTCATTTTCTATTTAGTAATGATGTAGATGGATTCTAACTAATGAAGGAGCGGATATAAACATGTTTTAATTTGCATTTATTATTTAAAAATTCAAGTAATGGTCCCAGAACTGAACCAGAACAGAGCAGCTTGGTTCCATATCTTTAAAAAAATCAATTGGTTCCACTAATAAAAAAACCATCGGTTCATGGTTTGGTTTGGTTCTTCTGGAACCAGAACCAAACCTAACCACGTCCATCCCTAAGTCTAAGGGTAGGTCTAAGTCAAGAGAGAAGTTTAATAGAAGTGTTACCATTGTGGGAAAGAAGGACACTTTCGGAAAGATTGCTTTGAATTGAAAAAGAAGCAATAAAGTGACCATAGTAATGAAGAAGCAGGCAATGCTGTTGTTGGTCTAGACTTAGACAGTCTACATGTCATGATTGTGTCGGGTAATGACATGAGTGGGAATGGATACTTGATTCAAAATGCACATTTCATATGTGTCCTGTTAGGTCTTTGTTTTACAACTATAAAGATATTGAACCTAAGAAATTATATATGGGGGATAATAATACCAAGATTGTTGTTGGCATTTGTGACATTGCTATCAGGATGCATGATGGCATTGTCAGGACCATGCACAAAGTCAGATATGTTCCATATCTTAAGAGGAACCTCATTTCATTGAGTGTTCTAGAGGATGAGGGACATGTATTTAAGTCTGACGGGAACATTTTGAAAGTGATGAGGGGTTTAATGGTTGTTATGAAGGAACCTAAGAGAAATGGGCTATATTACCTTGCAAGTGAAGTTGTATCTTCATAGAACTGCAATTCCTTCACAGTGACTGAGAGTAAGTCTGAGTTGTTGCGTAATTGGATGGGACATATAGGAAACAAAGGGTTGGAGTTCTTAAAAGAACATAAATTACTTAGCAAAGAAGTAATTGAACCCATAGACTTTTGCTAGATATATGTTCTCGAAAAATCGCACAGAGTGTCATTCAAAATAGGTTCCCACTGTTCTAAGAGACCCCTGTACTATTCCATGCTGATTTATGGGGGCCTGAAAAACATCCGACATTCAGTGAGAACAAATATTTTCTATCCCTATTTGATGACTGCTCTAGGAAAGTATGTGTATTCCCATTGAAGGCTAAACATGATACATTTCTCAAATTTACAGCCTGGTTGAAAGTTGTGGAAAACAAAATGGACAGAAAGTTAAAAAATCTAAGAACGAATAATGGGCTTGAGTTTTGTAAATTTGAATTTGACAACTTTTGTAAGAAAAAAAGGATAGAGAGACACATGACTGTTAAATATACACCACAGCACAATGGGATGGGTAAGAGAATGAATAGAACCTTGATGAATAAGGTTAGGTGTACGTTGATTAGTTTAGGTCTTGGGAAAAGCTTCGGGCTGAAGCTGTCAGTACTGTAGCTTACCTTATCAATAGATCCCCATCGAGTTCTATCGATTTTAAGACTCCACAAGAGTTGTGGACTGGTAAACCCTCTGATTTGACCCGCACTAGGGTATTTGGATGTGCTGTATATGCACATTAGAGGGAGGGTAGGTTAGAGCCGAGGGCCACTCAGTGTGTGATGTTGGGGTATCCAGACTGGCTAAAAGGGCATAGGTCGTGGACGATTGGAGTTCAAGGTATTAAAATTATTATTAGCCGGGATGTAGTGTTCAATGAATCTAAGATGCCTTGTTTGAAGAAAAATGTTGAGGCTAATGAACTTGAGGCTAGTAATGGGACTAAGAATGTAGTAGAGTTGATTAGGTTGACTGACACCCATAGTGAGATTCCTGAGCCTGTAGTTCCTTCGGTTGGAGAGGAAGAAGTTGGACCTGCTGAACATGCAGGTAATGAGGATGTTGAGCCCCATGTTGAGGATTAACCTAAGATACTTAACCCCAAAAATATTGATACCACCATACGAGACTACCAATTGGTTAGAGATAGCGAAAGAAGACGAGTGAGACCTAACCCTAGGTATGAAATTAAGAATTTGATGGATTTTGACTTAGTTTCAAGTGAAGTCGTTGAGAACGTAGAACCTACTTCCTTTGAGGAAGCGATGAGTGAGCCTAAATCTGAAAATTGGTTAGAGGCAATGAGAGAAGAAATGAAATCTCTAAGTGAAAATAAAACTTGGAGTTTGGTTAAGGTACCAGATAAGCAAAAGATAATCCAATGCAAGTGGATTTTCAAGATAAAGGAGGGATTAAGTCCCAGTGATCCTTTGAGATATAAGACTAGGTTAGTAACCAAAGGATTCACCCAAAGAGAAGGCATTGACTATAACGAGATATTTTTTCTCGTGATCAAGTACAAGACCATCAAATTGCTGCTTGCCTTAGTTGTTCAATTCAATTGGGAATTGGAATAACTGGATGTTAAGAAAGCTTTCTTGCATGGAGAGTTGGAGGAGGAGATCTACATGAGTTAGCCTCAAGGCTTTGAGGTGAAGGGAAAATCGGACTACGTTTACAAACTCAAGAAATCATTATATGGTTTGAAACAAAGTCCGAGGCAATGGTATAAATGGTTTGATACTTATGCCATCAAGATAGATTTTAAAAGGAGTTAATATGACTCATGCTTTTACTACAATAATAACAAATATGAAAGTGAACTGTACTTACTTCTATATGTGGATGATATGGTATTAGCTAGCCCGAGTAAATGTGAGGTCATGAAAATGAAAAACCTTTTAAAATCTGAGTTTGACATGAATGACTTAGGAAGTGCATAGAAAATCCTAGGAATGGTCCTTAAGAAGGATAGAACTGAGAATAGACTGTCTATTACACAAGAAGGTTACTTGAAAAAGGTAGTAACCAAGTTTAACATGAAAGATGTCAAGTCTGTCTCTGTTCCTCTTGCTGCACATATGAACTTGTCATCGCTTCAGTCTCCTAAGACTGAAGCTGAGTTTAAAGAGATGGAAAACATTCCCTATGCTAACGCAATAGGGTCTGTGATGTTTTGCATGATCACTACACGGCCAGACTTGGCCTATGCCATAAGTTTCTTAAGCAGATTTATGTCTAACCCTGGGAAGCCTTATTAGGTTGGGTTAAAGTGACTGTTGAGGTATATAGCAGGTACTATGAGTGTTGAGTTAGCTTATGAAAAAGGGGTAGATAGATTGACTCTTAAAGGGTACGTGGATTCTGATTTTGCTGGTGATAAAGACCAGAGAAAGTCCACTACCACTTATTTCTTTACGTTAGGAGACAATTGTATACCTGGAAATCCCAACTGCAGCCCATAGTTACTATGTCTAGTACAAAAGTTGAGTATGTGGCGATCACCGAAGCTGTTAAAGAATATATATAGTTACCTACCATTTTAAATGAGCTTAATTTCCTACATGATACTCCTGTGATATATACTGATAGTTAGAGTGCATTTTTATTAAGTAAAAATCATATCTATCATGAGCGGTCTAAACACATATAGGTTAAGTATCATTTTGTTAGAGAGAAAATTGCTTCGGGTGATTTAAATCTTGAGAAAATACATACTGATTGTAACCCATCTGATATGAGAACAAAAATTATATTCGCTTGTAAGCTAAAAACTTGTTTATCAATTCTGAAAATTAATTAAGGCTGAATTTTTGTGCAAGTATCGGGCGATGATGGTAATAATCGAGCCTACCCACTTAGCTTATAGCAACCATGAGAGTAAGAGATTGAAATTGGTGAAGTTTATTAAATATGATCACGAAATTATTATGTTTTATGCTTTGAGGGAAAACGTAGCAACCAGCTAGAACATCAAGGACCGCGGTGCAATTATGTTTTAAAGGCATCAAATTTGGACCCTTGATTTGCATCCCATGGCTGGATATATTATTTGTCTTTGGGCTGAATCAGAATATGTAGACTTTCTCTCTCTTCATTTTAAGCAGACAACTTTTTTTGTTCTTCCTTGCGTGATTCTGCTCATTTTTCTCTCACGTTTTCTTTAAGTTTTTTGAACCAAATTTTGTGTAATATTTGTAGCATAAATTGGGCCACATTATAGGCTAATTTGATAGTGTTCTTGTGTATTTTTTGTGCAGTATTGTGTTGAGATAGGGGTTGTTTTTGGGTCATTTCTTCAGAAGAAACAGACACTGGTTTTCTTGGTGTGATTATTGTAATCTTGACTCTCATTAAAAGGTTTTGGCTAGTGGAACGGGTTCGGTTCTAAGTCCCCTAGATGTAGGTGAATTTCACCGAATTGGGTCACCAAGATCAGGTGTTATTTGTTCTTATTTTTTATTTTGGTTTGTTTTATTTTTGTTATCTGCATTAATCACTCAAATATTAGGCACAAAAATTCCTTACACATAGGTATAAGTCTGTGATAATGATTTGTTATATAGTCGTGAGGCTATTTACAACTAGTCAATTAAGAATTCTAAATTTAATTAGCACCTCATCTTTAATGCAGTCATTGATTCTCCTAAGATCTCTCAATTATCGCGAACAAACATAATAATGATGAGGAAGATATTTTTTTTTTTGTTATGCTATAAATATGTATTCTTGCTCTGCAATTTTGTCCAATTCTGGGTGAGGAAGATTAAGGGATGTAAAACAAATATAAATAAATAAATATATATATATATATATATATCACTATCATATATAAGAATCAATTCAATTTTCACTATTCCTAAGGACAAAACACGCTTTTCCACCAAAAAGGAGAGAAAAAAAAACTTGACCTCACTAGAAGCTTCTTTCGTTTCCTCTCTCTCGTTGCCGTCCTCTCTTAGCCTTCCGTCTCCCAGTCTCCGTCATCTCGTCGCCGGCGTCGTCTCCTACTAGAAAAGAAGTCATTTGGCTATTGCGCGAAGCGACGTTGTAGAGTAGCGTGCTGGTATTTTCAGTTCGTTGAATCCACGGTTTCGTTTCGAGAAGCTTCTTCGAGACTCTTCCTTCTCTCGTTTCCAGTGGCAATTCAAGGTTATTCTTCTTCGTTTCTTCTCATTTTTTTCTGCTGTAAAAGAAATATGTTTCAATTTAGTTGATTATTGATTTTTTTTCCGTGTATATCTCCAGTGCGTTGAGGCTACGGTTTCAGCTAGAAGGTTGTACCTTCTGCGCGACTCTTCGTCCTTGTGTCTCTGGTGGCTACCGAAGGTTCATAATCTTCTTCTTCCTCTATTTTGTAATTTACTGGTGATTTTAATTTCTGTTCAACTGTGTTGATCTTATGTATGGTTGAGACTTTTTTTTGCTATCCACATTAGAAACAGAAGAAAAATCATAATCTGGGACAGTGTTTATAGGTTCTGATATACTGATATTGCTGGCCATTAAGTTAGGAAGGTTGTCGGAGCTGCGTTCTTTGCGACGAGTCGAGCCTTGAAAGCATGAATTTTTGTGAAAGCATAGGCCTGGTTTCTCAGTTTCAGGAAGCTCGACTAGATTTTGGGAAAATTCAAATGCACTTTGAAGAGTTACTGAAGAATAATACTGCCATTTTCTTGGTAATTATACACATGATTTCTTTAATCAAACAAATTGTGACCGCTATTCTAAGTTTTAAGTCGTAATTTCTACCCTCACTACCTTTTTAAGACCAAATAATATGCAATATGATACTGTGCTTTTTACTTAACGTTGGTTATAGGAAAAATACCATCTTTTTTAGACTATAAAGTTCATTTCATAGGAAATAGAGAATAAATTTCAATCTAGTATTTTAGTTCCTTGTAGTACTTGGATTCAATTAACTTTTCTGGTCATTTTATATATAGCAGCCTCTCTTAAAAAGTATATTTTTGAAGTTTTTGATACGGATTTTACCCAATAGTGGGATGAATTTTGTTACAGATGATTCATGTTTCCATGCACGAAGAACTATTAACTGAGCACTTCAATGACCTTATCAAGTTTTTAAAGAGAAGGGCATGTAAGTATCATAATGAACTTATAGCTTGTCAATCTTCTATTATTTTCGAAGTCGACTTATTTTACTTTTTGTTGATACTCGAGGACCTAAGCTCAGGTTCAGAATAGCAAATAACTACTGCTGAAAGTTGAGGCTATTGTTAAGGACTTTGCTGATATATGGGAAAACTGCAATCAAGCTCATGCATAATGATGTTATCACTTCTTTCAGTTTCTTTTGTAGTATGGAAATCTTGAGAGCTGCACTGACTCAACTATTGTTGTACTATACTAGGCTATCAGTTTGGTTAAAGAGGATAGTTGGTGGCTCTTCGCTGAACAAAGATTTGGTATCCGTATCATCAATTCTATATGAAATCAAAAAATAATACAACATTTTCCAATAGTACGGTTCCTAAATGTAACTTTATATTCAACATCAGTTTTTATTTTTTTAAATTAGATGACATTGATTCCTGTTAGTGAAGTTAGTAAACAATTTTCAATCTTCCATGATTTTTTATTGACATGTAAAGGAAACCATCGAAATAAATATGAATACTCCCTATAAATATGTTCAAATATATTGGCATTTTGGCATAACTTTGTGTTTTTCTTGGTGGATTTTTTGCATCAAAGTTAGGAAAGGTGATAAACGAATTTTACGCCTAAAAGGAAGGAGACCCAAATGGACGTCATGTTCTGATGGTGGATGATCTTGTGCACTCAGGTAGCACACTATTGGATTGTCAGGTAAGAGTAGATGGCATCCTTCAATTGAGCTTTTTCTTAAATTCGCCACTATGTTAAGAAATCTACGTGATTTTAGTAAGAAATAATTCCTTCAATGACGAAAACATATGACTTATAATCTTCTTTCCCAAGTGAGTTCTTTATTCTTATTCCCTATGTATTGCGATAATTGACTCCTAATTAACTTAGATTTTATGTTACTGAAATGCTAGACTATCCCTTTTATATTCTTTTCTTCATAAAGTTTTGGCCAAGCATGGAGCTGCAAAAATTAGTTCTTGTAACGCATGAAATTTTCCCGAGTAGTACATGAGTGGTTCAAACATATGGTGGAAGTAATTACAAGAGATTTTATTTGCATCATTTGTGTTGTTTTTTTATTGATGTTGGAATATCAAATTGTTATTCGTTTATATTTGAAGATCACCCAATTGAATCTCTTTCAGGGAATCCTGAAAATGGATTGACTTTGTTATCATGGACTCTTGCCCAAATAGTTAGGCTGGTGAAAAATAAATTTACATTTGAGGTTCTAAGCCTGTTGCTCCCATTGCAACTGTATTTCTGGTTTAAATATAGATTTGAAGTTCCTGCCCCCCCCCCCAACACTATAAAGCCATTGGCACTTTTTCTCATGGAGGTTACCAATAAGTACGTGCTTTATTCATGGATTTTATTCTTTAAATCAATTTTTAATGAGATGCTCAACTCTACAGAATATAACATTAACCATATCATTTGGCTTGCGCTTTTAGATTTCTCTTGTTTTGGACTTCCCTACTACAAGCCAAGCTCTTCCTTCATGAACCTTAAATTACCTGATCTTAGAATATTTTTGACACCCAAACTGCTATTGATTGTAGGCCATATTTTATTTTATTTTTTATTTCCCTCTCCCAAAAATCCTTTTTAATTGCTTATATGTGCATGGGCAGGGGAAAATAACTGGTAATGAGGAATATTAATATGTTTTTTCTCGATTGAGGTCTTAGAGTACTCACTGCTTTTACATTTTTTTATTGACCATCAACAACTACACTAATCACTATGTAACATACATAAAAGTGAACAATTAAATATTAATTTGAATATCAGAAGACCTAAGATTGCAGCTCAGAAGGCACAAAACAAGTTGATGTATAATTGTTGGCATAGTAGGGTCCCAACAACTTCTGTATTGAGGGAGAGAAATTACAACTAATTTTCCAATTAACTTATATGAAGAAACAAAGACAAAGTTATGAATTTCTTTGTGATTTTTTTAATCTTCCTAGCCCTCTTTGTGATTTATTTATTGATTATGAAGTTATTAGTGTTTAATATAGTGTATTTGATTAGGAAAGAGAAGCAATAGGATATGAAGACGATAATCTTTGCGAATACCAACCGTAAATTATTTTCAAGTTTGTGTCTCCTTAGGTCTTATTTTTTGAATATTAGAGCTTTTATTGTGATCTTTTTCAAATATTATTGTATTGAACTGGAATTTAGGGTTTCAGGTGCAATTTTAGTTTTTTTTTGGACATTTTGTTTTTGTTTTCATATATTTTGCGCTTGTTTAAAATGCTACTGCAAAATGTGTTTTACTTTCTCAGTCACCCATATGATTTTCAGAGGGAATTTGTCATTTATGCAAGACACATTAAGGTTCTTCACTTTAAATATCATCCATAGAGATTAAGGGTTTTAACAAAAATCAGTTTTCTTAAAGGTCAAACTGGTATTCTTGGGGATTTTTTTTCTGCATAGTTAGGTTATTTTGGGCATCAAGAAGCCCCTATTGATCTGGTTAAAAGATAGATAATTTGTAGGAGGATGTGAGAGAGTTCCTGGAGAAGCATATAATGGTGGATTGGAACAATGTTTAATGTTAACCAATTTATAGACTCGGTAATTGGAATAATATTTTTTCATTTTATGTATTGTTTGATTTCAGTTCATTTTCTTCGTGTTGTCCTTATTTTATGATATTGAGATGTATAAATAAATCTACCTAGATAGGAAGTAATGTTCCTTGGGCCTCATTGTAATTGCTCCAGTGAGAGCATGAAATAATGATCCTTCCTGTGTTTTTGATATGGAAAGAAACTTGTATGCTAATGTTTTACCTCAATTCAGATATTTCCAATTATACAGAAGTAAATGAAAAGAAGGCTACTGAGAGCTTACAACAGCAGCTGCAGAAATCAGAAAGTCCAGAGAATTCTCATCAAAGCCTCTTACAGTTTCCTGTTTCTACGCCATTACTCAAAGCTCCATCAGATTCTTTGCTTTTCCGTACTTTGCCTTCCATGTCCACAAAGAATTCATTTCTGCATTCATATCTAGGCACGACAATGAATTCTCCTAACCAGGGACTTGTGGTTCTAACCTGTGATCCCAAATGGAAAACGGTTGTTAAAACTACAAAGGTGCAGCGTCAATATTATCCTTATTTAAGATACTATTGCTCATTATTTTTACTAATTATTTTATTATGTAAATTCCATCCATATGTTAATATATGAATAAAATTTAATTGGCTCACATTTCCTTTTCTATCAGGAACAGTTGACTCCTATTCTTGAAACATAGAAGAACCATTCCTGAGACACTTCTATTCATATTTTTTTGGGAATCCATTAGCTTAATGGACATGTTAGATGACAAAAGGTGCAACTTTTTCTATTTTTTCTCTATAGTTATCTTGAGGTGCTTGCTTTTGTTATCCTAAAGGCAATGATTTGGTAACTGTAATTTTGATGCCTCATCTCTTGTCAATTGCTAATGGTCATAATAAAATTAAGTTCATGTATAGAATCATTGCCTCATTGCCTGGCTTTGAGTTATTTTCTTCAGTATAAATTGTACAGAGAAACACAAGGTTAAACTTAATAAATGGATGTTGAAAGACTCGGACATGTTCTCTTATATCTTGCTTGCATCACAATGAATTAAACTTTTAGGTTGTGTATATTGGAGGATTCTCGACTTGACACTGATAGTTTTCAATTTCTTTTGTCGTTTGGTTCTCAAAATGAATTATCTACTCCCAAAATTTATAACCAAGATTTATTGAATTTAAAGTCTCAAAAAATGCTTCTGTAAGCAAAATTCTATGATCCTTAACATTAATCTTTAATATTCAAATAAGTTACAACGCCACGCGATTGATCACAAATATGAATCATCACATGCAACGCATGTGTTAATCCACTAGTATATATATATATATATACTGATGGGTCGAAAGCATACTATTCATAATGATTCCACCATTCACCCTTCACATCATGGACTCTTGACATATATAAAATAAGGTGATTCTTTCGAGAAATTCCCTCGTCTATACAACTTTGAAATGTTCAGTTTTTCGCAACGGGTTTTTCAACAAGCATTACAAGGAGCTTTATGAATTTATTTAGTTGTTGAAGAAGGAATTACATTTACATATTTGGCATTTAAATGAATTTCTAGATTCGTGGATTTATCAACTTCCAATTTGTAAAAATAACCAAATTTTTGTTGTTTATTATGATTTTGTATGATAAAATATATGAAATTATGGGGAAAAAATTATTGTTCCTAAAAGATATAATTATACCCTATATAATCAACTTTAATAAGAAACGTTATTTATTTTACAAAAATATCAAACTCTATTTTCAATTGTACTAGTAGTAAGCACGTGCGTTGCACGCCTTACGTATTTGATGAATGTGATGCATAATATCTTCACAGAAGTAATACCATTTTTTGAAAGTTGTTGAGGTAAAAAAACTATGTAAATTTGAACAAAAAAATAGTAAGTAGTGTGTTCAAAAATTAATTTTCAAAAAATACCGAGGACATGTTGTAGGTTTTGCATAGTAATAAATGATATTATTTCCTCAATGAATTTGCAAACGTATGTAAGAATTTTGATGTTATTGAATATGAAAATAGGTATTGAATAATAGGAAGTTACAAAATCATTCAAATTTCAATCATATTTTTCTTTTTTTATCATTTGATTAATAATTGAAAATTTGTAAGGAAAATTCAATAATGTAGGTTTTTCAATAAATTTCACTAACTATTGATTGTTAAATTCAATGTTTTGAATTGAGAAAAGATAATATGAGAAAAAGGTTTACCATGACTCACACTTTTTGCGATTTGGATGATCACAAAAATTGTGAAAAAGCTTTGGGGCCGTTCTCTTTGTGTTTCGATTTTGAATTTTGAGTTTTGGATTTTGTTTTGAATTTTGGATTTTGGTTTTTTGTTTTAGGATTGCTGAAAATATGTTCTCTTTGTGATTTTGGAAAACAGTTTTCAAAAATAGAAAACTGAAAAATGTGTTTAGTTTGTAATTTTTTGATATATTTATTTTCTGATATTTTATATGTAAAAAATAGTTGATTTGTTGAATTACATTAATTTTAATGTCAATAAATTAGTTAGTTCTCTATATCAATAAATTCATCATTAATATTGTTTCAGCTAAACACAAATACAATCTCATACCAACAAAATCTTAACATGGATCTATATATAATGGATAAATAATATAAGAATTTCAAGTGAAAGAAGTGTCTCACATTTACAAAATAATAATAATAATAATAATAATAATAATAATAATAATAAATTTACAAAAATAAATAAATAAAAATAAAAAATCTTAACATGAATTTTTATATAATAGCAAAATAGTATAAGAACTTTAAGTGAAGGAAGTGTCTCGCATAAAAAAAAAAAAAAAAAAAAAAATATATATATATATATATATATATATATATATATATATATATATATATATATATATAATGGAAAAATAACACAAGAACTTTGTTCGCTAAAATCGTATACCGCAAGTGCACGGTTCGCGTTCAAGTAGTAAAGTGGACTAGAGAAGTCCGGGTTATCGTACCCACGAAGATTGATTG